>OZ001352.1:27415387-27652216 GCA_963924055.1 Drosophila limbata
AGTGTCCCCATTGCCCATGACTCCATCGCCGGTGACAGCCGCAACTGGTGGACAGCCCCTGCTCGACTGTGAGGGAAATGCGGCACAACAGCCGCCGTACAACTACTACATGTACTTTCAGAACGGTGGCATGCATCATCATCATCATCACGGTGGTATGATGACGGCCGGGGCAACTGGCTTATGAGCTAGTCCTCCAGTTAGTCCAGTTAGTCATTGGTGTAAGTTGATCTGGTTACGAACCAAATCGAATTGTGAAGGGTTTAACTACGATATACACATATACATACATAAGGTACTCTCTAAGGCCCGTTTCCATAAAAGATGCGAAGGTTTCTTAATTTTAACTAGAGACTCTCTTGAGTCTCCAATAAAGTTTGTAAAATTAATATTAATAATCGGATAAAACATCATTAATATTAGCTAAGAAATAGAGACAGAGACGGGCCTTAATGTTTATTAATTGATAGTTAAGTGTAGTGTAGTGTACTGCCAGGTCATGAGGAACTCCATGTCCTGCGGCTCCAACGAGCTCTGTTTTAACGAATTTTATTTATGTAATTCTGGAGATTTTCTTTTCTGTTTCTAACGTTTATTGACAACATTTGATTGTATAAAAAAATATATTTAAAACAAAAACAAAAAAATAAAGTATTGAGTTGTGTTATATAAAATGTATAATCTAAAATACACGAGTCAATACGCGTATGTTTAAAACTAGGTTCTTGTTCTCATTACTATTTGTACATTATGCTCATTAAGTAAATGCTAGTTCACTAATTTATGCCATAAAACTTAATTTTAAAAATAAAATTGTTTTTTTAGCAATACATTTGTTGTAATAACTGTGCGGTAAAGAGGGGCTGACAAGATACATGCTCGTGTATTCCTTCCCCTAACTAACCTTAGATTTAAAACAGAACTTATTATTTTGCATGCTTACTTTCAAGTTTATACAGCTCTCAAGTTATAAGTATTTTAGGGGCAACACTCGCCCTCCTTAGGATCCTTTTTAACCCAACCGAAGAAGAAGTAGCCGAGTGCCAGGCCCAAAACCACAGCCAAGCAGAGCCAATAGTTGAATGTCATGAAGATCAACATGAGCAAATAGGAGATGACAATTTGGACCAGATTCAGCAGCGATTGGATAATATGCGCTGAGCCAAAGATGCGCTGCCAGTAGGTCTTCTCTCTCAGTTCAGCCAGATGTGTTTCCGAGTTATTCTCATTACTCTTTTGACGAAGCTCCTCGGCCATGCGCTCAGCTTCCTTGCGCGCCTCTCGTCGCATCAGGTTCTCACGCAGAAATTTAAGCAACTCATACAGAAAGGCAACCACAAAGAGGGCAATGGCGGAGAGAACGAACTCGGTAACTGTCGACGCTACCCAGCCACGCCATAGGATTCGCTCACAGTGGCCTCCGTGAAACTGTTGAGAAGAAGAGTTGGCAATAGTTTAAGTAGATATTGACACGAGAGAGACATACAGGGTAATGCAGGTAAATTAGATTAGAAAGCATGGAATTGCAGTGCTCTCTTTAACGAAGCACCCGCTATTTGTGTTTGTGATTTACTCAATATCAAACTCATTAGCAAGTGCCAGAGCAGAGCGTAGCTAGGCGTTGGCGAGAGGGAGAGCGAGTGCTAGTGAGAGCGAACCTGTGTACAGAGACAGTGAGATTCACAAATACAAACGTACATTTGGTATGCTCGCTCAGACTGGAATCACACAGATCAAAATATTTTGAACGCAAATTAAATTAAATGAAATCTCTGCTCTTGCTGCTGGATGCGAACGAGAGCGCTCTTGAGTTTACAGTATTCCAGTTCAATGGAACCTCAATTTCGCCGTCTATAAAAAGCTCGAGAATTGCAGTGCAAACTATTATGAAACTTACCACCATAATCATCGGGCAAGATTTGGCAGTAGCATCGGCTTCTTCCCCATGATGGTGATCCATAGTCATTAAATCCATTTTAAATATTGTATTTAAATTAGCCACAATACAAACAACAAAATACTAAAATACTTGTGTTGTGTTTAGTGATAACCACTTGGACACTTGCTTAACTGCTGAGAGTAAGACGACGACTGCTTGGAACAATCGAGCGCTTGTTGTTTTTTAAAGAAAACAACCTGACACTAATCCCGTCCGCCGAGCCGATGTGCCGTGCGCTTATCTCTGAGAAATGTGTTTGTTATCAGCGAATGCGGGGAGTGCAAGCAGCGATATCAACGATAGCACAGAAAGAGAACGATGTCAACATCATTGAATGTCAACAGGTATCTGAGGGACCGATAGTAGCGGGGGGCGGGGGTAATGATCTGGACCCTTAGATATGTGTATGTGTAAATTATTATTTAGTAATTAGCAGATGTGTATTCTGTGTATCTGGTTGTCACCTTGGTCTGCACGAATCAATCAAATTGAATTTCTCTTCTTATACCCTGTATTAATGCATGACTTGGAAAGGTAGCTTAAAGAATTGACCAAAAGTTAAAAAAAACAAGTGGGCGCGGCTACAGTCGAGTTTGCTCGACTGGAGGATACCCTGTGCCAATCTCCATAAAATAGAATATTGGTTGGGACCATCTCATATACATATTCTGTGAGTTTGGTTCAGTTATCTCAAACAACAAAAAAGTTTTTCATACTGAGACTTGATTTTCGACTGATAGTTGCTATGACAGCTATATCATATAGTAATCCGATTGCAATCGAATTTGGTCAGAATGTATGCGACCATCCCATATGCATATTCTGTCAGTTTGGTTCAGTTATCTCAAACAACAAAAAAGTTTTTCATACTGAGACTTGATTTTCGGCTGATGGTTGCTATGGCAGCTATATGATATAGTAATCCGAATACAATCAAATTTGGTCAGAAATTTGATCGTTCCTATGGTAGCTATATGATATAGTGTTCCGATCCAAATTTAAAAACAAACTTGATCTGCGTCCGGTATCCAGCAACCTACATACCAAATTTGAAGTCTCTAGCTATTATTGTTTCTGAGATCGACGCGTTCAAACAGACGGACGGACAGACAGAAGGACAGACAGAAGGACATGGCTCAATCGACTCGGCTGTTGATGCTGATCAAGAATATATATGCTTTATATGGTCGGAGATGCTTCCTTCTGCCTGTTACATACATCACACAAATCTAATATACCCTTTTTGACCATTTTCAATGGGCACAGGGTATAGAAATTAGATACATCACCCAGCTTCCATCTATCAATCTTGGAGCCCATTAGAGCTTCATTCAGAAAAATTGGCTTACCTATACGGAAAATAATGAACGTAAGTTTAAAAACATTTTAAAATATAAATTAATTATTATTCAATAACTTTTTAAATTACCTATTTGTAAGTTTGCTCAAGAAACTGAAATCCACATTAAAATATGCAAATACCCCAATATTGTAGATTTCCCATTTATTAATGATCTCATTATGCATCATCTGAGAAATTTCCAAGTGGGTCATTAGCGATACAAAATTCAGAATTGCATATGACTATTTTTGCTTCTGTTAAATAATTTATGAATTTTGCCAAAGTTCAACTAAAGTTAAGAGCGACAAGTTATATTGTGGTAATTAAGATAATTGGTCATTGATCTACTACTTGTTCCCAATTGTATTTCCAATTGGTTCCTTTAGATTTATTGTTTGGTACGAGGTCTCTTTATGCATATACATGTACATATGTACAGGCATGATTACATATTTGAATGGAGCTATGGAGCGATAGCAACCGTCTTCTATCGAATTTGCTGTATGTCTGCTTAAGGCCCACTTGGCTTTCTTCATTTCTGTTTCTAACTGCTGAGGTCTGAACTTAAATTGATGGCCGTGCGCAAAAACTCTACGGCCGTGTGCAAAAGTTACGGACATTCCTTGTGGCCGTGTGCAGATTTCGAAGATTGGTAACGGGCGCAAAAATCGTTGTTAACGATATTGGCTCGTTCTAAATGGTTGGTTAATTGGGTTTTAGTATGGAAAAAGCTTTTAGCCAATATTACTTACTGAAGATTATAGAGTATGTTAGTAATCATAAAAGGTGACTATAGCGCAAAAATTAATAAATATATTTGGGAGAACGCACTGATTCTATTCCAACTCATTTATTTTCCAATCTTTTCTTAAACATTACAGTATTTGCAATTAACAAATTGCCAGTAAAATTTGAATTTATAACAGCTTATTAAATTTTATTGCAGGAGCTGTCACACACATATACTCTGGTGTACTATTTCCATTGATATGGCAACGCTATTTACCTTATTGCAATTTAAATACAAATTATTAGCAATTAATGGCAAATGACAATTAAATACACAAATTTAATTCAAAGCTATATTAAATATAGAATAAACGAACGGACAAAACAACTAAGCAACTGAACTTTACCAGTAAAATATGTTTTATTGAGAAACAAATTTTTCAAACGACCATAAAAACATCGTTCAAATTGTCCGCCAACCACAGGGTGACACACTTATAGACTTGCGAACGAAACGAACGTTCGTCGCTCACTTAGCTGAGCTAGTTCAATCGTACTTGCTCTGAACGATTCGATACACTGTGGGAGACATAATTCTTGCCATTTTTTATACGAAAAACAGTGTTTCTGTATAGATAATTCCAACTGTGTAGTTCAATGTGTAGTACATTCCAATAAGAAACCCGTTGCGTCACTTGACATTGTATCAATATGTTTGCGTTACGACATTTACGGCTGCAGGCAAGAGTCAAAATACATCTGCCTCACATAGCAGCAGCAACAACAACAACAACACAGGCAAAACACATGCCAGCTGTGCCGGCTGCGCGTGTGTTAATTGGGATGCATACACAAGCGAGAGACTATCGAAGACAATTGTTGCTCGAGGAGCACATGGCGAGATGGACGCAACACCAAAGAGCATCGACGACGCTGTCCTCCGCATCATCGGATGAGCAAAGTAAACCGCCAGTGAAATCATCTTTAATACAGGAACTGGCAGAAGCCACAAAACCTTATGCACATCTGATGCGCATGGATCGGCCAATTGGCACCTATCTGCTCTTCTGGCCATGTGGTTGGAGTATTGCACTTAGTGCTGATGCCGGTTGTTGGCCCGACTTTACCATTTTGGGTCTGTTTGCCACTGGTGCGTTGATTATGCGCGGTGCTGGATGCACCATCAATGATCTGTGGGATCGGGACATCGATGCCAAGGTGGAGAGAACCCGAACACGTCCGCTGGCCTCTGGACAGATCTCCCAGTTTGATGCCATTGTATTCCTGTCGGCACAGCTCAGTCTGGGTTTGCTGGTGCTGGTCCAGCTCAATTGGCAGTCCATATTGTTGGGTGCCAGTTCGCTGGGTCTGGTCATCACATATCCATTGATGAAACGGGTTACCTACTGGCCGCAGTTGGTGCTCGGCATGTGCTTCAATTGGGGCGCTTTGCTGGGATGGTGTGCCACTCAGGGAACAGTTAATTTGGATGCCTGCCTGCCCCTATACCTCTCGGGTGTGTGCTGGACCATTGTGTATGACACCATCTATGCCCACCAGGATAAGCTGGACGATTTGCAAATTGGCGTCAAGTCGACGGCGCTGCGTTTTGGCGAGAATACCAAGGCATGGCTATCGGGATTTACGGCTGCGATGTTGACGGGACTCTCAGCCGCTGGTTATGCCTGTGACCAAACGCTGCCCTACTATGCTGCAGTTGGCGTCGTTGGCGCTCATTTGGTGCAACAGGTGAGCATGCATTGAGTAACATTTAATCCACATTTTATAATCTCTCGTCTCTCTATTTGACAGATTTACTCACTTAACATTGACAATCCGAGTGACTGTGCCAAGAAATTCATTTCGAATCATCAGGTCGGCCTCATTCTATTTCTGGGCATTGTGTTGGGAACGCTCCTCAAATCGGAAGACACCAAAAGCCAGCGGAGATCCTCAACCGCTTCTTCATCAGCAGCATATGTACCATTACCACAATCCAAACCAGACGTGATAAGCTGAAATGTAGGGAGTTAGTTGGGTTCATTTAATTTCAATCATCATTTGCGCCTTCTCTTCGCATTAGACCAAAGTCTGTAGTTAGCTAATTAGTTTATACATATTTTTAGTTATCTTAACGGATTATTGTTGGACAATATAAAACACGAAAAATACCTCGTTAAAATCAAAGAACGCAAAACAGGTCGAGTGAAGTTGATATCTTTGAACTTATCGACACGTAACCTTTAAGAAAACAAACCGGTTTCTGTATTAAATCTAATTGTTATTTATTATTACATATACAGATTATGGTGTATTGAATGACAAATACTCTTTCTTTCTATTGTATTAACTTCATTTGTCGCAGTATTGGCTACTGTTAAGAAAAGTGGATTATAGTTTTACAATGTGTAAAAAGCAACTACATAGATTAGTCGAAATGAAATTTAGATCAAATCTGCCACATTCATGGGCATCTCGTCGATTTGCGTCGAATAGTATTGCTCAATATCGCGCAGAATGCGAATATCATCCGATTTGACAAAGTTGATCGCAACACCTTTACGCCCAAAGCGACCCGAACGTCCAATGCGATGGATGTACAATTCACGATTGTTCGGCAAATCGTAGTTAATGACCAGCGACACTTGCTGCACGTCAATGCCGCGCGCCCAGACATCAGTTGTGATTAGCACTCGGGACTGGCCGGCACGGAACTCCTTCATGATCTCGTCACGCTCCTTTTGGGGCATATCGCCGTGCATGGAGCTCACTGTAAAGTTGGCTTCTCGCATTTTCTCAGTCAACCAATCCACCTTGCGCTTGGTGTTGCAGAAGATGACAGCCTGTGTGATGGTCAGAGTGTCGTAGAGATCGCAAAGCGTGTCGAACTTCCACTCCTCGCGCTCGACGGCGACAAAGAATTGCTTGATGCCTTCCAGAGTCAACTCATCACTGCAAAAGAAAAGGTTTTACAAATAGGAAACAATATAGAAGATTGCTTGCTTACCGTTTGACCAAAATTCGAATGGGATCCGTCATGAATTTGGATGTCATTTCCAGTATTTCATGCGGCAGTGTTGCAGAGATAAGCACAACTTGTGTTGCTGGCGGCAGATAACGATAAACGTCATAGATTTGTTCCTTGAAGCCCTTGTTCAACATCTCATCAGCCTCATCGAGCACCAGCATTTTGATGGCTCTGCAAAGAATACATTGAATATTAAACGTTTACCGTAAAATGATGAAAATTTGTCAATGTTTACCTTGTGCGCAGTACACGTCGTTTGATCATGTCGAAGACACGTCCAGGCGTTCCACTAACAATATGCTGGCCATAGTCAAGCTTGCGTATGTCCTCGCCCAGATTGGTGCCTCCAATGCACACATGACACAGGACATTCATCATATCGCCCAGCGCCAGAATAACCTTTTGAATTTGCACAGCCAACTCGCGCGTGGGCGACAGACACAGCACTTGTGTCTCGCGCAACGTTGAGTCCAGACTCTGCAGTATGGAAATGGAGAAAGTCGCTGTTTTGCCTGTTCCGGACTGTGCTTGAGCAATCACATCGCGTCCCTTCACAATCGGCTTGATGCTGCGCTGTTGAATTGCCGAGGGTTTTTCGAAACCTAAATAAAGTGCGCCATTTACAATGTAATCCACAAGTTAAATACAAGAAAAATACAGTAATAAAGTAACTGCTTACCGTACGCGTAAATGCCGCGTAGCAGCTCCTCTTTGAGGTTCATGGCATTGAACGTGGGTATCACCTCAACATCTTCGCTAGTCTCAAACTCCACATTCGAGAGATCCTCCGCCTGTGCATTTTTCCGTGCCATTTTTGACTTGAGTTGTATTTATGAAACAATAATATCTAATTAACCAACCGAGCAGCGAGAACTTTTCCAAATTTTTTCTTCTTCTTATTTTTCATGCGGCTTGGGGTTAGATAGAGGTGGAGAAACATCGAGTGAAAGATCGATGTCGTCGATGCTTGCCAAACATCGGAACCATCGGTGTTTGGTAGGCCACAATCGAATGTTTTTATATGCAACAAAAGTAAACAATTCTGATCATTAGGCCCTCTAAAATATTGGAAGGAAAGACTTTCACAATATTATGAGAAATATGTTTAATACAAATCCCTAAAAAAAAAGATGTGTTAAACAAATTTTATGTGTTTTGCAAACATCGAAGCACGGTACTCACACACACACCTCTAATAAATCAGCTGACTGCATTGGCAAAAAAAAAAAAAGAAAAAGGTGGCAGCCATGGCAATGGTGTCATATTTAACCGAACTTAACTCTTTTCAAAAAAGAGTTAAATTTAAACATATCTTTTTTTTTAAATAAATATTGAAGCTAGAACTTTGAAACTTTCACAGGAGTTTCGTTATAACTTTTTCAATTTTCTATATTTTTGTAGAATTTTTTACTAGTTCTTTAATATCTTCCCCACTCGAAGGGTTACGTTCCCAAAACTAATTTTAAAATGAAATCTATTATTTTAGAAAATTTATAATATTTTTGATTTTTGAATTGCGTTTTTAATATTATTATTGAGTTTCTTAAATATTTAAAAATTTAAAAAAAAGTTACAAAAAAAACACATAAAATGTTGCAACTGTGTGGCAGCCTTGGCCCAACTTTGGCAAAACAAGGTGGCAGCCCCTTGGTTGGGCTCCAAATTTTAAAATCTTACTGTCGATTTCTTCTTCGATGCCACCATCGGTGGTGGCAAATGGAGTGGCAGCATTTCTTTCAGGCGCGAAACTACATTTTTGAATTGAATAAAAATATGTAATTAACTTTTTTCTCATATTATATTTTTACCATTTTTTTTCCATGCTAGTGATTTCACATTTCTTAATTGTAGTTGTGCGTTCCATGCAGCTGCTACCATATTTGTGGACTTCGGATTGCTGACTTCAATCAGCAGAGATTTGTGACTCCGAAAATATGTCCGAAAATAAAGTATATGACATCTGAGTTGTTTTCAAATCCAATTGTCACAAATATCTCAGGAGGTTTATGGATTTAGACATCTCATTCTATACAGAATGATTGTTAAGCTTGGACATTTCTTAATTCAGCTCATGATGATGCTGCTGTTGATTCCCACTTTGGGCTACAAGTTGGATAGGGTAAAGAATGATTCGAGAATTGAAGATCTTCAGTAATATGAACAGTTTTAAAGGAATCGCATATATCCAGTTTGGTGTATGATGATAGCCACACTTCTTTGGATGGAGCCGGTGAGCACAACCATATGAAAGAGGACTGCGACTTTAGTCCGATTCCCAATCCGAAGAACAGAGCCTCGAGCATCGCCATCAAAGCCGCCCAAGAGGCGAAAGCTGCATCCGATGCCCAACTGCCGGCAGCAGAAAACGCAGCTCATCAGGTGATCATTCAGTTGGCAGACAAGGCTCTGGCGGCAGCCAAAGCCGCCGAGGCAGCTCTGGCGGGAAAACAACAAATCGTCGAGCAGCTGGAGACGGAGGTGCGGGAGGGGGAACTCGTTGTTCAGGAGGAAGCCGCCTCTCTGCAGAACTCCCAGGGTAATTGCAATGCAGCTGCCCAAGCCTCGCAGCAGGCGGGTGTCCAACTTAAAACGTTGGCGGAAGCCGTCAAGAATGCCCAGGCGAATGTCCACAACTCGGATCAGGCGGCGAATGGAGCACAGCAGGAATTGGCCGAGAAACAACAACTTGTTGAGGCGGCCAAGAAGCGCGTGGAACTGCTGCTACGGCAATTGGATGTTGCAAGATCGGATTTCAAGAACACCAAGAAAGCCGCCGAGCATGCCGCCTGTGCCGCTCAAGAAGCCAGGCAGCGGGCAACGCGGGAACGTCGCATGGCCGAGATACGCGAGAAACTGCGACATCGTCATCATATAAATAATTAAGATGTTTTTAATGTTATATATTTCTTCTTTTTCAAACTTTTTTAAATTTAAATGTTCCAATGTGTAAGAATAAGCAAATTTGCGCTTGGAATCCAAGAAACTGTCCACCGATTCAAGAGCCTCTAGATCTTACTCATAAAATTAATTAAGTTTTTTTGAATGCTTTATATTTATTACTAATTTATTCACATTTTTAAAGTGCCCTTACTTTTTTCCTGAACATTATTAAAATTTAAATGTTTAAAAGAGAAACCCACCCACAAATTTTAGAGCCTCTAGCTCATAAAGTGTCGGAGATCGAAGCGTTGAGATGGGCGGAAGGGGGCTTAAAATAATCACAAATTCTACTTTCTAATATTCATGAAATATTTCCTTAAATTTAACAATTGTTTGGTTTAAAATTTGGCCAGGGATAGAGTGCTGGTGCTGGTCATGCTCACACTCTCGCTCCCGTTCTCAATATTGTCCAGCGAGTCCACGGAACGCGACAGATTCTCTGCGGCATTTGGCAAGAGTTCCAGATTGAGTGCATGAGTGTTGTAGCAGAGGACCAGCTTGACCTTGAGTCCCTCAAAGATGGTGACCACACTGGGCTTGAGATTGAAGAAGATGATCTTCTGCTGACGTCGACGGAAGTCATCCACCATGGAGGAGATGACTTTGGCGGCGGTGAAGTCAGCGGCATAAATGTAGGTGCAGTCGATGACCACGGGGAGAGTTGTCTTGCTGCCCGACTTGAGGACCATGTTCCTCACGAATTCCACGGAGGGGAAGATTAAGCAGCGATCTGGAGTGATCTTTATGAACTTGATGCCCTGCTCCGTCTCCAGTTGCTCCAGCGTCACCTTGGGACGCGCCGAGTGGTAGAGTATGTACAGCTGATTGGCTCCAATGGCCACCATGATGCCAATCTCCAGGGGCAGAACCAGACAGGTGATAAAGGCCAGCACGCCAGGCACAAGATCGGAGCCTGTAAATTAGGGGAATCTCTTAAAGAAAATAGTTATGGACAATTGATTGATTGCAACTCACGTTTGCTGCGCCACATGGGCATAACGATCTGATATTGGAGCTGGAACACCACGGCGGATATGATGATGGCAGCCAGAACCGCTTTCGGAATGAAGAAGAAGTACTCGGTGAGGTAACTAATGGACAGAACCACAATGATGCCAATGTAGAGATTGGACATGTTGGTGCGACAGCCGCTGGCATTGTTAACGGCGGATCGGGCCAATCCTCCGTTGCTGCGATATCCATGCACCAGGGAGTTGGCCACGTTGGCGACGCCCGTGGCAAACAACTCCTGGCTAATGTCGATTTGTTTGTCCTTGGCAAAGGCCTTGCAGACGGACACGTTCTCCAGCAGCGCTATAATGGGCACTATGATCAGGCCATAGCCCAGACTCTGGACCATCTCGAAGAAGCTTTCGGCTGGGATTTCTGGGATGCCAGCAGTGGCGTTGCCCGGCTGTGCCTCTATCGAGAATTGGGGAAGCGACACCGTCGGTAATCCAGGCGGAATGTAGCCGGTGAGACGGAAGGGATTGCTGCCATTTCCCTCCAGATACATGGCCACCAAGGTGGCCCCAATCACAATCGATGCATTCCGTGTGACGCCCACAAACTTGATCACCTCGTTGAGTACACACTGCAGTCGGCTGCGTTGCGCCTTCTCCTTGGGTCCAATTCGAATCCTGCAGAGACTGCGGATGAGCAGCAAAAGCGCCAGGCAACCGAATCCCAGGCAGCTGTCCCAAATGCGTATGTTTCTGATGTCGCTAATCATGCTTATCCAGCTCTGCAGGAAGGAAGCACCCTCAGCGTTCACTCCCAAAATGTATTTCATCTGCGAGGTGAGCACAATCAAGGACACGGCACTGGTGAATCCTGCACTAACCGGGCCCGAAACGAACTCCACCAAACAGCCCAATTTGAACACGGCCATTAGAATCTCAATGATGCCGGTGAGGAAGGTGAGCAGGACTGAGCGTGCCCAGGATCCTTGGGCAAACTGAAATGTCATCAACGAGGCCACAGCGGTGCTTCCTATCGTGTTGTCCTTGCAAGTGCCCAGCAAAACGTACACAAAGCAGCCCAGAAACGATCCATAGAGTCCAGACTAGACGAGTAAGGATTTGGGGTTGTTAGAATTACAAAACAAACAGTCAAACAAAATATTAAAAATTAAATTTAAAGATACCAAAATAGAGATGGGAAAAAAGGATGCAAAATTTGGGAAATCCATATAAGAAAACCATGTCAAATGCTAGAAAGAATCGGTCGAATATTCCTTCATTCTTTTTTTTGTTTGAACCTTACCAAGTTATCAAAAAGTAATCGAAAATTTTGAATTTAATTTAATCTGAATCAAATTCAGATTTTCGGAATTTTTTTCAATCTATCTTTTTCTCGTAATTTCTGATCCTTAATTACAAGCTAATTTTGGTATTCTCAGAAATGTTAAATCTCCATCACACTCACCTCTGCCGGCAGACCCACCACGCCGGAATAGGCCAATCCTTGGGGAATAACTGTCAGTCCCACTGTAAAGCCCGCTATAATATCTCCAATGGCATCGCTCCTGTTGTACTTGGGTAACCAGCTAATTATGGGCAGACGCTTCTTTAGCGTCTTCATGCGAAATGTATTCCTCACATAGTTGGAGCAGCAGGAGGGCTTCGGCTCCTCCTCCTGCTTGGCTGCCTCCAGTTGCTCGAGACTCTTGTACTTGGACGTGCGATGATCTGTGATCAGAATGAAGTCTGTGGAGGAGCTGCGAAACTGTGCCTCCAGACTCTGACTCACTTCCGCCTGCTTGCGGAAGGTCACCTCGTTCTCGATTGTCGACATTGTAGCACTGTTTAAACACGTGAATCCGAATCTGAATCCGATACTGCTTGGTCCGTCCGTTAACTTGGCCGGGCACTGACTAACTGATAACTGATTAAATCGGATGCTGAGCTGCTGCTAAACGGTATCTTATCGAAGCGCCAATATTTGTCACCACAGATAAGTTAGCATGAGGAAACGGGATATCGGTTGTTTGTTTCGGCCACACTTCTTGGCCATAACCAGATCATTGTTTGCCTTTGCACCTGGCACAGTTGTCACCATTGCCTCAAATTTTCCATTCATCAATTGCACAAATTGAGGCGGCAAATATTGAAGTTAACAACTATTTTACTTTCGACAACAACTTTGATTTCCTCTGAGTGAATCCAAAAATAAATAAAAATCACATTTCGTTTATTTTTTGAAATTTTTTTTTTTGGTTTATTTAATTTTAATGTTTTTTACATGATGATTTTTAAAAATTGTATTTTAAAAGCATTGCATTATATCAGATCAGATAGATATAAAGTAAGATATATCATTACAATATACAAATTGTATCCGTTTGTTTGTTTTTGTTTCTCTCTTTGTTTTATGCATATATTAAACATAGTTGTAATATTATGTTTAGGCAATTTTATAATTCAATAGCAGTAAATTGTTTCAGAGACCATGGCTATATATATGTGTGTATATATATAATTATGTATTTATATAAGTATTATGTATGTATGTGTATGCATGTAAAAATAAGCTCAAGCACTTTTCATGTGCATTAATTACAACTAAAAGAATTTTGATTTTATCCAAATCTAAAAAAAACAACAAATAAAAAGCTGCAGCGTAAATCTGAACAACATTTGACAAATTGTTTAAGGAAAAAATCTCATTATAAGGTAACATCTCGACACAATAAAAGCGGCTTCCGTTTTTTTTTTTTTTTGGTTATTGCAGAATTTTACAAATGCCAATTGTTCATATCGTATCTAGATAACAATAATTTAATTTTTGAGTGCTTGTCTGTGTATAAGTGTGTGTGTGTGTGTATGACAACAAACATTTGCATAACTCGAATAACAAACAAATGATAACCGAACACAAGACCCAAAAAATGTGGCCCCAAAAAAAAATTTGTTGAAATAAATTAAATTAAATGATTGAACGCAACAAACATTGCACAAAAGATGAGCAACCAGCTGAGTGGGCGGCAAGCAACAACAACAACGTTGACGAATATGACATTTAAGCTACATAGTTCATATAAGCATGTATATAATGTATACATAGATGAATATATGGTAATAGTCGGCCCAGATGCTCCAGAACGTTTCGGCGCCTATTGCCAAACGCCAATGGTGTAATTCCTGCTCAGATGACCCATGCGACGCTGTCGACCAACTGCAAAAGTAGTTAAGAGATACAATCAATACATATTGTCAGTTCTACAATTCTATATATGCATGTTAAGAGACGCAACACCAACAGCGGAGCAAAGATTGGTTAAAATACTTATAGATTATATGCATACATATGTATATAAATATTTTTAAAACGAGGCATGACGTACGATAAACACTTGCAGCTGATTTCAAGTGTCAACATTGAGTTGAAATATAAAATACGTAGATTGATATGAGAGGAGGAGGAGAACTTCTAAGTTGTGCTATAAATATTTGCTAAGCTACTTACAAGCTACTTTTATTGCTACGCGAGTTGAACGGGCTTAAAGATACTTTATGTAGTTATCAGATACTTTACGTACTGCATGTTAACATCATTCTTCGGTGTTAGTTTGCGGCTGGTTGGTTGTTGGTTGTTGGTGGGTGTAGGTCTGGGTGGTTCTATTTGTACTTGTTGTTGTTGCGATTACACATAGGGCGGTGTTGTTGTTGTTGATGTTTAACAAAGGAGGGGGGAAAAAATCACATGGCTGGTGTTGTTGCTGTAGTTGTTGAGCTGAACACATAGAATGGTTGTTGCAGTTGTTGTTGTTGCTGTTGTTTCTTCAGGTGGTGGTGGTTTTGTTTTGTTGTTAATTAGTAGAAAGTTGGACAGTAAAAACAAACACACACACACACAAATTTGATTGTTGTTCTTGTTGTTTTGCTGTTGTTGTTGGTTGATTGTGTCTTTTTATTTACGCTGATTGAGGCGTTTCACACGTACTGTAAGACACAGAGAGAAAGATAGAGGGGTTGGGGGAAGAGAAGAAACAAATACAATGTGATTAGTCAAGTTGTTGCACAAAAGGAACAATTTATATTATTTTTGGGTTATACAAAATACAAAGTTTACAACAATTTTTCAAATATTCAGTCAATCAATCAAGTTGCGTAGGAATAACATTCAAGTTTTGGCAAAGATTTATCACTTTGCCAATTTTTTGGTTTCATTTTTTAGTAGACGGCAAAAAAAATTGCTCGCAAGTCAGGAAAGTTCGAGCAAAACAAATCTTAAATATAGTAGCAGTTTTTTTATTATTTGCATTAGTTTAGGGCTGGGCAAATTGGAGAATTGGCTGGGTTTTAGTTTTGTTATTAGTTGGAAACTTATTAAAGCTGGCTGCAAAGCTGTGGCACAAACAACAAACTGAGCTGAGAAATAGTTTTTGGGTACCAACTGTTTTTGATATGGTTTTGTGCGCTGAAAAGTATGCTACGTTTTCATGTAGCTTCTTTTGGCATTGTTGTTGTTGCTGATGTTGTAGTGGCACTGCTTTTGCGGCGGTTGTTGTTGGTTTTCGGTTGAATTATAAAAGAGCATAAACATATTTTCATATTTGCTTTTGCATTGGCATTTTATGTTTTAAGTTAACTTTATTTATTTTGAGTTTTAATTAAATTTATATTGATTGATTTGTAATTGTTTATTGCAGTTATTTGTTGGGGGTTGTATTTATCTTTTCGATTTTTAGTTTCACTTAAAAATGTACATCGCAGTTTAATTCCTATACGAAGAGAAGTTCATTAGAGTTCTGTAGATTTTGGTAGCAACTTTTGAGTCAAAGTATTAACAAAAGCAAATGGATTTTTTAGTTGTTGTTGGAGGGGTTTAGGGTTGTGATTTGCATGCCACAACGATAACAAAGGACTTAAATAATAATAAAAAAAATAAGCATGCAAAATTATGATTAATTTGATGCATTTGCAGTCGCAATTGGGGGATGCATGACTGATCGATAAGAACAGAATGATAGAGCCGTTTTTATGTTTATATTTTTGGGTAGTACAAAAAGATCAGTACGCTAACAGTCTTTGAGTTAAAGGATTTAATTTCATTTAATTTATGACTACAGCAGACTGCATTCGCATTGTCTCTAATTTGCAGAAGCGCGTCGCTATATAAATATATTTATGGATACGTATATATGTATCTGGGCCAATTCGAAAATGCTTTTGGGTTAGGCGAATCATTGTCGACGCTTGCAAACATGATTAGAAATTATTTCAAAAAGATCAAAGTAATTTACATAGATTGTTTATAGATACCTGTGTTAATTAATTAGACAAAATTATACACATTACGCCTAAAGAGTTTTTGGTTTTGTTTTGTTTTGTTTTAGATGCCTTGACTTTTGTCGTAAATCAGTTTCAAATATATCTTCTCTCTATATATTTTAATTCATTCCTTTTATTTTATATCGTAGATATATTTACATATACATATAGTCGTATATATGTATGTATGTATCAGTGGTTCGTTCTGCGCATTATAAATATGTATATGTGTATATATGTATGTGTATATAGTTTATATTATTTACTTCTTGGTCTCTCTAACATATTTTTAGATAGTTTTTATATTTTTGATATATTTTTTTTACACGTTTAATTGCGATTAAACTTTTGATTTTCTTTTCTTTAATTGTATGTAATTACAAAACGCTTTAGAAATTTTGTTTAGTTTTTAGTTGCTTTGATTTGCTTTTTATATAGTTTTTGTTTTTCTTTCATTTTTAACTGCGATTTCGCTTTCGCTTGGCTCCTATTGAATTCTTGTTGATTTTCTATGCAGATTATTGAAAAATCTGAACTGCAGGCGTAATTCAAGATCTTTTCTTACTGTAAACGAGAAACAGAGAGATGGGAAGAGAGAAAGAATACACATAAAACAAATGGCAATAGACGAGAAACACAAGAAATATAATGTAAAGCGCATTGAAACTGAAACTGAATCTGAAACTGAATCGATTTTCTGACTTTCTGTCAGTCTGTCTGTCTGTCGTGTCAACAGGGAAGTTTTTGGGGACACAAAAAGTAGACGGAGAGGGGGAAAATACAGATACAAAAACTGATAATGTAGAACAGCCCGCTAAAGAGAAGATTTGTTTTTTGGGGCTCTGTTCCAGGGGCGGGGGGTTAGTAGCACAGCTGATGCTGATGGATTGTGGGCGTGGTCATGGTCGTGTCCCAGTTATATACAATATGAATCAATATGATAATGACAACATCTACTTATACAGCGATGAATGTTGAGAATTTTACAAGTTGTCTTTTGTTTTGTTTTTGTGTTTAGATTTGAGAGTTTTATTTACACGTTCTTGGTCTGCAAGACGTTAAGTTGCTTTGGGCTTACTTTACACCATGGTCAAAAACACAAAAACACAGTTGGTCAAGTAAGACACACAGAGAGAGAGAGAGAGAGAGAGATAGGGCAATAACAACAACGTTACAACGGAGCAGGTGAGGCGAGAGAGGTGAGAGGTTTAAACGACTGCTGTTTGACTGTCTGTACATTTGATTGTTGTATGGCTGTGTTTCTGGGCGGACTCCGCTCCTGTTGTTGTGTGCTCGTGTTGGAGGTGCTTGTAGCTGTGGTGTTTGTGGTGGATTGGCTTCACTCAGTGACTCACGTGTGCGCTTGATAGACGCCCTCGTCGTCGTAGTTGGGCGTTACGGCGCGACTGCCCGGCACCACCATATTATCGGGATCGATCTCTGGATCGTAGGCATCGCCGCCGCCGCGTATGACCATGTTGTCGGGATCAACCTCCACATCATAGTCGACCGGCGGCTGTGGCGACGGTGATGGTGACGGTGAGGGCGTTGGCGTGGGCGTGGCCGAACCATAGCCCGACCTGTTGCCCAGCTCACGTTCAATCTCCATGTTGCTGGGCAATATCAATTTGGGCAAATTCGGTTTTAGTTTTTGCACGCGGAAAACTTCAGTTCGTTGTGTTGTTGTTGTTGGTTGTTTAATTGGTTGATTGGTGGGTTGATTGATTGTTGGGTTGCAGTTGTTTAATATACACAGAGGACAGTTTGATCAATTGTGGTTTGGTTTTTTCGTTTTTAAATATAACAAATAATCGGTTAATAATGCAATTTATCGAATCGTATTATAGACAAGTCTGTCTATGGTAATTACAAGTCAGGAATCAGAACTAACAAGGAGCGACGAGACAGATAAATACAGTGGGAATTCTATAGGGGGAGAACTGTACACACATACATACAATATGCGATTGATAGGGAAGCCGACGTGAAGAATGATTCATAATTCTGACTTAAAATGTAAAACTGACCTAGCAAATTGATTAGCTAAATTAAGTAAAAGTGATTAACAGGTGTGCTCCACAAATCTCAAGAAATTTTCAAGTTAAATGCTTTAAAAATTTAATTTATTTAATCTAGTTCAATAAATTTTACATTTTTTCATATCTCGCATAAAATATTATAAGAGATTTGTAGAGCATGCCTGAATATTTATATATATATATTAAGTTAAGACGCTGCTGATAATGAAGTTGATGTGGTGAGTGAGCAATTTGATCTTTAATAAGCTCAACTTATATAAATATGACGAAAATGAGACAAGTCGAGGTGACTTAACGAGTAAGCAGCAACGAGAAACGCAACGCAACGAGAGGTGATAACGAGAACGTGAACGATACGATAACGATAAAGTGAACGATAACGATAACGATAACGATAGTGAGCAGATGCTGATGTTAAGGCTGAACGGCTTTGAAGACGTCGGATGGGGTCACGAACGATACGAACGCTTTTACCTGGTGGTTACCACAAAAGAGAAGAGAAACAGGAAAGAGGGGGAAACAGAAGAACTACACTTTCGGTTACCAAACGCGCTTTGAGGAAACGAACTATTAGATTTCCTTCTCATTGCCAGCACGCAAGAGACTCAAGGCAGCTGAGGATGTGGAGGCTTCCACACGGACACCATCGGCTGCTTCTCCTTCCGATGACGATGCTGCTGTGGCCACCTGTAGATTGCGCACAATGCGCCCTGATGACAAGACATGATCAGAATCTGTGGCATTAGTCCAAGTGCGGGCCTTGACAAACTGCTCGAAAGCAGTCAAACTCTTGGCCTTTGTGGGTGAGATGGTGGCTTCAGATGATTGAGATGTGGATGCTGATGCAGATGGGGATGACGATGTGGCAGCGCGGGAAGCTAACGTACCTTGTTGCAATTCACCTAAACGCGAATAAGGTATACACGAGTTTGCCCATAATTAAAAGAAAAAAGATACCTAAACATATGTTTAGCTATGTGGGATCAGGGTCTTATATTTTTTAGGGGAAGATCGCGAGCCTGGCGAGCGGAGCAGCAAACAAAGTTGCCAGTTGAACCAACGCTGATAACCTGCAAATGTTGCGGGGAAATGAACTGTTGCCAATGTGGCAACGGCCAACTTACTTCTGTCGATGTTGCGCTGCAGATGTGCGGCGACACGATGACGGGCGTCGTTGAACTCCAGGTGCAATCCAAGTCGCAACAGCGATGAGTTCTTCTCCACCAAGTTGGTAATCTCCATTTCGATCTTGTTGCCGAGCACCGCAGATCGCTGAGAAGAGACACAGAGTATTTAAAACGATTGATGGCTTACTCAAAACTTGTTCGAAACTCACCTGATTGGAGGCCCTGAACTCCTCGATGGTGTGACACTTGAGCAGGGCTTGCACCAGCCTGACAATTACGGGCGGACTGATAAAGTTCGTTTCAACATTTAATACTCTCAGGGTTTTGCTTTTCTCGATCGCTTCGGCGAGCAGGAGAGCTGTCTTATCGGTCAGGCCGACGTTTGTCAGCGATAGAACTTCCAAATGTTCGTTCTGAGGCAGTGCGGCAATAAGTTGTTCGAGCTTCTCATCCGATATATTCTGTGTGGGGATAATATTTCAATTATTAGTATTTATTTTAAATTATTAATCATCAATTTTAATTTGAATATTTCAGCTTACCTTAATGTTATTCAAATTTAAGTCAATCAGCTTGGAGTCATCATCCTTGACGCGCTTAATCGACTCCTCCACATCTGTGCTGTTGGGCGGATCCATGGGGAACAGCTTCTCCTTTGTGGACTTTGTGATGCCATCCCAGCCCAGGCCAACGGGTTGGCCCTTGTTCAGTAGCGAGGCATGGTATTGATCCTGGTTCATCATCGAGTGGAAGCCGAGAATGGCCGCCAAGTCGATAATCTCCTCCTGCGTGGCATCGTTGAGCGCATGCTCGTACTCTTCGCCCATATCGATGGCAATCTGTTCCTCCACCTCAATTTCACGCGCATCCCTCGGCGGTGGCACCCACTTCTTGCCGCGCACCTTGCCCTGCACATAGGGCTCGAACTCCGGCTGATCGGGCGTCTCAATGGCCTGCTTATTGATGTGCTCAATGAGCTGTTTACGATTCAGCGGCCCGGTGGCATCCTTGGTGCACTCGTAGCTGCAGCGCTGATCTGGCGGCAGGAAGTTGTCCTAAACAAGTGAAGTTTAAGTATATTGCAGATCAAATATTAACATTCTTTACTCACATCGGGATCAACTTCTTTGGCCAGAATGGTGATCTCCTCGGGCGATAGCTGCGCCAACAGACTCTCTACATCCACATCATCGTACTCGCTCAGATCCTTGCCATACAACTTGGCCGGCGTGGTGAGCGTCGTTGTCTTTGTGGTGGACGAAGTCTGCAAAACACAAAGAGAACATATCTTATTAGTCACAGATCTTGGCTTAAAGTTGCAGCTGTTCGGGCCGCACATTCTTATTAAGCAACTTGAGGCTCAATGGCGGCTGCGGTGCACGCCGCTTGACCTTTGGCACGGGTCGCAGCTTGATCTTCTGGAACTCGGCCACTGGCACAATGCTTTCCATGGCGTTCAGTTATGCCACTGGCAAATCAATAAAAAGAGACCAAAATAATAACAAAATGTACAAATCTAATTATGCACAAAACTGATGGACTATGGAATGACTGACGACTCTGACGACTCGACGCGACTGTGGCTGGTGCTCAACAGAGACTGGCACAGCACAAAACAGACACAAGACACCAGACACCGAATTGAGGTGCAGACCAAACGAAACGACAACAGCAACAACAATACAAGTCGCGACAGCTCGTGCAACATTTGCTTGACGCGCGCGCGGTTTGAGCCAAAAGAGCTGCAATCGCAGCTCGCAACTGCCACTCAGTTGACTGTTTGCTGGCTAGTCAGTGCAGTGAGTCAGTGAGTCTGTCTCCCGACTCTCGGACTCCCGATTCTCGGACTCTCCTCGAGTTGGCGTAATCGACAATCGGTGGCAATGTAAATTAGGCGCATACATTAAAAGCTCTGGCAGCAGTTGCCAGTTACCAGTTGCCAGTTGTACTACGCTGCGGGGCAACCAAGTGTGGCACGACGCTGTCTGCACTTAAATGACTTCCACTCCACAGCGCTGAGCATGAAATCGAAGCCAAGCCAACGAACGACAAGGGCAAAGGGCCATAAATAAGCAACAAGCCAAAGGTGATCGACTACGAGATACTCATTTGTCAATTAAAACAGCCATAACAATCTTAAAAATTAAACAGATCTTGATGAAATTTAGTTAAACGATTGTAAATATTAAATAGGAGTGCAGTTTCTAACGAATTTCGAAGTAAGAGGGAAGCTTGGAAAATATTTGAAACAACTTTATTAATACAGTTAAGGTGCGTTCTCACTGCTTCACAAACGCTTCACAAGCACTACACAAAGCATTTCACAACTTCACAAGGCAATGTGAACACTAAATGGATTGACACAAAATTGTGAAGTCACAAAAATGTGACATTTCAATGTAAACACCACTTTCACATTCTGTTAAAAGTTTTTTGGGAAGAAGATTGACACAATTGTGTTGAAAACTATGTTAACTCCTGTTAAAGTTGAAGCAGCTCAAATGAGCCCAATCCCATTGTGAAAGCACATCGAGCAAGTTGATTTTTCTACACATTGTGAACGTCAAAGCTAAAATTGTATTTGTTGTTTTTCGGGCCTTTAGCATTGATTTCGATTAAAAAAAAAAATGGATTCACAAGATGAAACTGAGCTTGCTGCTTTGGCGGTCATTGTGCTGTGGCTTTTAGAAGACAACGATGATGAACCCAAGGCAAAGCGCAGCTGCTGGATTGACGAAATGAATTTGACTCGTGAAAAAGAGGGAATGTATGCCAAGCTAACGGGAGAGCTGCGAAGTCTTCCGTTCAAATTCAAAAATTATTTGCGGATGGACGGAGCAACGTTCGACCAGCTCACTTTTTGGGTAACTCCACTAATCAAGAAGACAACAAATTTTCGCGAACCAATTTCACCAGGCGAGCGACTTGCGGTGACTGCGATATTAAGCCTCTGGATCAAGTATGAAGAACCTCTCTTACGAGTTCAGAATGTCTGAGGCGGTTATATTAGCAATTATTCCTAAAACGTGCGATGCTATTTTCAAAGTATTGAAAGACAACTATTTAAAGATACTTAAGTTTATTTATTGCAAAAGTATAATTAGGGGGTTCACTTGATCATAGTGCTGTTCCGCGGCAGCATAAAAAGATTTTTGAATAAAAAATTGCACATAATATTACCAAAGATGCTTTTCTTTCCTTGTTATCTACATTTATTACTGTCTGTATAAAATCCATTGCTTCATGTGTGACGCAAGTTGTTCCACTTATCCAGTGCGTCCTTTTTGCTAGCCTCCAAATTCAGAGCAATGGAGCTCCAACTTGCATCCTTTGCCTCCCGGCTTTTGTAGTTTTCACTACGCACATTCCAGAGAAATACCACTGAATGGTAACCCGACGTCCAAGGTTTTTAGCTTGCTTGTTATCAATATCCGTTTTTAAAAAAATGTAACCTTTTCAATTGGTGGACAATTGCAAAGTGACATTTCTTTGTTTTTATTCGTTTTGTGGAACTTGTTATTGTTCAATTGCGAACATTTTGTGAACATTTTGATTCCTTGTGATTTTTTGCGATGCTCTTTACATTGACTGGTAGTGTTTACATTGAAGGCTTTCACAAGGCTTTTCACAAGGCTTTCCACAATTTTGTGAAGTACAAATTTTGTGTTGCCAATGTAAACACTTTGACGTATTTCGCAAATCATCACAAATCATAACAAAATGTGATATCACATTGCGAAGCAGTGAGAACCCGCCTTTAGCTCAACACATTTTAACAAATACAATATACCCTTGAAATCAACGCCTAATGGGTATTTAAAAATAAAGCAAGCTAAGTTGAAGCCCCAACGGTTGATTTGTTGTTGTTACTGTTGAAATCGCTTCTCAGCTGTGGGAAAATATTGCGCAGGTTTTTCACTGCTCCAAAAGCGAATGAGCTGAAATTTATAGCTCGCAATTGGAAATTAAAATAAGAATCCAAGACACAACTTAAATAAATAAACTCAAACAGAGATCATTTTGGTGAAGCTAACTTGGTTAAAAGCTGACAAAGGGCAGGAAGTCGCAGACACGATAACGTGAAAAGAAAAGCAAACTAAAAGCGCTGCGGTAAGAGACTATAATTTACATGAAAATAATTGTAGAGACCCTCGACCATAGGGGAGAAGCCTCATAGTTCTATTAAAGCGTGACCCAAACAAACAAACAAACCAACTGAACCGAACCGAACCGACTCGAACCCAAGTGAACCCCAAGTGAAGCGGGAGCAACAATAGTGGCAAAAGTGGTAAGAAGGCAAAAGCCAAATCAAAAGACGATCAAAAACTGGTTTTCGAGGGCAGCTTAAAGAGCAGCTAAAATGACGAGTGCGCCAGGAAGCGAGACTAACCACATAAACCACTTTTAGTACTTCTTGGCTGCAACTTCAGTGCGCCATTTAAGTAAAACCGGTTTCACAAACATCAGGAATACAACAACAGCAACAACAACAACAACAACAACAACAGCTAACAGCAACTCCAACTACTCTGTACTCTGTATGTCTGTGTGTTTGTGTGTTGGCTAGCAAACAATTTACTTCACGTAAATGGCCATGTTCAAATGTGTATCCAAGTTTGGCTGTAAGTTTTGCAGATGCTGCCAAGATACTTGGTATCTGAGTACAGCTAAATGCTCTCGATTGACCCACTTTAAAGTGAGTGGAAGTGGAGTTGAAGTTGGAGTGAGCAAACCGCGTTATTATGTCAGCCTTACACTCTGTCTGTCCGTCTGTCTATCCGTCCGCATCTAACGGCAGCAACAGAACAACTCACTAAGTACCGAGTGTGTTGACATTTCAATTGAGGGCAGAGACTTGATTAATTGAGAGAACAGTTGCCATGGAAGGCCATTCAGAACTTCAATGACGCAGCAAAGTCGCAACTTGTGAATGGCTTTTCAATTCAAAACTTGCCCCTGTGTGTGGCGCCTCCAATGTGCTTTAAACTAACGCCCTCCCCCCTTTGGATTCAGATATAGCAATCTTAAAGCAAAGCACGGCTCTGACACTGACACAACCCCGCAGCTCAGCTGTAAAAATCACAAAGAAATATAATTGCAAAAATAATTGAGTTCATGACACTCGAGAGATTCACGCACTCGCAAGCAGATAAAAAACAGGCAGCGATAAATATAATCGTAAGTGGGAAATGGTGAAAAACAAGTGTTAAATAAATGCTGCGAATGTTTAATGCCCTCATAATCAAAAGATCAAATTGAAAAATGTACAAATAGTGTCACTAAAGGCAACTTTCAGCAGATAAGTTACAGCTAAAAGATCAATTTGTATCTTAAAATGAAATACAAAGTATCTGCATACCAAAAAATTAAAATAATTAGTAGATAAAACGAACTTTCTGCAATTAAAAGATTCGGCTAAAAGATAAATTTATAAATTTGATCCTCCCCACTTTTAGGCAAGTTACCTGCAAACCTTAATGTAAAATTGTTTTTTAGACTAACCATTCAAAGACAACGTTCAGCAGTTAAGCTACAACTGAAAGATACATTTGTATCTCAGAGTCAGATAGAGTCAGCTGGTTGCGCAGAGTATCTGCAACAAGTTTTAACGGGCACGCAGGGGCACCCACCATGCAAATGCACCGTAAGCACCATAAACAAGGTGGCGCAACGAAATGTATATTGTATCTGACAGATACGTTAAGCGCAGAGTTGTCAACGATCTGAGATACACACAATCTGCAAGCTATTTAGTGTTGCCGCATGGTGTGTGAAGCCAAGTGAAGTGAATTTGGCTCATTAATTGCAACGGGCCTTGAAACGGGAGCCACATTGAGACATTTGGCCAGATACTCGTCTAGTCTAAGTCCAACCAACCAGGTGCCGAATGCGACCCACAAAATCTGTGTGTGTGCGGTGAATACTTGTTATCGAAAAATAAAATCAAAAAAACATGTCTTTTGCTATTTTCGGTGATTTGCACATTTGTTTGTTGTTGTTGGATGACAGATGAATGTCTTGACCGGCGAGCAACCACTGGAAAAGTGGGCCAAGGTGCTTAGCTGATTTAATTAAGCGCTACAACAGTTTCGAGCCTCAGTAAAGATCACGTTTTCCAAGCGGAAAATCAGTGAAAATTCAATGCCTGCCCAGCCCAGGTGAAAAGTGGCTCAGGCAACAGCCGCTAATGACTAATGACTGGAAATGTGCAAACACAACCGAATATGGCCAAGTAGGAAGTTCGCATCAACGTTGAGGATGCGCACACCAGATGTTGTCAGATGCTCAGATACCAGGAAATTGTAGCACTTGAGAGAATCATGGCAGGAAATTCCAAAAAATCTTAATTATCGTACAGCGGTTTTTCTTGCTAGTTTTATGGCCAACTGACAAATCTGCAATTAGCATGAAGGAAATAACTACGAGGAAACGGTGTGGGCAAATGGATTACAGTAAAGATTTATACGGGTTGCAGACAATTTCCACACAAAACTAATGCAGGAAAAGACCTCAATAATTGTTAAATTCCAATGTTTAAATGCCTCAAATCTCTATTGACTTTCATTGGACTTTAATGACAAATGCTTTTGATAAGAGATTTAATCTTGGACATATTTAATACACAATAAATATACTCAATAAAAATGTCTTTTAATGCCTTTTGAATAAATTTACCAATGAAATTAATTTAATTTAATAAAATTTCCATCTTATGAATCCCACAAAAATATTTAAGCTTTAAAAAGCTACGATAGTTGGTGTCAGAAAAACGGCCAATTGCTTTTGGGCTGTTAGAGATTTGTAGAACAAATGTTGAGATACTAAAACAGTTTAGAAATGCAAACTCCATCATAAATTCTAAGAGCTGACAAATCCCAGTTGTTATAAAGGAATTTGGCCCATTCAACTGCTGCAAACATTGAAAATCATTTTAGTGGCTTCTTCATCGGCTTCTTCTTGGGGTCCCTCCTCCCTTTTGGTCGACCGCAACTAGCATATTCAGTGAACAGCAATATGCTCTTACAGCAGTGCAATATTTTATGCAATTTGCATGCCTCGACAGCAGCAGCCATAAACCCAAAAGGCACGCTCCAATGCAACTGACAGCACTGGCATCCCATGACAATAAAAGGGAATAGAATAGTATAGAATAGAGCAAAAAGAGAACTTGGCCCTGGGCAAATCGTTTGGCTAGAAAGTTGAGACCACATTGGTCATTCTCGAGTGCTGGAAACTGAAAGCTGAGACACAGATACTCGTATTCGAACTTGCAGTTTGCCGTTTGAATGCATTCGCATCTGATGGTTTGTCGCCTGATTGAGCACGCACAAAAACGAATGCAATGACTGAAAACTTTTATATATATCTTGGCTAACAAAGGCCAATTGGCCTTAGCATTGACATTGCACTCATGTTGCAAATTAACAACAATGAAAAACAGCTAATGGCATTAAAAAACACTTGCCACAAGCCAAGAGAAAGAAACAGAGAGAGACTGGGGCAAACTTTCATCAGTTGTGGTTCGATTTGTCACAAACATTTGCACAGATGTTGGCAAAAAGTTAATAAATAAAAAGCAAAACAAAAAGAAAGAGTGAAATTTAGTAAGCTATATCCAGACGAAAGTAACTCTGTGGTTGTTAAAGAGCCAAGTGCGTTGTCAATTGTTGTTGTTGTTGCTGTTGTTGTCTTCTGTTGGATGATGTGAAGTTTTTTGCTCGATTTGAGTCAAAATGAGAAACGTGCAGCGCATTTCTTTATGTCGTTCCTGTTCAGATCATCAATAAAATGTCAAATAAGCAGCAAACAGCCTCCAAACTAAGTAATGTCTTCCCCTCTCTAAGTCCCCCTTGAGGTTTTTGGCCTGTGGAGGGGCGCGAGTGTAGGGGAAAAGGAGGCGTGCCCGTCATGAAGTGTGCAAAATTTATGTAGTTTGCATTTGCCTTTGAATTTTAAGTACGAAACTTTTGTCACGTCGCCGCATTTTTGGAGTGCACACAAAAACAAGTAAGAAAAAGGCAAGAAATCATGCTATACTAGGAGATGCCCTGTAGTTGGCTGTTAAATACAATTAAATGATTCTTTTAACGTAAGTGAATATGCAGATATGCAAGCTCCAAATATTATCACTACTTCTAGTCCAAACTTTGAATTAAATATCTAATACTTAATTTTAACCACTGTCATTGTAGTCTGCATAAAAATGTACAAGTTCGTGAGACCAAATTACCAAGGAATACTTTCTGGAACAATAACAAAAACATCAACAAAATCACAATAATAATAGTTGGAAACTGCGAGTGAAAGTTAATCAGTCTGCGTTGCAGACAATACAAAAAAAAACTGTTTAAAAAGGAAAACAAATTTCTTTGTAGGCTTTTATGCAAAGCAAATGAAAATTAATGTTTTAAAGAGTGTATGTAAATTTGTTGTGCCGCTGGAGACCCGTTGGAGTTGGGCGGTGGCTGTTGACTCGCTGTGAGGCAGACAGGCCAGACAAAGGCTGGCCACAATTAAGCGGCTTGTTTATACTACATCAAATAGTTTAAGCATTGGGTAAAAGCCAGAGACGTGTCACTGCGAGCGTGCACAGTTTTATTTAGTGCGTGTTGCATGTGGCAGGTCAATGAACTTAGCCGAACCCAACCCAAGCCAACTCTGCTGAGTCGTTAGAACTGCCACGTCTGACATTTGCAATTGCAGCTAGCACAATTAGAGTGGTTTCTGTTGCCAGCTGCCAGTTGCTGGCAATTATGCAAATGCCTTGCGAGACAGACGCCGCAGTTGCCCTCAAATTGGGCAACACTTGGCCGCAAGCGTGTGGCAAGTAACAGAGGGAACGACAACCACAACCACAACGACCACGACAGCAACAGCAACAGTTGGAGATGATTGCAATTGCCAACACGACACAGCGACGACAATGTTGCAATCGAGTCTGATTTGTGCACAAATCACAAAACGCGTCGATTGCATGCAACGCGATTAAAAACGCGCACAGCGCAAATCGCGTGCACATGGGCGTGTTGCAGCGGCAACAGGCAACAACTTGATAAGTCAGTGAGGCAATCGGTTACACACAACAATAAATTATAAATAAGTGATAAAAGCAATTACAAGCTGGACTTTAGATTATTGCGCGGTGAGAAAATTCCGAATAAACGAATAGTTTATTCTTCAGAAATTAGAATTTACTCAGCCTGAAAGATTATAACTGCATCCAGTAAACTGATTTAAATTGCCCTTGAGTGCACTCATGTTGCAGCTTCCTTGCGACACTTACCTGCAATTAAGGGAAAAAAGAAAAAAAAAAGAATTTTATTAAAGAAAATGTGAGGTAAATCGTTGTGTAAGTGTATGTGCAACATATGGTGGCATGAATGGAAGCAAGAAACGTCCACAACTTTTGACAGCTAACGCAGCTGAAAACTTTCCCAAGTTCCCTCGCCGGAGATGACTTGAGGGGCAGGACGTGAGCAGGTAATTACATGAAAGCCATACATTAAATTATGTAAAAAGATTAAATTTGTAAGATAAATTGGAACAGAGCCGAAACCAGACCCAGCTTCAGCTTCTGCAGTCTACAGTCTACAGCATCGAATTCAGTGCAGACCGGAACATGGCTTGGAAGCTGGAGCCCAGTCACTTCCCTGGGAATAAAAATTGCCGCTTTATGTGCAGATTTCATGGCTGGAGATAAAAATGGTTGCGGTAATAAATGAAAATTATGCAAAGTTTGAGCGAATGATGAAGTAAGTAATGCCCATCCCATCCAAGCCAAATGCGTTAACGGTTAACGGAGCGTGTTATAAGACGCACCAAAGTCCCCCGGCCACCCATCATCAGATGAGTAAGTGGAAATTTATGAAAATTTGTATAAAGCCAGCCAAATTCACAAGCAATAAATATGCCCAACCAGCTGCCTTCTATGGACTTGCATTGCCACAAAACCCCCAAAAAGTTTCGACCCAAAACAACTTCAGGCTTTTGACGGCGATGCGCTGTGGAAAAGCGTTAAGATGCTTCTACTTTTCATTTTGTTTCTTGTTTTTTGACAATGTTGTTTACAGCGAAATTTAAGTGGCTAACAACTTGTACAAAAGTTTGGCTGACACTTTGAGACGACAGGAAAAGAAAAGAGATGAAAGCTTTAATAGTGTCATGACGTTAAATGATTATTTCAACTCTTTGAATATTTGTATTTGCATTTCCATATTTATTTGAGTTTTTATGTGTATTTGTTTTTAATTAACATCAAGTTTTGAGCATGCGATGATGATGATAATGATGATTCCCTGCTAAATAGCAGTATAAATAAACATCAGGTTAGCTAATTAGTATGCCAGTAATAGATTTAATTTTTAGTCTTATATAAAGAGAGATTAGCTTCTAGAAATGCTTTCGTTAACAAAATATAAATAAAAATCTTTTCTGAACTTATAAAATATCTGCATTCATGTTTCTTTCTCTTACAAAAACTCTGTTTTATCCATGAGAAATTAATATATTTGGTTTTCACTTAATAAGATATGTTTCATTTAATATACAAACTTTTCCACCCGTCTAATAAAGCCCACATGTTCTCCATGGTCAGTTTTATCAAGATAAGATTAAGCATTCATTGGCCTTCCGTTATCTATTTAAAGGCATTTACTCGTCAAACTTGAAGAGAGCAACGTTTTTGTTTATTTGCATTTCTAGCTTTATCTCATTTCCTATTTAGCTGACCTTTTTTGACCTATAAATAAAATGGATTACTGACCTAGTATTTGTGTATGTAAATTCATGCTTGTGGCTGCATTCATTACATTTTTATGAACCACATGTATTTAATCCGCAACGTTTAGTCATAATTTCATTCTAAATAAAAACACAAAAAAACTATTACTAATTATATAGACAAACTAGTTTTATTTGCTGTTGATTTTTTGTACTTTTTTTTTTTTGGTTTTGTCTTCGACAATTTTAGTGTGCACAACGTCAATTAAATGCCGGAAATGGCCAATTTTTGTTGCTGTTGCTCTTTGTTTTTCTGTCTCGTTGTCTTGCTGGTCTTTTGCGGCTGCCCCCATTTCGAGAGGGGGCTTTTCATGTTTTGCTTTGATGGCCGTCAAACGGTTCAAATAAAGGCGATTAATTACGTGTACTCAGCTCTAAAAGCTCACAAAAGACCATTTAATGCGCTTTGACGCTTTGCGTGGGCGTTTAAATGTGAGTCCATTCAAAGGGTTTAATGGTGGGACAAGAAATTGCGGCTTAAACATTGGATAAAAGGGCGAAAACACTTACAATAATTAGCTAGGATCAAACCTAAGTGAAACATTTCAATTTGGATAATCAGCATGTTATCTGAAAGTATGGAAACAAAGGCGAACATCGCTTATCTATAAACGATGCATGAGTAGTCTGTACTCAATATTTATATTATAAGTATATTTCGATAAATTTCTACTCATAAACTGGGTAACGTCAACGTCATTAAAGTGCGATGATTAATTTCATGAGCTGATAAGCACAGCGAAACAAGAGAAGCAATGAACAGCTGTTAATTATATAAAATGCAAATTGATGATATTACAAAATATACGAAATATACCTAAAAACATAATAGGAGAGACAATGGCAAAAGAAAGCGGCTTTGTGATGATATACTAACAAGATTTACTTTATAGCCGGTATAAGGGAATCGATAATGAAGCATGGAAGGGATAGGGTTTCAAAGAGAATGACGCGACTCCAAACGAACCCTATGGGATGGCAACAACATAATCAACAGAATACCAACAACTTCAACAGTAATAGTAACACCAACACCAGAGAGTGAGAGAGCGCACTGGCAAACGCCCAGAGCGCAAACTCCAGAACGAGAGCGCGCACTGACGTAATCGTTATCGTTGTTCGCTTCACTCGTATGCCATATAGCGGCGCCACCGACTGCCTTTCAATTGAGTGAAGGGGAAAGGAGAATGGCTGAAATTGTTGTTGTTGTCAAATAATAAATGAAATGAAATCATACAGCAAACATCAATGAAAAAACATTTAAAGTGACAACAACAACAATTGAATGCCATACATATCTTGTCCAGCAGCAACAACAAATATTACTACTAACCTCCATTGCGTTTTATTCTCTGCTTTGCTTGCTGATGTGATGTGTTTGGAGTCTCCTACAATAATAATCAAGGTCTCGTTTTTATTCGCTTGCCGCACAGTTTTTTTGTAAATGATTGTTTTTATTGCACTTTTTAATTTACTACACGCACGCACGGCAATCTACTGGAGCTGTTCTTTTTTTCGTTTGTGTTTTTGGGCGTGACACACACAAAACGAATCGAAATTCGTTGTGGCCTACAAAATTTGTTTGTTGTGGTGACTTTTTTTCTTTTGTCGCTCTCCGACTAACCCGAGTTCTGTACCGCTGCGATTCGGTTAACAATTTGCAACCAGCGCAATTGTTTTATGCTCACACGTTACTAAAAAAACAGCGCGAAAACAACAACCGGTAGCGACAACGATAGCAACGACGAAGTTTGTGGGGAATTAACTGTATGAAACCAGGTGTGAGAAAACCAGGTTTAATTTTACTACTGAGCCACTAAAGGAATGAACAAACGAACTAAATCCCCGATTGTAGATCATTTAGTTCCATCGTTCCGTTCCGTTCATATTGATGGCGATATCGAAAGTTCGATAGCGACTATCGATAGTGCGTGAAATTTTGTAATCGTTAAAACATAGTATGGGTGGAGTATTTTGCAGAATTTTTACTATTGAAACTGTGTAATTATTAGTTATTCATATATTAATCAAATTTTTAACATTGTATAAGGTTGCGTGACTTCTATGAATTGTTTTCGTTTGGTACGATAGTATCAATAGATAGTGAATCTTTTGATACTGCCAGCTGGGTAACTACTGAAAGGTGGCAACGCTCCTAAAGTGAGCGCAGTTTTGAGCGCCACAGTTTGAGAAGCACTGTTCATTTAAAAGCAGCTGTTTACTGTTTTCATACTAAAACTTCTGCTATTTATTAAAATGCAAGGTAATCAAAAGTGTTTTTACTTTTATTAAGATCCACTTTTATGGCCACTTAAAGTGTGGTCATAAATTTGTATAATTATAAGCACACATTTAGATAAATACATATGTGAGGATAAATGTATGAGGAAAGTCAAAGACATAAATCAAAAAGTTGAAATTAATTTTTATCTTTGGAATTTTCGAGTGTTTTTGCATTGTGTTTCATTAATTATGGTAAAATGTTGTGACTGGGAGAGCAACAAATGAGAAGCCAAAGTCACTTGGTCGGCAATTCCATTGCATAAGGGGGAGTGACTGTGATGACGGTGGGTGAGGGGTGAGGGGAAGGGGAAGAGAAAAACATAGAAGATATCATAAAAATGCCATTGTAAGTAGTTCAAGCCAAAAGTCTTTGGCATTGTTGCCATTGTTACCGCTGCTAACAAGAGTTAGCCTTCTTATGATTGTTGTTCTGATTGCTGTTGTTGTTGTTGTCATTATTATTGCAGGCAAATCGACAAAGACACGCAAAAAAGGAGCCAAACTCATTTCACTTGTGTCGAAAAGATAAATGTGAAGCGCTTAAAAAAGCAATTACCGCATAAATTGCGCTCGACGCTCGTCGCTTTTTGCTTTTCGCTTGGTACAACTACAAATAGGCGGATCCAGCGCAGGATGCGGCGCATAAAACTTGCTACAAAGGACACTCAAATACTCGACAAACAAACGGAGAGAGTGAGAGAGACAGCATACATATGTACATACACTCAGCGAAAAAAAACCAAGATTATCGTGCTTAATTAGTAATTCGGAATTTAAAGTTTGCTTTTCGCAATCCTGGAAATTAAAAAAAAAATTAGATTTTTCTGGTATATTTTAAGTACGTTTTTGGATTAATTTAAGTCTGAAAAAAATCGGATCATACTCGATTAAGTACACAAAACTCTTGAGCTTGGAACATTCTCATATCTAATTTTCAATCTTTTAATCACATAAAAAAACATTAAAATAACAAAATTAAATATAATTTAATAAAAGCGTCTTAAGATGTCATATTTTTCTCTCAGTGTACATACGAGCACATCCTGGCTATAAGGCATTTTCACAAACAAACAAATGCGCAAAACACGCGAAAACATGCAAAATGCATTGTGAAATTGAGACAACCCCGCAACCATCTCAGTAAACGGAAGGAGGCTTAATTGTAAAATCAATAGTGGGCCAAAAAGGCGCGTAAATCAAGTTTAAAAATCGCAGCAATCAAAACACCTGAAGCGCAATAAAAACTCATTAAAAAGCGCGCGTCATGCCGGCCGACATTCAGCCAGGATGCCAGGATGTGGATGCCAATTGGGGCCAGGTGTGTCGTCGACCAAATGCTCCAATTGGATTTGAACAAATTGAATAGGACACATCGATTTCTCATTAGGCCGAGACAGAGACTGAGACTGAGACAGAGTCGGAGACAGAGACTGAAACTGGGTCTCAAGCTGAGACTGATGATATTTTATGGCGTCTGAAATCACTTAAACAAAAATTTAATTGACTTGACGGCGGCTGGCACGTAACTTGGCTCAAACGGGAAACGGCTGCGCAACACGAAACGGAAGCCAGAACGACGTCGACGTCGACGTCGAGGACGATGCTACATGGGGAAGGAACTTCATAGAGTTGGCGTCAGCCTGTTGGCCTGCCAGAATGTCTGCCTGCCAATTTGTTGCTGTGCCGAGCGGAAATTTCTTCAACTTCCTGATTTAAATAATAACAAACTGTGTGCCGACGACGACTCGAAATGCCACTTGTCACACCAACTGACGGCATCAGCAACAGCAACAGTAACAACAACAGTAACAACAACAACAATGTCCAAAGACGACGTCAGACGTTGATTACCATCATCAGCGGCTTTTGGCCCAATGCGTCAACAACCAAGTATCAGGAGTATCAGGAATATTTCGAGGATGGCGGGGAAATGTTCAATGATTGCGGCTTAGCTGAGTGTCAATATTTTGTGGCTGGCCGAATTTTAAATGTTTGCAATATGATGTTGTGACAAGCGAGAGGGGGGACACGGCCCAAAGTCCTCTGCATCATTCCACAAATCCACAATTTCCGCATGCACAACAAAAACAAAAACAAAACAAAATAACAAGTTTAAAGATTTGAACAAAATTTGCCGACTGCAGCCGAGAGCCGAATGCGTAATGCGAATCCGACTGCGAATTGCCGAAGCAGTTACCCGGCAGAACAGGACTATAAGACGGGCGTTTGGCCAACGCACGAGCTGAGTCGCGTTAGAAACGTCGAACACAACGCAACACAACGCAACGCAAGCTACAATAAATAGGTGCGAATATTACGCATACGCGCCGTGTGCCACAAGTGCCGCAACATTTACGACAAAAAAATAGAAACAGCTAACGAACGATTTGGCTCGAAAAAGAAAAGTTTTTGCCGCGTTGTTTTGCAACGTTAGTGAAATACCAAAATTCCAGCTTGCTGCTTACGCTGGCGCATAATTTTGGGCAACAGCGGCCAGCGAAAAGGGGTCCAGGATAACATATCGTACTCGCTGGCCATAAACGTGCGTGCTAACAAAATATTTGTCCAGCCAACAGGCAACAGCCTCTGAGCAATCTGAGCATTAGCATTGGCCATGTGGCAAAGACAACGTACAACGGTGCGTATGAATGAAAATTGCGCTCGTAATGAATGAATGAATGAATGAATGTGAGTCGAGACGAGTTCAGTTGAGTTGCGAGGGTCGAGACCGAGGCGGCTGTCAGAGATTTATGTTTATGCCGCGAGTTTGCTTTAATTATATATGTGCGTACATATTTCTCTCTCTGTGTGTGTGTGTGTGTGTGTTAGTGTGTGTGTATGTGTGGCAGCATTATGGAAACAAAGCACGCAGCTTGCCACGGGTTTTTGGCCCAATGCAAACAACACTCGTAAAAATGACGAAAAAGTTAAGCCCACAAAAACTTGGCACATGGCCATTGGCCAGTTTATATTGTAGTAGAAATGGAGTTTGGGATTGGGTTAGGACTGCAGGATATGTCAAATTTAGCAGTCAACGCCGCAGGACATTTAACACTTCATTGACTTTTGTGGCGCAACGGCAATTTGCTTGGATTCTTGGCCAGTTTTTGGGTGGTTTAGGCCAGGCCAAAGTTGAAATTAAACTTTCGTTTGCATTTGTGCCACGGCTAGCTTAATTAATGGTCAAAAAGAAGTCCATGACAAGTGCTCACAACCAGTTGGTCAATGTATTAAGTTCTGCCTTTCAAGTTGCTAATAGATTTTGGCCAACAAAATGAGACAGAAACTTTTTGGCCCCAATCGATCACATTTCGGCGTCTCAGCTGCAAGTTGAGTTTCATTTTTGACCCTTTTAACATGTGTGTGGATGAGTGTGGATGGGTGTGGATGGGTGTGTGTGTGTGAGTGTGTGTGTGTGTGTTAGTGTGTATTATTGCTGTCAAAGCCCTGGACTTTGACGTCTAATTTATGAATGTTTGCAGTAGCCCAGACACGAGTCCTGCTGTTTTTGGTTTCATGCTCTATTTATTTTTCCCATTTTTGTTAATATTGTAACTTATTTAAATAAAGTGTTTTTTGTGTCCTTTAAGCCATCAGTTGCACATAACGCGTCCTTGGACATATTTTTCATTGCAATTTCAAACGCTTGAGTCGAAAGTTGTAGGAAAAATTCCATAGTCTTTCCTATTTGTTTGTTGTTCTTTTCAAAAAAATGTTGCCCAACAAAACTTTTTTAATGAGTTTCATAATGTTGACTGCGCTTTATGCTTAACCCCTTCCGTTTATTTCTAATGATGCCAAACTCTTTCCAAAGTAAAAAGTCCTTCAGTGTGATGTTTGCTGCTCATTCCCCACGTCATACCCTCTGTTGGGCTTTAGGGGGTCGCTCAGTTCAAAGGCAACTGCAACGCGCGCGATAAGCGTTTAATTGAATGCTGCCCAGTCGAGCCCTTGATTGAATTTCTATACAAATAAGCGTCGACTAGAGATTTGTATGGTGTGTGGATCTGATTTGCGGTTGTTGGTGGCACTACTCGTCAGTCGTCACCACAGCCGGCGCGTGGCCAGCTCTTGATAGCCACGTTAACAGGGGCACAGATCCAGGCTCGAGCTGTGTGTCGAGTGTCCTTTGCCTGTTCGTCCCTTTAGCGTTTGCGCTCAAATAAATTTCAATACACTCGCTGCTTTTTTATGAATGCACTCATGCGGTATTCACATCACTTTGAGTACGAGTCGTTTAACCTAGGCCCCCATTAACGTCCGTTGCACTTGGACATGTGAGTTTAATTACGGGTACTTTTAATTGAATTTAACACATAATTTGCTAGTTAGAGCAGAGGAAATTGCTGTGCTGTAATGTGCTCGACTAGAGGATATCCATTGATTAGCTCTAAAAATTTCAGACTGTTATTTAAACTCACTTTTCATACAAAAAATTGCATGCTTTCACACAGTGGAATAATATTAAAAAACTAAGTTTCTTAAATTATTGTTTTCAAAATTTATAAAAATTAGTAGACTGCAATTTTTTTTTGTATGTAAAAAGGACAAAATGTAAACAGCTTTTATCATTTATGGCATTTTAATATGAACAGTCATTAAGGCTTAAAACATTTTATTAAGCTAGGAATTCAGTTTCAAAGGGGTTTGTTTGGTATTTATAGTGGAATAGTTGTGTATTTGATAGTGGAACAGATAATGAGAGCCATTGAAATTGGGAATTCCCATTCACAAATCCACTGACACTTCCAAATAGCAATCGAAAATATTCGTTCCACAAAATGTTGTTGATTGAATTTCAAATTAAGTAAGTAAAATGTAATAGGAGCATGTAGTAAACAAATATCAGATTTATTGAATGCATCAAATCAGCTTTCTGGGCAATAATATTTTTGCATTTTCTGCAATAAATTTCAAAGCAAAAATTTTTCAAAGAAAAAAGATAAGCTAATGTTTTTGTTTTTCCGAGGTATGTTTATCTTTGAAAATTTGACAAGTTGTAAATCGAAATCAGTAAATTCATTTTCTCATACCCTTTTAAAATATTGTCAGAAATGATTTCAATTTCATTGAAATGGTGCACAAATATAAATAAATTCGTAATCATTGACGATTAAGTTGATGTATGCAATTGTTGATGTTTTTTTATTGTTATTTTCTTGATAAGAAACTCACCTACCTTAATCCTAGTGTTAGACTGTCCCCCAGTTTCCGCCAAACGTGACTATTTTAACATAGAAAATTAGTTGTTATAGAAAATCATTGAAATTTTCAAAACAGTTGATATGAAAAACTAATAGCAATATTATATATAGCTGCTATAGGAATAATCTCTATGTGAAACATCCACTTTATTCTCAATTTTAAAGAAATCTGGAAATGGTAAATAATTTTAAAGCTTAAGTAAATCCATTAATAATATTAAATTGAAAAACTATAAATTCATAAACGCTTAATTAAAAGTGTGGCAAGTGCTGCGTAAAAGCATATTTTTTATTGGCAGTGGGACGCAACGATATTTATGTAAATAACAATTATGAATAAAGGGAATAACGTTTAATATTACGGTTCGTCAGTTTGTCAGTGTGTCAGTTCGTCAGTTCGTCAGTTGGTCGTAGAATCATATTACAACAGTTTCGTTTCAGTGAATGTCATTGCAGTGGCTTTTTCGCAGTGGAAAATGCGTTTTAAATTTCGTTTATACTTTGTACATTTTCTTTTCAATTTTCATTTGCTCTGATTCATGTGCATGTTTTTCATTCTTTGTTACTCTTTGTTTTATGCTCCAACAATGTTCTTTCCTCTCCTGCCCTCCTCCCCACACTGCCTGACAGTCAGGCAGTCTGGTTTTTATTGTAGCTGCTGCTGCTGCCAAAAGGAATGCGTTTGCTGAACATATTGGCCAACATGCAGCACACAAATGCGACTATAAGTGCAACACCAGCTGGCAACATGCAACGCAATTATGCAACACGTGTGCGCGTGTCTGTGTGTGTGTGATGCTGGAATTTGCTGTAGCTGTCTCTCTGTCCATCTGCCTGTCTTTCCATCATTCCGTTGCTCCACTCTCGACGTATGGAAATCCCAGACAGTCGGACTGTTAACGCGGCTTATACGTTTTATACTTTGCTGCTATCATGGGATTTGTTTGGAAGTTCTCCATTGTAGCAGTGAAATATCTCAACGATTTTGTGTCACAGAGCACAGCGCAATTTGAATGCCGTCTTCCCAAAGCTCTCAACTTTTGACTTCCATACTAGTATTTCAGATTTGCTCAAAACTTACTATTATTATATTCTCTCCTTTCTCTTCAATTGCAGCTGCTGCTGGCCCCGGCACGGGCAAGATGTACGGCACTGAGGCAATGAGATAAACCACAACCCACGAAGAGGAACCACAGGCAACAGCACATCCTACCAAATGCAATCTAAAGTGTACGCTTCTTGGCCAAGTGCCACGTAGCTGCCTCACATACAGGGCCAAAACAGCCAGAAGGAGCAACAACAGTCAGACAGAGTTCAGAATCTGAGACTCAGTCGAAGACGGAGACGAAGGCGGAACCACAGCAAAGGAAGAAGAGAGTGGCGAAGAGAAAGAGATAGATAGGGCCCGTCATGTTGCGAGATATCTTTCTATATTTAGTTCTAATCGTTTTATTTTGCTTTATTTTCATGGCGCAGTTAATCGTCAACGTTTACGCATTCCAACGTCAGCCAACTCCAGCCCAGAGGGCTGAGCGCAATGAAATTATATTTGTCTAACGGTTCCCAAGGTGGTACCGCCCTCCCTCCCTCCCCCAGGGAGACAGACGACCCCAAAGGCATAAGTCAAGCATTTCTAGTCTGGTTTGCCATTTAATGAGCAGAGACTGGGCAAAACTTAAAGCTCAAATCAAAGAAAGCTCGTTGAGCCGACAGACGAGACTCTTGCCGCTTGTTCCTCGCTGGTATATAGAGCTCTGGCTAAGAACTGATAAACTAGGTTGCGCGCTAATTAGTGACGGTGGTAGTCTTGGGAGTGCTGTCATGAATGCACAATACACCCAGTACACAATGAAACTTTGCCGAACAATAAGCCACCGCTGGAGCTGCAGCTTCAGTTGGAGTTGGAGTTGGAGTTGTGGTAACAACAACAACTGAACTCGACTGCAACTGCGAGTAAATCGCGCAAAAGTTATGCAAAGTTGGCAAAAAAAGGCTAAAATATATACACTCTTAATACTTGACTCGCAACGTTGCTGCGTTGCATTTAAATGTATGACAAAAAAAAAAAAAAATGAATTAAAATTGAATTCATTAATGCGCCACGTTGGCGCATTTTTCATTAAGAATTAACTCGATTTCAGGCCACACTTTTTGTGGTCACATTTTAATATTCGCTGCATGCAGTTAAATACGTTTATAATAATTCTTTATATTAAAGGCATTTCCTTAAGCGGGCAGAGACTGTGCAAAATTTTATTGCCTACTTTTGAGCGCAAGAGTCGCCGTACCATAAACCCGGCTCAAAGCGAATGTGGCGCAAAAAAGTGGCAAGTGCCAAGTGTCGTGGTGTGGGCAAATGGCTTTAGTTTCTATTGATTTCCAGTGCACACACTTTTTGCTCAACAATTCTTATGCTTTCTTTTTTTCCACTTTTTATATAAAATATATAAATTCTTTTTGTTTTTCTTGCTTTTTTTTTTGGAGGGCAGTTTATTGTTTTCTTTTGGCCGAGCTGGCAATTGGTATCGCAGAGCTGTTTCTGCCGCCTTGAGCACTTGAGCGCCATATACACACTTGACCCCATTCGCTAAGAGACTTTACAATAGGCCTGGCCAAGGGCCTGGGCTGGGCCAACATTTAAATTGACATGGGGAAGGTTGCTAAAAGGGATTTATTTCAAAAACTTCAAAGTGTGGCAGAAATGTTCGTTATACTGTGTGTGTGAGAGTGAGTGTGCCTAATTGATAGCCGGATGTTTGACCAAATGGAAACAAAAGTTTCATTCTCTGCCAGCAAGCAACTAAGTATAAATTTTGATATGCGTATGAGCAAAGCTTAACAAAGTTAGTTTCTAAATAATTTGATTGCAAACTTGCACTCTTGCATAAGGCGAGTGCATATTTGTCATTCGACCTTTGATATATGGCTTAAAGGATTTCTCAAAATTTCACATTTCAAAATGAAACCATATCGTTAGCACATTTCAAATTGAATTATCGAATAATCAAAATGCATGAAAAGAGGCAACAAAAACCAAACAAAAATTTTACGAATTCTATTCAATGAATTGATGAATTAATGAATTAATTATAAACGCGTACATTCGAACAATAATAGTTTTAGCTATCCTATACAATATATACCATATACTATATACAATATATAATCCTTATAACGATAGTCATAAGTGTCTGATCTTCAACATAAGGTTTTATCCAAAAAGACATGCGACAACATTTACTGTACGTACTGTAGTTAGTGCTGAACAATGAATATCTAATTAATTAAACGAAACAATATCGAATTACATATAAATCAAATAAATGTTGAATAATAAACGAAAGAACAAAACTCTGCACTTTTTATTACACTCTGCAAATGGATTGTGAGAATATGAATAATTTTCGCTTCATTTTTGTTGGCAAATAAAAAAAACAATCTAAGCAATAATTTAATTTATTTACTCGTATATTTTTTATATCTGCAAAAATATATATTCTATTTGGAGCATATTTGTACATGTCTCATGCAGTCATAAACATTTTTTTATTGACAAATTGGACAAATTGATGCCAAAGACAAGCAAGTATATTTTTCATTATCAAGTCGAATTTTAAATTCTCTTACAGATTTTATATTGATGGCATTTCAACTTGAAATTTGTGTAAATAAACTTATAGAAAGGATCAACAATTCAAAGTGAAAACTGCTTGAATAACTGTTTCAAAGTTTCAACGTCTCGTAAAAATTAAATACGCTGTTAACTAGTGTTAAGTTTGAAATTACGCAAAACTCCATTAAGCTTAGCACTTGTTTGCTCAAGTCACGCAACTCAAACTCAAACTTAACCCAGTTAAAATAGTTCTCGAGTACTTAACACTTTTTAATGGGCACAACATAAGAGTTCTGAGTTTTATTTTAAAACGCCAATGACCTGATTGCGAGTCAAGTGCATTTTTCGCAGAAGTCGTTGATCATTTTTTCCGGCCATTTTCATTTCCATTAAGACCATATTTGGGGTCTACACAAATGCGCCTTATTATTTGCCCCAAAGTGTTAAATGCAACAAACAGAACAGTTCAGTAAATTTTCCATTTAGCAGCTGTTGGGGAAAAAGCGCCTTAAATTTTGTTGGCCACAGTTCGACGCCTTTTGTGTCAGGTCCAGAGCTGTGTTCGCTTTTTGGCATTGGGCCAAGGCAAAGAAAAACTCGCGGCCGGCCTGTGCAACAAGCAAATTGCTCCCACTTGTCCCTCTTGCCCCCTTGTCCCATGCCGCATGCCGCATGCCGCATGCCCCAAGCAGGCTGTGTTCTCTGTTGGCTGCAGCTCTGGCCACGTCTTGATTTGGCTTTATTATGCCAAGCTGTCTGAGCTTTAAAAGTACAACGACATGGCCAACAATCATAACAATGAGCACAACAACAACAACAACAACTACATTAAGTAGAAAAACAACCACGCCGCCAAATGGCTTTTTGCTTTTGTGTTTATTGCATCAAGTTTTGAACTGCACGGCCGGAGGCGCCTCACGATTCCAAATTTGGTCAAGCCCTGAAAGTCGACGTTTATATACATTTATATATTTGGAGCAGCGCCATATTGGGGGTGTCATTATAAATGCATATGTATATGTGTGCTTATGTTTATAGTTGAAAATGTAATTGAAAATCGCTTAAACTGCCTGACAGTCAATTTTGCAGCAACTAATTTGCAGATACTTGTACTATTGAATATTAATATTTATTTGGTGCTCGTTGACTATGTGACATTTTTCACTTTGATCTATGACAGGCGGGTGGGCCAAGTTCTTTGCCAAAGTCACGTCCTTGTTGCGGACAATTGAAACAAAAAATCAAAGCTAATTAGACGCAAATTAATGAGAGAGAGCAAGCTCGACAGCAACAACAACAATAACTCACACAGCTGATGAAAATGTGAAGTGAAAATTTGCAAATATGACACAACAATTTGGCAGCTTGGACAGCCGGGCAAACAGACAAACAGACGGACAGACGGACAGTCGCATTCAGCCTCAACTTTTGATTTAATGCACGAGGCTGTCGACGCCGATGACAGCAGCAGGCAGAACGATTTCTTGGTCCTCGAGCTGCACACCTTTCAGCCAAAATGGCAAACAGTTGGCCAAATGCAAAATTACAAAATACAAAACGTAAACATCTCATTCAATATTTCTTTTTCCTCTTTTTTTTTGTTTATTTATAATGTAGCAAAGTTTTTGACTGTTCGCTCTTTGGTCGCGCTCTTAAGAGGCAACCACTCCAGAGCATAAGCAGCTAGTGGAGAACTGCTACCAATACCATTAAGCTTACGCATACAACTACCACCACCCATACAGATGTTGGCCCGGTCCACACGGCGTATGCGCAATTCGCTTTGGCAGGCTGCCAACGCGCTATACTTGGAGATCAACGGAAAAAATTGCTGATTTTTTGCCAGAAATTATTTATAACTGCTTGTTCATACACAACACACACACACACACGCACTTGTATTAGTGTATGTGTGTGTGCATATATATGTACATATATTTTATTTTCAATTCTATAGACGCTGTTCTAACCGCCTCGTTTACTTGACAAGTAAAGAAGCAAAACACAAAACACAAAGAGCAATTAATGTTGGAATAAATCGAGAAACTAACATTGATGGCGAAATTACTTACTAATCAAATGGCGGAAGAGTGAGTTGTGGATTAAGATGGATCTGTAAATTCCCGGTGCTTACCTAGAAATGAAAGACAAAAGAGAGATGAGATCAAGAGAACGTTAGACAGAAATATCTTAATATCTATATATATATATATATATATATCTAGATAAATATCTATACAATGGTCTTATGTATAGTTAATGCTGAAATATGGGCAAATTAAAATATATGTATGGCAAATAACGAAAATCATTTGATTTATTGGTAAATAATGGCATTTGAGTCACACGGTCTCGCAATAAGATATAATTTATTTAATAGATCTTGTAAATATGTCTATCCAAAATGAAAGACTACAAAACAGATTAAATAATTGCGTTTTTTTCCCGATTAAGTTCATTTTTTAATACAATTTTCTGCCAATATTTATAGTTTCTGAATTGTATTTAAAGGTAAATATTTATGTGAAACCATATTCATATTTAATATATTTTTAAGTTAAATATCATCAATACATATAGTGGCATTATTCTATTTTAGATCTATAGAGACTAAAAGCTGAGTACCTGAAAACAATGAATTAAATTAAAACCTATATATTAAACAAAAATAAGCTAATAATGAAACTCTTAAGTTTGTTTGTGGAAAACAAAGCACCAGAGAGTTGAATCATTTTTAGCTTTACTCATCTTTTGTTTGAATTTTCCTTATGCGAAATGTTAAAAAATGATGTGGAATTTTAGTGCCAAATCAGCGAGAACATCTTTGATATGACCCAGTTAAGCGGTGATTGTTTATTTCATTGCCACAATTCGCCTCTGCAGGCAGCCAATTCCCAAATGCCAAAGAGGCCAAAGAGCCTCAAATCAATTAGCCTCTGGCTGAACCCTGAATATGAGTGCCCCTGGTCCCCTACCCCCTGCCCCTTACCAACCTGACTTTAGCAACTTAATTGGGCTCAATGAGTGAGATTGCCACGCCCAGCTCGTTGGGCACTCGAGTGTAACAAAATATTTTATATGCTCGTCAGCTAAATAAAATAAAATAAATGTTATGCTGAGGCTTTAACTTTTTTCGCTGGCCGTGGCATGAGGCATGTGGCAAGTGGCATAAAATGCTTAATTAATGCACCTCATCTCCAAATGCTCATATGTTGTTGTTTTGGGGCAGGTCGTAGATGTTATCGCTCCCAAATAAAATTAAAAAAAGGAGCAGACTCGTCAGTTTTAATTAAAAGATAAAGTTGCCTGGCCAAAACAGAGAGAGAGAGAGAGAGAGCGAGAGAATGAAAGAAACAAATAAGAACTCTTAAAGCACATAAAATAATAAAAATGGTCATGAAATTAACAACAAATAAACGCAGCTAAAGCTAGAATTTTTGCAGCTGAAGTAGTAGAACATAAAACAACGAAATTGTTGTTGGGAAAAGAAGGAAGAAAACAAAAATACAGTGTACAGCATACAGCATGCGGAAAGGAAAGGAAAGGAAATGGGAAATGGAGCGCCGGAGCGGAAACTTTGCACTGAGATCGCTTTTGTAGCCGCCTTGATTGCTGCCATGAAAAAAAGGTAGAAACTACCTGCCAGCCAAGTAGAGAGAGAAAGCTAAAGCTAGAAACGAAGCCAGGGCCAAAGCTGGGAACGTCAACTCAACGTTGTTGGCTTCATTTGAAGGCAGTGCCAAAATGCCGCCGGGCAAAGGCAACGTCGGGTTAACAAGTGAAGTCCCAGCAGCAGCAATAAAAGGCAGTAATGATACACAGTAAGCGGGTAGAGAGAGAGAGGGGAGGGTAGAGAGAGAGACAGCACCAACTGCTGTTGTGTGTGTGTTGGCGCTTAAACATAATGCACGCCTCTGTGTCTTGGTATATTAAGTGAAATGAAATCCTGTTAAGAGAAACAATGAAGCTATTAAAAAAATTGTATTCGGGTGTGAGAGTGTGATGGCGTGTGATTATACAAACATACACATATGTATGTATGTGTACATATACTCGTATTTAAGAGTGTGTGCATATCTGCTGGTAAACCTCATAATATCGTTTAATAAATACTTTACAGCTTGATTGATTGCAGGTGCGCCGAGTGTCGAGCGTCGAGCGAGCGACAGGTGAATGGTGAATGTGAGTGTGGCTTAAGGATGCCTAAGTAGCTGTTGCTGCTTCCACTTTCACTTCCACTTCCACTTCCATTAATGCTCCTCTCGATGCTGCTCTCGTTGTTAGTCAACGTAATTTATGCGCCCGACAACACGTCGTGGAGCAGCTACCACAGATTGGGTCCCATGTGGCAAGCATATAATCAATGTGCCGCCCGCCCATTGTGCGCTTATGTTTATCCTTTATCCTTTCGGATCCACCTACAGCTACAATACAACAAGAGCCAGCTCCTGGTTGGAGCTCCAGCTACTATCCGACTACAGTATCCATCTCAGCTAGCAGCGGAAATTCACTGACCTGGAAACTTTCTAACATCGTCGTCGTCTGCTTAAAGGGCGTCAGTTTTTTAAGAACGAAACCCCTTTTAGGAATGAATGTATGTGCATGCATTATGGGTATTCCCTTCATTTGCCATCTACGTACAAACATGCTCGTAGTTCCCTTTTTGATTAATGTCCAAAGCAAAGCAGCTTATTTTTAGACACATTAACAGTTAATCAAGTGCAAAGCTCATCGAAATTCGCTTCGCTTAATTAGCAACACTTTCAAAAAAGTCTCTTTCAAATATTCATTTTTCTCAGCAACAAGTTTAATATATGCACATCTAAGTAGTATACATATATGAGTATATATCAGTATTTTTGAGTATATATATTTATTGTTGCTACAAATCAGCAACAAATAAATTCTTTGTTTATTTGGCCGCCAAAAAGCGGATCGGAGACGTCGCTTTCGACATCTTTGTCCGTCGTCCATTTGGCAACTTTCAATCTGTCGCATTTGTCAGCTTCAAATGTTGAGTGAAGTGGGCGTACGCTGGTCATGCGATTGCCTTTCATTACTCGCCGCATCTAAATAGCCCCAGAAAATACTCATACTGTATATTGGAAACACATATTCATAGCAAACGTGGCGAGACAATTGAAATTATGAGAGTGCTCACTTATACCGAAAATAATTCTTTGGAGTCTGTGAGTGCATAAATACGTTTATAAGAAAGTTCTGAATATAGGTATTTTTAAAGTCTTATAACCCTTTGAATATTTTTGGATCTCTGTCTTTAGTTTTTATGTTTATAGAAAATTTGATCATTTTTGTATATTTGGAACTTTAGGGGCCTTTACTTTGGTTGTTACACAGAAAAAAAATCCGGTATTCCGGGACAAAGTAAATGCGATGTGGTGTCAGAAGTTCGGTTATCTCGGATTTTCTTAAGCCAAGTTCGAAATACTTGATTCAAGTTTGATTTTTCAATTCCTTCTCTGCAGATATTTTAACTATCGGGCCTCTTTAAGTTTTTTTTTTAGTAAAATCAAATACATATTTTTGACTTTTTTGACTCATCCGCATATTGTGTTAATTTAACAATAATATTCTGAATCGAAATAATAAAATGCATGCCAAAATTAAGGATTTGAGACTTTTTTTTTTTCTGTGAATAGGCTTAAGAAAACAATCTCACTTTCTAGACCTATCTCGCTTAAATATACTAGCTCATAGAATTATAATCCACTTTATAATACTGAAACTTGTTCACTCAATTTTTGGCTTCTTACAAATTGTAGCAAGTTATGAGACCACCCTCGCTTATTGGGCGCTCTTCTCACCTTTGTGGAACGCGTTTTGCGCCATTGTGAAGTTTTCTTCGTTGTTGTTGTTGTAGTCTCCTCGTCTTCCTCAATGACGTCAGTGTCATTGTCGTTTTTGTTGTTTTTGTCATTGGCAGTGTCTGCCATATTGTAGAGTGTTTATGTTTGTGTTTTAATCCTGAGAGGTGACGAGTGTTATCCTTATGCTTATCCTTATCCGTGCAATATGTGTGTTTGTCTGAGTGTTGTTGTTGTTTGTTGATTTTTTTGTGTTAATTTGTGAGTTTATTTCATGGCTCTTAGCAATTTACTTTGGCACTTGAACACAGAAAACAGAACAGAAACAGAAGCTGAATCTTTGTTGGCTTCTTCAATATTTGCAGTATTCACTTTGTTAAATATAATATGTATATTCACTTCTTATTCATTTCACTCATTTTGACTGGAAACGCATTATGATTTTTATTAGTTGAGATTTTTCTATATATACACAGACATGTATGTATATATTATAAGGATTTATAAAATATAACATGTTCTTATTTCTCGATAATTTATTATTGCAGCTGCCTTGAATCGTATTTTGGCCAACGTTGTTAAATAAAAGCAAATTGTTTGTATTTAACGAATAAATACAATTAATTAAACTGAACGAAAATAAACGTTGCTTTTCAATTACAAATTTGTTATTATTTTAAAACATAGAAAGAAAAAGCCCGAGTGATTTATGGCAAAGATAAGAACTGAAGAGTTACATTTGTTTACTCAATTCACAAATATTGAGTGTGCGGTGAATTATGTCCACGAGTTTCGTTTATTCACAAATGAGTCACTTCAAAAAAACCACAATCATATTTTGACTTATTTACATACTTATTTTGTGTCTCAAATTTGAAATTAAATTGATAGCCGCAATTGAAGTGTGGCTTTTGTGGTCTGGCCAACTTTATGACCAAGTCTTAACCAAATCAAAGCAACTGCCAATCCATTGGGAGCTTTGCTGCTTAAGAGCTGGACATTTTGGCCACACACACACACACACATGCACATGTACACACACTGTCAGGCACATTCTTGGGCAGATGTGTGTATATGAGCTGAAAGTAGTTTCATTTCCCCAAATGCCTTTCAACTTGAAAACTATTTACGTCCACCCCAATGGAAAGTTGGAGAAAGGGCAAGAGAATTGAAAAAAGAAAGAGTGGATATGTTGGGCTAGCCAAAATTTAATACTCTTTTTGATTATTACAACATTCTTTATGTTTATGACTTGCTTTGTCTATGGTGAACTGAAAGTAAAATTTTGTTTAAATATTTATGGTTTCGATGACAGCTAAGTTATAAAAGTCTAATCTCGTTGTATAAGTTAAATTAAGTTAAATCAAAAGACTTCATTGGCAAAACTTTAAAAGAGAGATGCACGCTTATCTAAAATAATTCAGAAGAATAGACAGGAATTTATGCAAATACTTTATGTCAAATTAAATTTAGTGTACAAATAAAAAAACTTAAATAGCCTTTGCGAAGGTTATGAGGACATAAAACAACAGAGCAGCTGGTCAAAATCAACTTCAACTCGTCGAACAGAAGAAAGAAGAGTTCAAAAAACAGTTGTAAAATACAATAGCAAAAAGCTTTTCTTTTGTTATTTGCATTGTGTTGTAATGTTTTATTAAATAAAAACGTTAAATGCATTGTTGTGTCCATTTTTAATATCACGCGCAGCTGTTGTTTAATACTATTTAATTTTTTGTTTTTGGTTTTTAGTTGTTTCATTTTTGCACTGCTATTATTTTGGTGTGGTTGTTTGTGTAAATCATTTTTTAATCGGTAGGCTTTGTTGCTGTGGTTTTTTTGTGTGTGTGTGTTTTGATTGTTGTTGTTGTTGTACTGGTTGTTGAAATGCACTTTGGTTTTTTGCAGTATTTTATGCATGTTTTGGGTTTTTGGTTTTTTGTTTTTTGCGAGTATTTTGTGATAGCGCGTGGGCGTAGTGTTTATTGTTGTTGTTGTAGTGGTTTTTGTTTTGTTTTTATTTTTTTGTTGTATACCAGTTGAGTATATGCAGTGCTATTGTGTGGTTTTTATCGCCCCGATATGCATGCAAATATCAAATGCTAAAAATTCAACTGGGCCATCAGGCTGAACTGACTGTGGCATCAGCATCAGCATCAGAATCGGCATCAGACGCGCTCGCGCTCGCAACGAACTGAGTTTGCTTGATTTTTCTTTCAGTCAGCCAAGCAGCCACAGCCAGCCTGAGGACAACACCAAGAGAGGGCGGCTACACAGCGGGGGTGGGGGGCGCGGGTGCTGCGCCCTGGTGAGAGGCAGTCGCTAATAGAGCGCCGCACACACAATCAGCACTTAATGTTGCCGCGGGGACGGCAGAGACAGAGGCTGACTAACACAATTCGCTCATAATCTTAAAAATGAAATGCTTCACATACATCTGAGTGTGAATAAGTGTGTGGGAGAGTGTGTATGTGTGTGTGTGAATGGCCACTTTAAATTATTCACTTTTGAAAATGTGTGTGTGTGTGTGCGCGCAAAAATATTTGCCGCTTTACATTTTGAGTTCTCCTTATTATTTTCTTTCAGTTTTTTTGCAGGCCGTCAACGCGTCGTATGCGTAATGTATGAGCTTATGTGTGTGTTGGCAGCAGAGAGAGAGTGAGAGAAAGAGAACGAGAGGGAGTGAGAGCAAGTGCGAACTTGCGAATACAAAAACAGGTGAGTATTTGTTGACCACACTCGCTTGAAAAATTATAGCGAATTCCTTTTCAAAAAAATGCTCGAACAAAACTTTTCTTGGCCGCGCGCAAAAACAAAAACATGAAAAACAAATTTATACCCGAGCATTAAAAAATATCAAAAAGAAATTTAAAATGTTATATGTTGTGTGCTTAAGATTGGTGTGATTGTGATTTAATTTGTCTAGCCGCTAAGACCAGAGGTGCGTTCGTGGCAGTCAACTGAACTGAACTGAACCATGCTGAACTGATGCTAGGATTTGACTGTCATCCGCAGTTCCTGGCCTGGCCTGGCCTGGGTCGAGTTCATTCCGGGCTAAGGCAGCTGCTGCTGCTGCTCTTTGTTTCTCACCTTTGTGACGCAGCTGTAAGCAAATTCTGCGGAATTCGCATTGTTGTTGCTGGCTCTTTTGTTGTAAGTAAATCGCACGGCGCCTATTGCCAACCTTGTCGCGTGAACAGAACATTTTATTGCGTTGCGAGCTGCTTTGGCAACGCCATTTGTCACACGGCGTATTTATAGCTCAAATCATCTGCTCGCTGGCCACACATTCACCTACACATACCATGTATATATTATATATACATAGATATACTCGTAAATATGCTCCATAATCATCATTTATTGCCAATTTGTTGGAATTCGTCCTCGTCTTTGGCTGAGGCATGCCGCATGTCCGTCTAATTGCTAACAATTTGCGTTGCATTTCGCTGGCCTGGTCACCATCGATTTACCAGGCTAATCTGGCGTGTCACCATGGCAGATGCGGATGTGAATTCATCTCTTCCTCTTCCTGCTTCACCCCCTTTCGAGTATGTCAATGGAGCACGTCAAACTGTCAGCATTTTCAATTTTAAATTAAACAATATAATATATTTAAAATTTAATAAGAAGCACTTTTATTTTCAAGTTAATAATTATTTTATTACTTTTTACTTTTTATTTGAATACTTTGTGACTTTTTTAATGGCTGCTAAATTATTTAAAATGACTAATTTTATTTATCTTCAATTAAATGAAATTCAAATTGCATTGACATCGCGCGTTTTGGCAGCATCTTCTGGGCCAGTTTCTTGGACAGAACCCAAATCAATTTGAAACCCTAAAGCAGCTGTCCCTTTGGCCATATAATTAATTGTTTACATTTTGCTCGCCAGCTTCACACAAAAGTTTCTTTTCAGTTGCCCGCGGGGTGGGAAAAAGTTTAGTCTCCTACCGCGACACCCCCTCCCCCATCCCCACCTTTTCTATCCCCTTCTGCTTGTATACGAAAATAAAGAACAACACAACAAACGAATTGTAGGCTCAACGCCTGCTAAATATAATGCGCTGGAAATGGTTCCAAAAAAAGCAAGAAATTAAAATATTATTTATAGCCAAAGCAACAAAGCAACAGAGCAACAATAATAACAGCAGCACATACAAAAAAATCGATGTGCGTTGAAATATTTTTGAATTCGAAGCGAAAAATACGAGCACAAGTCTATGAATGTGCCTGTAAATCTGAATTCTGATGCTGTTGTAAAACTCACAGATGGAAAAATAATATTAAAAAAATAGGCTGGATAAATGATAATTGCATTTCTGTTTTCTTTTACTTTTTTCTATTTTTCGGGCAATGGAACAAATCAATATGCCAATGCATTAACGTCAGAGCTGCATCAAAAAAAAGGAAACGATTCAAAAAAAGTGTCGGCCTGAATGCGTTCAAAATCGAATGATGAACGAAGTTTCCCAGCTTTTTTCTCCCCATTTAAAATTTTGTTTTAATTTTTTTTTTCCGATTTACTGGCGTATCCGGCCCGAGGGCAACGGCATCGGCAACGCCAACGGCGACTTCGATGCCTCTTCTCTGCTTCTTCTCTGCCTCTTCTGTGCCTGCTGTGAGTTTGTTGTAAAAATAGTTGTTTGTACACAAAATAGTGAGGACTGGGAATGAAAGTGCTTTGACCTCGGTCTGTACAACGTCTGAGTGTTGTGACTGTGTAACATTTCTTTATCTAATTTACCTGTTAAATAAAATAAGCGCATTGCCACCTTACAGTTTGAGAGTCATTGTGCTGTGGTGAGTTTTCTATTTTGTGATTCTCTTGGCAGCAAAGGCAGCTGTGCCACGCCCACGTCATGTCCATGTCAAAAATGATCATTGACATTGTCGTGCTGAAGGTGTTACACACACACACACACACACAGAGTCACACGCATAGACACACACACAACTACACCTGCTGCTCTCACAGGTGTCGGCAGCTAAGAGCGCCTCATCTATAGCTAAAATTGCTCTTCCCATTGCGCTAATTAGCTCTTTGACACAAACACACACTTACACTCTCACACGCATACACACTTATACACCTGCTGCTCCCATATACGTATGAAAAGTGTTGCCTCCACTTGTTTTGCTTGCCATTCGCCGTGCTTTTACTCGACCATCTTATTCATAGTTCCATTTTGAATGGCGTCGCTGCTTTCAAGGTAATTTTTCAGTGTGTTATTAAAAACTTGTACGACTGAGTATACTTATTAAAAGGCAATTGTTTAAAAATAGTTGGCAATTGAAAGTGCAGTGGAAAATACATGATTTTTATATATATACATACTACTTATATTAGCTGGTTTTACGCGTCGTTGCTCGTGTTTTCAAAAAGGCATTTACAAATGGTATATACCTTGTCTTTAAATATGAAAATAAATAAATTTTACAATTGTGCAAAATTCTAAAAATTGGCGAAAAAATTTAATATCTTTGAAAACCAGTTTCAAATTGATCTGATTTAGAGAACAACAAAGTCTTGCATACAACAAATTTGCATCAGGTGTAGAATTTACCACTTTACGAAATAAATAAAATAGTTTAAGCTTTTCTGGAATGTACTTTTGGACTGGACGGTGAGGTTTTCAGTTCGTAAATCAATCAATCAGTGAACAAAGTATAATTTTATGTACTGAGTTGCATACGGATATTCGAATTTAATCTACCTTATTATATAGTATTCATATATATTATGCAAATATTTCGCATATTTCAACTTGAGTGATAATTAAGCAAATTATTAATGCTTTGTTATAATAAAAACAATAAAAAGATTCTTTAATTTCATTATATGTATCATGGTCGTAAAGGATGGCTCGAGACATTACCCTAAGTTTCATATCTGGGAGCAAATGTTTGGCCATGTGCCTGTCCACGCCCCATAAATATTATTAAATTATATTTTTCTTTCTTGGCCATTAACATTATGTAGGTTATAATTTAAATAGTCAAAGAGAGAGCGGCGGGCATCACATCAAAACATCAAATACCAGAAAATAGGAAAATAAGAAAACAGACAACAACGAGAATAAAAGAAATGCTTCTAAAGAATTTCGCCTCGACTGGGGTCGCCATACGACTATGAGATATATACAGACAAAATACAAATATGAAGCATATATTTATAGAAAATGTTGTCAAGACGTTTTTATATGCAAAGTCAAAAAGCAGAAAGCAAACAAACAAGCGCGTGAGTTAAGGGCATCCAAGAACAACTCATGAACCCAATTTGAGGCCAAGGAAATCCATTACATTCAATGCAATTTTCCATGTCATCTTTCGCATTGAACAAGATCATTGAGTTTGCCATGCTGATTTTAGGTGAGTGTAAAATGTAAAATATTGTATATGAATATTATCTAAAGATGTGAAACTACCTTTGAAAACTTCGATCCAATATAATATTATCTGCAGCAATCGACTAGGGGATGCCCTGGAGGATCCAAATGTAATATAAATAAATTATGTATAAATATATTTATAATCGATCTTATAAGATTTAATTGAATTTTATATTTTATTTCATCTGTTGACACAGTTTATATACCCTTTAAATGCACTTGGTGTGTACAGGGTATACACAAAAATTTTACTTAAATCAATACTTATTGAAAAATATAAACATCTAAAAATAGCAAACTAAAAATAATAAAATACAGAACGAAAAATGACTTTAATAAATCACTTTGGATATGAAATATTTTCAATCAATGGAAAACTAAGTAAAAGAACATTCTCTTTGGATTTACTACAAGTCAATAATAATACTGAAAATCGATTGATTCTCAGCGATATAATTACAAAAATAAGAAGAATATCGATAGTGAATATCGAACTTTACAAGTAATAAAAATCTGTTAATTTATGACAACATTTTCGATCGCACGCTAAGAAGAAGCTTAAAAATAGCTTACCAATAAAGTCAAAGTCATGTGATCACACAGGAATAATTTGAAATGTGATTTTAACGATCTATTTAACTATACGATTTCTTAGCTGTAGCTGCAGCTAAAACACAAGCGACACACATTTGTATAAAATATAAGATATAAAATAGTATAAATTAATATCTTACAACGTGTTGCTGTTGTTATTTTTGCTGATGCTGATGCTGCTGATGTTGTTGCAGCTAATGGGCAGTTGATTTACGGATCGGTTTGCCTGCTCGACATTTTTATGTGTGTTTCAATTTATATGCATTTCTAATGGGGCGCCCCCGGGCTAATAGTCGCAGAGGGCGACGGGCAATGTGGGCGCATATTAATCATACGCACTGTTAAACGCTCGAGTGACCAAGAAGAGCTAAAAAAAACATCGACATCGATTGGTCGAGTGTTGGCCAGATTAGGCAATCAAATTGCTGCAGTTTGTTGTTCGCATTTCGCATTTCGATTTAAATGTCGGTGCGAGCTTCCGGGATTAGACCCGCTGAATGTTGTCGTTGTCGTTGTCGTCATCATTGATGTGGATATGTGTGTATGTTCTCATTGCCTCCCTAATCCTGCCACCGTTCAGTCAACTAATTAGAGACGCATGTGGCAATCAATTTGCGTTGCAGTTGCTGGTCCATTTCATTGAATTTCATTTCATTTTGTTGTGTATACGCCATGTTGTACGGACCAGCATTTTATTTTCGTTGGCCATTACAAAACCGACAACAGCACCAACAGCAACAACGACAACAACAACGACAACTCTAACGTCAGGGCAAAGCGTTGGCGGCAACACAAAAACGTTTTAGTGAAAATAAATTGAAAATCTTTGGAAAATGATTTGATGTATTGTCTGTGCATGTGTCTGTGTATGTATGTGTATGTGTCTATGCCACACTCAATCTATGTATACATCTGCATGTGTTTGCATGTTGTTGTTTGTTTTGCCTGTTTGCGTTTGCTCTGATTTTCAGTTCAGTGTTTTGACTGCGAGCGCAATTCTGCAACAGATGCCAGCGTCGTGTTGTTTGTTTTTTAACATGTTTCACTTTTTGGCTGAGCCACATTTTGATTGATTACAGCGAGTGCAGCACAAGAAATCTATCTGACGACTGCAGCTGAATTTACAATCTACAAAATGTTGCTCATAGCCCAGAGACATGAGCAAAGCGAACTCATCAAATTAACACCTCAACTAAATCAATCACAAACTAAAGTCAAAGAGCAACAACCGCCAGCAATTTGTAACTAATTAAACAAATCAAAGCGAGCGGAGAGAAGAGACAGGACTCTACTCTAGAAATTAATGCAAGCTGCAGCAATAATCATAATAGTAATAATAATAATAATGCTTTTAGTTGGTCGCCTGTTGAGTGCAGCTATCAAAACAAAATTAATTGAAAAGACGCAGACGGCGAGGGAGTTGGAGAAAGCAGACGGTGAAAGCTGTTAAGACGCTTAAACGGAAGACAATTTGTTGTGGCCCTGCATGGGAATTAGGGCTAAGGGAAGAGGAAAAACTAGTGCAAAAAGGAAAACAGTTTTAGCCAGGCTGCAACATCAGCAGAATGATGAGCAGTTGGATAAGCTGGACAGAGGCAGACAAATTGCTAATAAGCCACAATCAAAGTAACCGTAACCCTAAGAATAAGAGAAAAACCCAAAGACAACGACAATAGCCAAGTCAGATAAAAAGTGTATCGATAGCAGTTTAAGCACAATGAAAGAGTCTTTAGGAGCAGGAGAGAGGGGAGAACCACGGCAGAGGCAGTCGGGCTATCGTTTATTTTTAAGCATATTGAAAAGCAGCTAAAAAGCAAGCGCAGCGAATGAAAACAATTTTATTAAGTGAAAAATACGAAAACGGAAAATAACCCACAGCCAAAATAAACAACAAAATTTCAGAGTAAAACAGCCCAAGCTAAAGGCAAAGTCAAAGCGAAGGCAACAAAAGTCCTTGGCAGTGGCAAAAGTTGTACAAAGGCGAGCAAATAAAAGTATGCAAAAAAGGGTATCTTGATTTTAATATGAATGTGTATACAATACGAATAAGTGAATAATAAATGAATAAATTGATTTAGATTTAAATAAAAATATCTTTAATTTTTAGTTACTGTTGCTACAGGGTATCTGTTGGTCTTTCATTTGCCAGAAATGTTTCTTTTTCTTTATTTATTTTCTAACAACGGGTTGCGGGTGCTGCCAATGGGGAAACGATTGAAAGATGCGTTGAAGTGTTGGCTGTGACTTCGACGCTGACGCTGACGTCGACGTCGACGTCAATTCACCTTGAACCACACGCACAACAACCGCAGCGACTGCGCTGCGACTGCGAATGCGACTGCGACTGAGTAGCAGACACAATTAAGTGCAAAGAAAAACGGAAGCAGGCGACAAAATTTTACGAGCGAGGTAAATGACAGATTCGGTGGCGGCATCTTTACATTAAAGATTGACAAGTGATTTTCACACCTCCCCGGAAAACATACAGCATGTACAAAAGGAACAACAACAATGCCAGCAATTTCAACACCTTAAACGAGCACATAAAACAGGACTTAAGGCCATAGAAAAGTTTAAGAATCTGGGCAAATTGTTGTTCATTGTTGTTGTTGTCTGGTTGTTGTGTGGTCGAGTAGCAGCTTATCTGGATTTTAATTTGCTTAATAACGATGTGGGTCTTACCTTCTCATCTAGTATTGCCATGGCTTTCGACTGCCACTGGAACTTTGCTTAATCCGCTTTCAAAGAAAATAAAAATGTTGAACAGTTGCCAGTTGCCAGTTGAGTTTGTTGCGCAATTCACAATCGTAGCGAATTTATTTATTTTGTGTATTGTAATGTTACACTATTATTTAGCTGTACACCCACGCACAAACACACACACATACACATACGAGTTATAGGCGAATCAGACGAGAGACGGGGGAGAAACACGCGTCACAAACTACGCAAAATGCGCACCGAAAAATCACATAAAAACTAATCTATTTATTTGCCATTCCAGCAATAAATCAATAGTTTTTCCAATAGTTTCGAATTTTCTTTTACGTTTTCGATTCGATGTTTGCTGCGCCTTTTGTTTTTGAGTCTTGTAATGCAACTAAAATCGAAGCAACATCGAAATGCAATCAAAGTGCCGCAGTTCAATTGCAGTCGCTACTTTCGAGTGCCTTTTGTTCTTAGTTTTTCTGGGGACTTTAGCCAAAAACCAAAATACAAATGCGCATTATACAAAATAACAATGTACGTATGTGCAGTAAGTGCAGAGAGATGAATTCAAAGAGGGGGTCAGCATTACAAAAACTTTCGATTTCGAGCACTTTGTAAAATTTTTGACATATTTGCTAATATTTTGAGCCAAAGTATTTAGAATTTTTGCAGTTTGTGGGCTGTGGCAAAGAAAAATGTCAATTGATGATGCCAATAAACTGAAAGCTTTAAATTATGATGAGTGCTATCGATAGAGCAGTGGCAAAGTCAAAGGCAACTGATAAATTGAAGCGTCTGATGATGACACCGTTCAACATGCCGCAAAATGAGGCAAAAATAAAAAGGAAAAATATTATGTGTCCGATATTTCTAGCGACAAGTGTCACTTGCAAACCACTGAATTATGAGCCGGATTAAATGTCGATTGCAGCCCCATCAGAAAATTAATATTAATTAATGAGCAAAGAATATTTTTTAAAAATATTCACGATGCCGCAACAAATCACGCCTAGATTAGTGTAAATAAACAGCCTTCAAATCGCATTAAATTATTAATTAGGTTATGCAAATGGCAACATCAAAACTAGACAAAATAAACTAAATTCAATTGAAAGCAGCAGCTGGAGTTTGTTGAATGGAAACTGTATAGATACATGAACTACTTATGCCCGGCATTCAATTTGGCCAACTAGCTTTAAAAGGCCAGGCAGCTCGTCTAATTGCCTGTATTGAGTCTGAGCTAATTTAATTTGCATTCAGCGCTTCGGCAAATTAGTAATTTAAATGCCCGAGGTGTGTGGGCTTAAATGAGGTTTAGTTCTGGCCAAACTGGAATATAGAAAATTAAACAGTTTGTAATGAAGTGGAAGTGTTAATGCTGCGATTTCTAAAGCAAATAGGGTATTAATCAGTCTATAACATTTTTGCAACTTACAGAGAAAATTTTAAATATTTAAAATGGAATATAAATAATATTTAATCAATTTATTAATTGAGATTATTGGACTCTAATGAGGTGTACTATATGTGTAATTTATCAGTCTACAAAATATGAGTATTAAATAATTAATAACAAAAAATAATAATAACCTTTATGCAATCAAATTAATTGTATTTAATTTCACAGAGTATCTCGTCATTCACCAGCTGCAATTGAAATCAGGGCAGAGTATATGACCTTAATATAGCTTCCAACAAATATTCAGTTAATTCACGCCAATTTTCGACTCCTTCCGTTTCAATTTGATAACCATTAAAGCCGCTCTGGATTCTGGCTTGTCCGTCTCTCCGTTGTTCTTAGCCAGGCTATTTAATTGCGTTTTCTGGCATTTGCATGTGCCGCTGTCAGACAAATCCGACAGACAAGCGGACAGACAAACCGAGGGGGGAACAGCTGGCCTACAATGCGCTGAATATACTCAATTTGCAAATTTCCTCATTGATTTGCCAACAGACAACAGACAACAGCAGAGAACAGAGGGTGAGGTTGAGGGGGAAAATACAGAAGATACTCGTCGTAGAGAAGATTGAGAGGGTTTTCTGCAATGGCACTTTGCAGCTGGCTTTTGCCATTTATTCTCTATGGCCACATTTGGGGTGATCCGTTTTTGGCCAGAGCCAAAAAAGATTGATACACATCTGAAGTGCCTGTGGGAGGGAGGGAGGGTGAGAGGGAGGAGGTTAAGGCGGATGGCGAGTTGCAAAACTACGCAAAACATTTTGTAAATTGAATTTGAAAATGTAATTGAAATAAGTAAATATCAATTGAATATCCGCCAGCGGGCGGGCGGAAGTTTATGGCAGGTAATGAAATTATTTGTTTTTGTTTTTATTCTGGCTTTGTTTGTTATGCCCCATTGATGTGAGCCTAAAGCATAGCATATTTCTGGCAACAACAACAGCAACAACAACTTACAAAGTAAACTCTTTGTAGATGCTGAACAATTTCCGTTGCGGCAGGTCAAAATGAAAGGAGGATGGGGTAATAAAAGCAAATCTAAGTCTAATCCCATAAAGCAAGCGAGTTATGAAAAGTGCGCTGTAAATTACAAGAGATATGCCACTCATAAAACTGATTTATGCCAAGTACAACAACAAGCAACAACAACAACAACAACAACAACAACAACAAATGCTCACGTTCGCCGCATATCGTGCAAAAATTGCGCTACTCAAAAGTCTTTCGACAGCGGCCGAATGCCAAAATAAATGGCACGTTTATCATACGCCCAGTGGGCCCAGTGCGTTCAACAATTTTGGCAGCAGTATTTATATACTACAAACACACACACACACACACTCATACAGTAGCACAGTCTATAGTGTTGTGTGCTGGGCATATGAACATTTTGTATATGCCACGCCCCGTCATGCTGCGCCCCCCTTTTTGCCTACGCTCGTCTGACGTACTGGCATACTTAGAGTCTATGTTTTGCTTGATGTTTTCGCGTTTGCTTTTCAATTATATAAACATATTTAGATTGTATTCAGTTAACACACACACACACACACACACATACAGAGTCACATTTGCTGTGCGTGTATGCATTAAAATTATAAATTGTTTGCACAGCAAAAAGCAACCAAATAAATAAAAGCGTAACCATAGCATAAATAGCTGACCAAAAACACAGTACAAGTATGTGTAGAATCGAATTGCGTGATGTTGTGTGTGCTTTAGGCTGTGGCTGTGGCGAACGCGTCGTATACGCAACGGGAGATTGGCTTTGCCACCTTGAGCGGGAACTGAGCGAGAGCTGCAACAAATGAATGGAAATCAAGTGGCCGAAACATGACATTGAATTCATATTTTCTTTTATTTTCAACTTGTTTTGTCACACCTTAAATGCCATAACCATGTCATTTGCATGTGTGCATGTGTGTGTGTGAGTTTTTGATGACGCGTGTAAAATATTCGCTTGGACTTTTTAGTGGCGCCAACAGCAGCAGCAGCAGCCACGTTGACAGCTGCCAATGCGTGTGACGCAAGGCATTGAATGGCTAAGACAATAGGCCAGGGCCGTGACACTAAATCATGGCTGCATTGACTCGCAACATGTTTATGTCTAAGCCTAGTCAAACAATGCAAACTTGGCCCAAACACACACATGTCCACAAACTAGTTTACCATTAATATGTTTACCCCTGTTGGCTGTGTGTGTAATAGTGTGTGTGTTAATGTGTGTGATCTTTCACGCCTTGTTGCACTAATTGGCATGCCTCATTGGACGTTCCTTACCACCCCTCCCCTCCTAACACATTCCCCCCTCTGGTCACATCACTTGCTAATCTGTTGTTCTAACTGCAGAAACACATTAGGAAATTAGCAAAATCAACAACGTGGTCAGCAAACTACAGTTAAATCAACTGTGAAATTTATGGCATTTCTCATATTTATCTCCTGCTCGTGTCGCACATTAAACAGATTTTGCATTCTCGTTTTCAACTTTAGTTTGGGTCACGTAATCGTGCGGTCAGCTACGTTGACCCCTTCAATGTAGAAAAATGACAAAAATTACAAAAATGCCACGTGCCTCATTATGTGGCAGCGGCAGCGATGGAAGCAACTTGGCTTGATACGAACACGCAACGTAATTAGTTGACCCCCAAACTCAAACATTCTGTTACAATCAGTTTCAGCTTAAACAGCAATGACACTAGCTGAAAGTGACAGCTATAAATTGAATTAATCACAAAAATATATTTAAATAATCTAAAAGTACTCCAAGGCATTTAACAGCTATTAACTTTATTATTATAATTATTGTATTATATATAAAACACATTAAGTGTACTTATCTAAGATTATTCTAGTAAGTAAAATATTTTGCGGGCTTTTATTTAGGACGACTTTAAATAAATGTAAATTGTCTTTCGATTGGCATTAACTCAACATTCAGATCGTGTCATTAAAGTTTTCCAAAATAAGTGGATTAATCTAAGATTAATTTAATTAATTAATTAATTTAAATTTCTATTCATAGCTAAAGAGTGAATCAAAACTAATTTTGCTTGCTATAATTTGTTACAACTTTAAACAAATTTAATTCATTTGCTTGCCTTAGATTAGCATTAAATCAATTTTCAGCTCGTGTCTTTCAAGTTGCCCAAAATCTACATATGTGCGTTTGTGCGTCACGCATACATTTTCATTACTTTTATGGCTGCAAGTCAAAGGACAAAGGATAAAGGACAAACCGGCAACTCCTGCGGCCTCCCCACAGAAGCAATCGCAATGCAAATTTAATTTGGGACAACATAAAATTTAAGCAACGCACAGACGATCATAAAACTGAGGCAGAAACGGCAAGACGAAGGGGAGGGAAGGGGGCAGGCAACGGTGGAGCAAAAGTCGAGACACCCTTTAAATTCAAGATGCCGTTACGTTAAAATCGTTGCAATTTGATCGCACGCGTGGCTGCCCCGCCAAACCGGAAATGCAATTTGTAATTTGTGCAACAAAATTTGTAGCAATTAATTGCAATGCTACAAATCAGTCTAGTCGCTTCAGCCTCCTCCTGTTGCATGTGGCATGTGCGCCAGACCGCAAGACACGGAAACCTCAATATATGCCCCGTTTTTCCGCCACTTTTGTCGAGCAGCACGGATTTATTGCATTTCACTTTGAGCTTTTATACTGTAATTTTTTTTAAATCGTATTATTTTTTATATTTTTGTATGATTCTTGTGCTATTTGTTCATTTGGCAGCGTATTAAGTGTATTTGTGCCTAACAATAATTTGTGATTTTTTGCGTTTTTTGATATTCGCAATTTGCGCCGGAATCAAAACAGCTGCACAATTTGTGATCTTTACGGCCAGGCGTCGCCTATCGAAAGTGTGGCTGAACTAAGAGTATAGATATAGATATATCTTAATAGATATATAAATACATTATGCATATATATATTCGTAGAATCTGTACATATGTGCGATGATTTATATAATAATAATTTTGACATGTTTTGGTTGATGTGGAATGCCCCTAACAATGTCCTTGTACAATATTTCCACCAAAATATTGCGCAGATAAATAAAAAACTCTTAATTATTTATTAGTTACTCTCGTTGCACTCACCTCAGTTATTTTCATGGTGCGTTTGACCGTCTTGCGGGTTACTTCGGTCGTCTCCTCGACAACATCGCCATCCTCGTCGATTGTCTCGGTGACCATTTTCTCGCTCTCGCCGGGTATTACCTCCTCGGTTCTATCCGTGACGACACTGGTTTTGCTCTCTGCATCCGGTTCGGGGACAGGTTCCGAGCTGGCTTTGGTCTGCTCCTCCTCGGAGGCACCGAAAACATCCTCAATGTCCGACATTTTTGTTAATTGGGCGATTTCTCACTTGATTTCTCAGTATATGTATACGTATTTGTATTTGTTTAGTTGGTTTTTTTTTATGTATTTATTTATTATTTCTTTTTTTTGTTGCTTTGGGGTCACTTTCACTTGGTTCGGCGCTCTCTCACTAAATTTTGAACTATGGCGACTATAGCGGCCCACCGACACGCACACTAGAGTAGCACACACACAATAGAGAATTTCTCAACTTGTTTCGCCTGAAAAAACCAAACCAGAAATGAATATTTTTCTATTTTTCTCATATATTTCGTATTAATTTCTTTCTTTTTTTTTCTTTTGCTTTTTGGCTTTTCTTTTGTATGTGCTTGTTGTGCCCGCTGTGGGTTATTATATAAACCACCAAATAATTTTCACAAAAATTTCACTGTAACGTTCACTATCACGATCACGATTACAATCCCGATCACGAAACATAGACGTATACGTAACTTGTTTGGAATCGTTTAGTGTTAAGTGCGCTGGGGATCTTTTAAGCTCCTTGAATGATGATGATCACTGTCGCTGGCTGTGCTTGACACTGTGAGAGTGAATGCTCAGCTAGCGACAACGAAAGACGCGACAACAACGAACAACGAACAACGAAACAAGGAAACAACGACAACAACGACAACGATACAAACAGAGACAGAGGCGCTGAAAACAACGACAACGACAACGATAACGAAAAGTGACAACGACAACGACGCGACAAATGCAAAATGCAAATGAAACAAAATGAATATTAAATGCAATTAAAAACGCATAATTCGAGTATATTCAATTTTGTTTCACTTCTTCGGCAATAAATTTCAATTGTGTAACATTTAGAATAATAATGATAATAATAATAAAATATAAATAATAAGCCAACAGAGCACAGAGCGCCCAGCGACAACGCACGAGGCAAATTACACGATTCTAAAGCTTCTGTCCCGATCGATGGCACTGCTCGCCGTCTGGCCAGGCCACCGGAACCGTCGCCGTCGCCGACGTCGTCGTCGTTGTTGTTGTTGTTGCCGTCATTTGCCGGAGAGCGACCAAAATACCCTAATACACACATCGACTTAGACATAAAACTGTCTATGTATATGCCAAAGCATGTGTCTGTGTTGGTGTGGCCTGTGGTTTATTTCCCGGCGAGCGAGAAGGCCAACTGCTTAGGATCATCAACATAGTGCCAGCTACGCACAAGTGCGAACGGGATAGTCATAGTGCAAGTTCGCTCTTCTGTTGCTGCTGCTGCTGATGATGATGCTGCTAATGCTGCTTCTTCTTCTTCTTCTGCTAGTTCGCTCTGAATTTTGATTTTGATGTTGATTTTGTATGTTCAATTCAAAATTTGTAGACGAGCAGCTGCTGCCGCTGCCTCTCGTCCGTTTGCTAATTGTTCGTCTAAGGCAAGTGCTAAAGCCAAATCAACAAGAATGATATTAAAAACGAAAGACGAAAGAACAAAAAAAAAAACAACTGATGAACTGACTGCAATTAGTGCCTCTGACTGAGGCGTGAGCCGTGACGCATGTCAAATCTGTAACTGGTCCCCCACTCCTCTCCCCACCACGTGCGTTGTTGGCGCTATTTTAGAACGCGTCCCGCGTCCGCTGCTAAACAATACAAAGAAGAAGAAGAAAGAGAGCGATCGCAGGAACACCGCTAACTAAATACACTTGCACGCACTATTGATAATCAACACTAAAAATAAGATCGTTTATACTTTTGGTAGAGTTTTTTTTAAATTTAAAAATAATTTTTTTATTTTGAAGAATATTGCATAGCTACAACCACGGTTACTGACCTTGATACATTTGTTTCAAAACTGGTACACTTTCTTTTCATTGGACATTGCATTTTCTTCTTAATAGGAGATTATTTAAATAACAATTTTTTTTTCCTTGATTTGATTATTTTAGCTTTAAATTAAAACATTGAATGCGAAGGTTTTTTTTAAATCTTATTTTCATAAATTTGATCCATGAATTCTATACAATTTATAAATTAAGATAAAAGAAGAATAAAATATTTAGTACATGCGTAAAGTTGGTACACATTTTCAAAAATAAAGCATTTTCCCCTAACATCAGGTACAAAAATAAAACATTTACCTGTAAGGAACAAAATGTATACCATTTTAAATACACTTCCATAACTCGAACTTCTATAGCTCGAATTTCTCTCTAACAAAAGCAAAATGAGTTTCAGTAAAATTAATAAACTTAAGAAAAAGAACTCTATAAGTCGAATATCTCCATAACTCGAACGTGACTTGAGCTAAATGCTCATATTACAGCTGTGATACCCGCTGCCCAGGGTATTATGCACTAATAGAAAACATATTAAAGACTGCCTGCCTGGGGAACTGTCTCTGTGTCTGCGACTGCGACTGCAACTGGGACTGGGACATTGCTCGTGTCGTATCTCTTGCTGCAATTGCACTTTTCTCCCCTCCCCCTTCTCTCTTCTCCCTTCTGTCGTCATCTGGTGCTGTCTCTGGTTGTCTGGCCGTTTGGCCTGACGGCATTTGCGTTTTGCCCGGCGTTCGACAGCTGAGCTGAGTTGCATTTGGCATAAGACTGTGCATGGCACACACATACTATAAATATACAGGGTGTCTAACAGTCAGACATAACTATCGCACTGCATAGTGAATGATTTCATTCATGATGCACTGCAAACTTCCTGTATAAGCCCACTGCTAAGATATATGAAAGACAAGTGCTGCGACGTTGTGCAAACAAAGCGTCGAATAAACGCAACACAAGAAATATTCTAAAATTAATGCTCGACAAATGTCTTTTTGGCTGCCCAACGCAATAATACACAGCACGACACAAATATCTGCATATAAATATACATATGTAGATACAGCTACAGCTACAAGAGCTACAGATACAGATACATAATACTCTTGCAGATACATACATATATGTATCTCGACACAATGTTGATTATACTGCTACGCTTTGATAACTTGTGTATTGAGTAATTAGATCTGTATTGTGCGGAAATCTGTTAAAGCCGCCGAACAGTCGCTTCTTGAGAAAGTTACAGAGCAAGAAGCAAGCAAAGGATTTCAACCACACACACTTGGTCTGACGAAATATCAGTGCTCAAATATGATTAATAAGTAATTTCTTTGTCAACAGCTTCCTGCTGCTTGTGGCTTGACGCCAGCACCAAAGGCAGCTGTGACGACTTCGACGACAACGACAATGTCGAAAATGCCATGGAAAATCTTTAATAAAATACATGCATAAATAAATTATAGGGCAGACAGCAAAGGGAAAGCACACACAATGGGTGATAAAACAAAGCGAAGACAGTCGCGAAAAATAATAAACAATAAACAAGAAAAGAGCAGCTACATATCCTCGAGGTGTCGACAGTTAAATACCCTTACAAAAATTTTCTAGGGCAGCTGGAACTTTATCCCATCCTATTTGCATGTAAACTGCTCAAGATTTATGAGACTCAACGTGCTTGAAATTTGTTGCATTGTTGCCTTGTCAATTCGAAGTGCCTTAAAAAATGAACATACCCCTTTTGTTAGTGTAGGAATAAAGAGGAAAACATAAACAAAAACTCGCTCGTATGGGAGGATGCAAGCGGAACGTATCCACCAACCTCCGCCCAACCCTCCCCCCTTGGCCTTGACTTACTCTGTTTATCTCACAGTTACACAGTTGAAAATTGCACAAAGTAATTGAAGTACTTTTTATTATAAACCAACAAGCTGTCGTTCCTTTCAATGTGTCTCCCTCTGGCAAGTGTCGTTGACTTGCGTTGACCTAGGATCTGCCACAGACCAAAAGATAAAGAGCAGAAGCCACACGGGGAGTGGGGGAGTGGAGAGGGGCAGATGTGAATGTGGGATGCCTTAATGCGTTTTGCTGGCAACGCTTGACTCATGTGACTATCGTCAATGCCAATTTTCCACACAAAATGAAAAGTTTTGCGGCAATGGAAAATGTTGCCAATTGACGCTGAGATGTAAAACAGAAAACGATTCATTTTTCTCGACTTATGTAAAAATTTCAAACATTGACATCGGTCAGTCGGATAGTCAGTGGGCGCCGAGGGGTGTTTAAAAACTCTACAATTAGTTAACCAACTCGGTTTAAATATATAAATAATATTTTAAAGGAAGCTTATAATATCCTGATACTTCAACGTTAATCTCATATAAAATTTTTTTTTGTTTTAAGGAATCTTAATTTTTTAGGCGTATTTCCGAAATACAAATTGATAAAAAAATTCATATCAATTAAAAAGCATTATTTTAGCATAATTAGTACACAACTTTATCTTTTTTCAAAGAATTTTGAAGTGAAACACAGCTTACAATTTCAATGTTTATCAACCTTCTTAAACTACTCTATTCTGGCGATGAAAAGTCTCTTAATAATGCCGAAATATTTGCTTGTTAATAATTTATAAGCTGGCAATAAATTCCGAAACTACAGCTCGACTCCAGCATTGTTGCTCGGCACTGAACTCGCAAGAACTGAACTCCTCTCGATTCCTTAACAAATAGCGAATTTTTCAAACTGTGTTACAGTCCCTTGGCCATACGAATTGTTTGAGTTGCGATTTTGCTTTCAACTAGATAAAGTACGAGAAAAACAAGTGCACAAAAAAATGGACACACGACAAGCAATACGTCCTTGCAATCGCTTGCAATCCTGGCTTTGCTTTCTCTCTCTCTCTATCTCTATTTGTATGTCTGTCTCTTGCTGGTTATCAGCGTGTCGTTGGCTGCTTGCGGGTTCTCCTGTTAAACCGACAAAACAGAAATGGAAATAAATAGTTGCTTAGCTCTTTTCTCTAATTAAAACGTTAGGATTCGTTCCGTGCTGTTTCTTTTCCTATTTTCCCCTGTGTGCGTTTGGTATTTGTGAGTACAGGGGGGAGGAAGTTCAATTTGTGGACGTCACACACACTCTAACACAACCACTGAGTGCGTGTGTCCTCTTTTTGGACTCTATGTTGCCTGTCAAACGGTTTCATCTTCATTTCGTTTCGCCCACCTACGGCCTACCAACATACCGACCATGTGCCGGGTCCTTTTGCCATTATGATGATTTATGGGCGGAAATTATTTTTGGGCCGAAGTCTATGAAAAGAGGTCCGACATTTTCGCCGGCCGCCCAAAAGCATGCAACAGTTTTTAGAATTTCGATTCAGTTTGCTGCAAAGTTTGCTGGCATTTTTCACACTTGACTGCCTCTTTTAATTTGAAAAGCGATTTTCTGTCATTCGATTGGAACGTGCTGCCCACACAATATAGATGACCACCGATTGACGAATATTATCTCTGAAAATATGCCATTTCCCAGATAGAAAAATCTGAAGAATTTGATTTTGATTTTGATTACTTTATGTGGGTTTGCTTCATTGAGCAACAAGTGTGTGCTGTTAAATTTATGGCAAAAGCCATAAACAAAAGCTCCGCAACGCTTTTATAGCAAAGCCAAAAGCGCAAATATATGTGAAAGCTTTCGGGCTGGAAGCCGAGTAAGCTTGAAAGCTTAGCGAGTGCAACTTTTAGCTGGTCGTTGGTTTTAATGAGGAAAACAAGTTTACGGAAATAATAAATTTTGGTACTTTACCTGCTGCGCTGAGTCAGCTGCATAGCGGCGGTTTAAGCCAGACTCGGCACTTAACCAGTTATGAATCAGCTGCTGTCCAACGGTTGTTTGTACACTCACTTTCAAAAGCTGAAACTGAGCGCGCTTATCACTTGTCTTTGGAAGGTGGCCAGAAAAGTCAAATGTGCTTGAAAGTTCGCTGCGTTTAGGTGAAACTGGAGCGCAAGCTGCGACTGTCTCTCTCTTTCTCTCTTGTTCAGAGACAGATGCAAGCTCTTCCAGTGTGTAAGCCAAGTCAAGTCAAACAGTGACGACCCGAAGCCTTTGGCAGTTTGAATTTCGACGTGTTGCCAGTCACAACGTGAGCGCTTCCAAATGTAATAATATAAATAATCATACAACTTGTTACTAAAGTGCAAACAGAGAGCGAAGTGAGAGATTGTGAGAGATAGAAAGAGAGAGGGAGAGAGTGTGAGCTTTATGTGTGTAGTCGGAATTGTTTTGATTGGGAGAGCGCGAAGCAACAAACAAAAGTTGTTATTGCGGCGTATTATTGTTGTTTACTGTTATTGTTGTTGAATCTGAATGCTAAGTGAAAGTGACTTTAAATTACAAGAAAAAAAATACATTTAAAATAAAATATTAAATAATAAAATTATCAAAGTTAAACGTGCACTTTTTCTATTTACCCCAACCAATTTTAAACTTAGTTTAATTTAAGCCGTTAATTATTTCTAACGTTTTTGTTTGCACCGCGAAGGTCATTGGTTGCTTTCAGTTTTGTTAGCTTAATACGCTTCGGTTTATTTCAAAACGGATAAGACCTTTGAAAGGCTTGAGTTGAGCCCATATTGACTCACTTTTCAACGAAACTGTTATTCACGAAATAATCAGAGCAAATAGCCAAAAACGTGCTTAAAAAAAGAATATAATAATAATTCCAAAACATGTAAAAATATAATACTCATAAATAATTCCAAGTAAATTTTTAAATTAATTCAGTTATCTTCAACTCGCCGTAAATAGAAACTCCGTCAAAATGAGTGCCGTGGATGCTATAATCAATTATAAACGTAATCCCAACGAGGACTTTTACGCTCTGCTTCAATGCGATGAGACTTCATCGGTAAGATTTTCAGTATATTCAAAACCGTTAATTAGTCAAGATCATTATCAGCTAAGCAACCGAAATTCAAATATTTATCAAGCAACACTGCCAGTAGCAGTTGCTTTCAAAGTTTGTAATTAGAATTTAATTAAATTAAGTTCGAGAACTTTTCGTCAGTCAGTCTCAATTTTCACACGCAATAATGAGATATGATGAAATGAAAATGATGAAAATGGCAACCGCAAAGGGGACGCTTTTCCAGCCCAGAACAGACAGCAAAAGATAAAGATACAACATAAAGATTGAGATGGAGAGATAGAGATAGAGATAGAGAGACGAAGCTATAAAATGAAATCAAATACAACTTGACGTTTGCTGACTTGGCTTTGAGTGTCGGGGCATTTGCTTTGAGAATTAGTTTCAATTACGCATCGCAATCACAGCCAGACTGAGATTCTGTTTCTATTTCTATTTCAGACTCAGAATCGCAGATTGAAAGAATTAAAGGCAAAGAGATGCAACTAAGTAGTAGCCTGATAAGTGTCAATTAAATGCTCATATACTTAGTTCGTATGGAGTCTGGGCGGAAAAACAGTTGGCTTGATTCTGGGTAAACAACTTTTTGGCTTCACTCTGAGCCCTTTAATTAACTTGAAACTTTTGGCTTAGTTTGTTTCCTTCGGTACGTTTGTGTGATTTCTTAAGCCTGGCAATTATTTTATTTAGTCTTCTGTGACCGAGTGTCAACCTTCCTTCCTCCCTTCTTTCACTCAGCAGGTGTCGGATTGCAGTCTCCTTTATGTTGACACTAAAACACTTTAAGTACGATTTTCGTAGCATTATGTTGGCTTTCCAACCATTTCATTCAGCTGGATTAAAAGCGAAATAAAGACGCTTTCAGTGCTTCTTGACATGACACACTCGCCTCAGGCTTATCACATTTTCTGGATCAGAAATTTTCAATAACAAAATTAAGAGCACTCAAATAGCTGGAAGCTACAATTTCCATTCCCATCGTTGGTGCGAGCATAATCAAATTTATTGGCATGAAAAATGTTTGACGTTGCCACAATTTTCTACCTGAAAACATATTAATGTTGGCAATTTTTCAAGCTGTCGATTGCATCACAGTTGGGCCATATATTGAATTATGCACGAACTCTCACAGGTGATAAGGGTACACCAGATACATGTAGTTGATGAAAGATGGAAAGGTCCTCGGAGGGTCGAAAATGCTTTAGCAATTTATATTACACAAACTAAGCCCAAAAGTCTGTCCATAAAAAAACCAAATAAGTATATAGATTAAATTATTTATATGTTCAACGGAGGGAAATTTTTTGATGCGTTCATTTAGAATTTATTAGGGAGATGAATGTGTGAGTATAAAATAAAGAGAGTTACTTTTATTAGAATTCACTTGTTAATTTGCCTTGATTTGTTGTTGTTCTCTGATTTTATTTTATCAATCGCTGTCAGCTGCATTTGTCCAATTTGAAGTCCGTCAAGTTCAGAATTCCGCCAATGAAATTGCAACAATTCAAACGCCTCAGTTTCTCGCCTTTATTATAGAAACTGTTCTATGGCTCAATTGTCTGCTCCGCAAATGAATTGAATTGTTTGCAATAGAGAGACAGTTCTCAGAGGCTCTGTCCCATCTATTCTCGTTCAGATGAGCTGCCCATTGTGTCCAGATAAACCAATGTATGCGAAGTGCTCCACTGTAAATTTGCATATGTCAGATACACAAAGCACTGCAGCTGCCATCTGAGCATATACTTATTTATATTTATAGTGTATCCATACACTATGATAAATCTGTGTGCAATCCAATTGGATTTCGGGCTGCGAGCTCATTTGCTTACATATTTATGCATGTACTCGTAATGTACATCTGTCTCACAGCATTTTGGCATTATCAAAAAACGGAAATTTGCTATAGTTAATTACATGGCAATGCATATTAATTGAGCAACTCGATTTTAATTGACAATTAAATTGCACTGCATTATGCAATTATTACAGTCGATGGCGTCACAGAACTTTCTCAATTCAATTCGCTTAAAATGTCAACTATGTAAACGGGGGTTATTCCAAAAGTAATATTTCTCTGGACAAAATAACTATTATTATAAATTATTCAACTACGGAAGTTATATCACGACTTTAACTATAAGCAAGGGTTTGTTTGAAAATAACTCTTCTACTTTATATGTTCAGTAGCCACTGTTATTTTGTTATTATAGAATAGAATATTTTTTAATCTAACCCAATTTGTGCAAGAAAACGAGTTCTTATCTATAAGCAGTTTTAATTCTGGGTTAATTCATAAATTGAAATTTTTATTGGCTATTAAGAAATTATGTTTACTCCAGAGCTAAATTCATTTTTTCATCAAATTCTAATGTTTTCGCTTGTTTGTTTTGTATTTACCCTCGTTTCTACATTAGACAACCTGTTAGACTCTTGCTAATTTGTTGAGAGAGACTGGAAATTTCTCATGAAAAGTAAAATTCTCGCACTGTCAACAAAGCATTTGTTACCCCATCTTTCCCAACATGGGTTCCCATTGATATATGACACAGACTCAAACAAAATGTGTATATCAATGAGTGTGTGTGTATGTTTGGGGACATGTCATGTTTTAATGGCCATGGAAATGTGAAGAATCCCAATACACGTAGTCGCACAGGAATGCGAAACAGAAGCCACAGCCAATGGATGTGCCACAGATTCATTTAGTTAATTATAGGCGTGTATATGTGCGTGAGAGTGTGTGTTTGATACCCGTGTATATAGTGTCCTAGTCTGTGTCAATATAATTTGCAAGTTGCTGCTGTTGCCGTGCGTATGAGTAATATTAATTGCGTCGAAATTAATTATACGACTCGTTGCCGTTCGCTGAAAATGAAAGCAAAGAAAATTGAGCGAATCTAGTCGTGTGCATATTAAATACCTTATTGGCCTCCAGTTCCCTGACAAATATTCCCATAAACAATGCGCTGCCGATGCCTTTGGCAGATTTATGTCAATACCTCAGTCGTGCAGTGTAAATATTCCCACTCAACAATGGACAAAAGATCGACAACTGACGACCTGACTAACTGACAAACTAACTGAGACTTAACTGCAACTGGGCATCTATCTGCATTGTGCGCGAAAATCCATTTTCATTTACAATACAGGCTCTTTTGTGTTAAAGTCTCGAGCACCCCTCGCCGTAGTCCCCTGTGCAACTGTTAAAAGGATTTTCCGTGCGCTTTTATGCCCGTCTCTGTTATTGTTGTTGTTATTATTTTGATGCCAACTGTCAAGTCGACTGGGCATCCGCTTAACTTGGCCAACAGCAGTTGACTGTTTGGTTGCTTGGCTCGTTGCAGTAAGCTGTTGCTGCCATCAACTTGTTGCTGTCTGTCTTTGGCTTAATTAATTTTCAATTGTTTTGTACAGTTGCCTTCAAGGTCTTCGCAATGAACAAAATCAACTAGAAAACTTCTGTCGCCAAAAAATCCGACAAAGTTTTTCCATTTTGTCAGCGAACTTTTCTTGTATTTTATGCGTTCAAATACAAGTAGTATTGCATTTCTATTACACTAAGTGGTTTTGATTTTCACACGAAATTTTCCGTGTTTCTCTGTTGGACTGTTATTCGTTCTTATCACATCCGTCCCACACGGAATGTCTCGACTGTAAGGCCCTGTCAACTGGGGCTTTGCCTGCTCCTGACGGCTTTGCCTGTCTCGTGTCTCGTGGTTACAGCTGACACATCCCAGTTGACTTGACTTTGTTCACGTCCTATAGTACTTCATATGCTTTTCACTTGGGGGCAAGCATAAAATCAGCATGTCACAACAAATTTATATCTATTAAGAAATACAAGTCTGCCTCTTCAAAAGTTGATGCCACAAAATGCTTAGTTAATTTACGGCTAAAAGCGAATTTCTTATTGCAATTTACTTAATTTACGCCATTTCATTTTCTACCCTCCTCCTCCACAGCCGGAGCAGATTCAGGCCGAATACAAGGCTCTCGCACTTCAGTATCATCCCGATAAGAACAGCGGCGACAAGGATGCCGAGGCCAAGTTCCAGCTGCTAAAGGTAAGCAACAATGTAGTACCATAAAAAACGAAAAAAGTAAAATACACATAATGAGAAATAAAATAAGAATAAACAAGAAAAGTGGCAGCAACAACAAAAAAAGGCAAACGTTGAGCATTTTGCATATTTAATAAAGTGCCAGGTGAGTCCTTAAGCTGAACGCGAGGGGCGAGGGGCGTGGGGCGAGGGGCGAGGGGCGAGGGGCGAGGGGCGGCCCGCAACTTGCTCGCCTCGAGGGCAATATGTTTGTGTTGCCAACTTCAATGGGAGACTGCGAGTAAGGAATAGGGGAGGAGGAGGGGTAGTGGAAGATAACGCTAAGAGAAAAGATGTTTTCATTTCAGGGTTTCAAGTGGTCTTAAAGACATTTGCTGATCTGTTGGAACTTGCCGCATCAATTTGCCAGTCAGTTACCGTAATTAAAAAGAAATCGTTCTCAAAGCGTGTTCGTGGGACATGTAAAATGGCTGCCTGACAGTTGATTAAAGTTTTTAGAGACACACATACACACGCACACACACACACACACAGAGTCACATCATTTACACTCAACCTCAAATTGAATTCGACGCACAACAAAAGGAATTGCAAACAGCAAGGGGCGTGGTTGTGTTGTTGGTAATAGAGATCGCTGCTGAGAGAGATTGACCTACATATAGATACCCTATATTTTTTGAATTTCAAAAGGATTATTGATTTTCTGCGGTGTCAGTGCGAAAAGCATTAAAACGTACAAACATGTGCGTGTGTGTGATGTATGTGCGTGAGTGTGTTAGCCATTGTTAGCCAACTTTCCGAAAGGGAACGACATAAAGTTTGCCAAACAGTTGCCGTTTGTTATTTGTTCTTCTTCTTCTGCCGCTGCCGCTCCTCATTAGATTCCTGTCAGCTACAGCGACGACAATAAAAACTCGTTTTGCGTTTGGGCCAACGCCAGCACCGATTGGTAACAGTGACAGCAAGAGTAACTGCACGAGTATCGGCAACAAGTCGAGCGGAAGTCTCCCTTTTGTGAGTGATAGTTATGGGACCGAAAGCACGGCTCGATGTTACCATAAAAGCCGTAAATACAATTTGCAGCTCGTAAAGTTCACCCTCTATCTCGCAGTGTACATATGTGATGGAAGAGAGTGCGTATGTCTGCTTGTATGTGTATTAGTATTAGTTTGACATATGCACTGACTGTCAGATTGATGGCAGTTTTACGGCCGCTGCAACGTGAAACCAGAAAACAAAAGCCATAAAGCAGAAATTCAACTGAAGGCTGAGATTTTAATGATCACAACAAACTTACCTTAAATGATTTAAGGTGTTAGTACATCGTAAATATTTATTAGCACAGATTTAAATTAATATATAAAATAAATATTATTATGAAATATATAAATATGTAAATATATAAATATATTTGGATGACAACTACTATTAAATTAAGTATAAAATATATTAAATTATTTCAATATTTAAGACTCTAAGTTGCCGCCAGCAACTGATGCGACTGTAGACAAACAGCTGTATTTATATGTCCTGCTCTCCCAAACGCGCTAGCACCAGTGTTGCCAACTTTTGTTTGAAAAAAAAGCTGTTTTTGACGGGAGGAGCGATGAAAAAAAGCTGAAAAACTAATGAAAAAAACCATAAAAAAAGCAAGTTTTATAATTCATTAATTCCAGTATTTTCTCCTGAGAGCAGAAGAGTGAGCGCGCAAAATCAGGTTGCCTAGAAAGAAACTGAACCATTTGAGCATCTGCTGATCTTTTATCCATAAGATGTGAATAATTTCATCAATGTTGTCCTCATTCTCCTGATTTTCATTATCTTCTGCTAATCCCGTTCCTATCATCCGCAGGAATTTATTGGGAAGCTTATGTAGCAGCACTTTTCGAGTCTGTGCAAGCCATATCAGTAAATTCATAACAAAATAAATTATTTTTATTTTAAGTAGCAAACAGTTAATCCAATTTCTCAATATTCTCAAGTGTAGTTTTTTTCGCAGCTTAGACTTTACAAGATTGACTTTGCTAAATATGCGCTCCACTTCGGCGTTGGACCAAAGCAACGAATGCTCACAGAATCCCTATAGAAATTGACTTCCATCCAAATTTTTGTAGGGCTGTCATTATTTTGCCATTTCACGAAGTGAATTTTTTGTATTGCCTTTTAATTTTCCCTATATTTGGGCATTTATAAAAAAAATCTGAAAAAAAGCCATTTCAAAAAAAAAAGCCAGAATTCCCGCTGCCCGCAGTTTGCAAATTTTTCTAGCAAATGGCCTTTGAAAACAGCCAGATTTGACGGGAAAAAAGCGACTCTGGCAACACTGGCTAGCACACGTACTTCTACTCTTACTTACTCGCTCACTCAGATTTGATCAATGCGAGAGCAGCAATAGCAGAGAGAGCAGCTGCCACTCTGAGAGTTTGATCGCTTGTCCTTTTCTTGCACTGCAGCGCTCTACGCTTCAGACTCTGCTGGACACACTCGCACACACACGCACATATACAGATGCTGCAACGACCAATTACTGCCCCTCTTTTCTCTGCTTTTTGTTGCGTGGTTTAATCACAGCTCCTGAATACACACAAATGACGACAGCATATTTGTTGGTATAGTGGTAAATGTCTGTGTTAACAAAGGGTATTTGTTTGTCAACTATTCGAAAATGTATTTCTTTTATTAATTTCTTTTGGTAAATGCCATATCCCAGCAATATAACTTTCAGTTGCATACGACATTTATTATTGTACAGCACTGAAACTGTCATTTTTAATAACATGTCAGTATAAAATGAATATCCTTTCATATTCATATTTATTTCGTTACTGAAAAGAACCCTTTTTCAATATAAATATCCTACAAAATAAATATTTTTAAAGGACAAAGGCTTACAAAGCCATTGAAGTTGACAGAACTTTGTGGCTTGAAAAAATTCAAGCAAAATTCAATTCTCTATTGGCAATAGCTGAAGGGTGAAATTAATTAAAGAGAAATAAGCCAGCGGAAAATGGGAAATGGGAAAGCTCTGCATGGCTGCATGCGACCCACATAGTCAATGAGTAGTGAAATAATTGATTATCATGTAAGAATCATCAGCAACAAAGACGCCAATAAAATCTCAGCGTAGTAAATTTATCTAGTGTACGTGTGAGTGAGTGAGTATGTGTGTACTTGTATGTGTATGCGGGTATCAAACAAGGCGTAACAGTAGGCGGCTTTGTCCTAAAAGTAGTAGATACACATACATAGATAAACATGGCCAGATTCGCTATCAAATTCACTTGAGCAGCATTTCAATTTGTTTGTCTATGCGCATCAGTCCGTGTGTGTGTGTGTGTGTGTATTGGTGTGTTTGTGTAAATCTCGACATAGCTAATAAGTATGCTACGGAAATTGATTATAATTCAAGGCAAGGCAAAAACAATAGAAAACGGCTTTTATGCTGTTTATTCGGATCTCAAGCAAATTTGACTTTTATTCTCCAATACAAATAAGCATTTAAAGAAGTGAGGTAAATAGAATATTTTTCGAAAATCAGACCAAGCTCAAACTTTCACAACTTTGTCAAAACTAAACAGATTTCCTAACCCTTAATTTGATTAATTAATTGATTTAGAAAACAATATCGTAGTGTTAAAGATATATTTTCACAATGCTGATCTTACGTATTTGATTTAAAATGCTTTTGCAGGAGGCTAAGGAGACGCTGTGCGATCCGGAGAGGCGCGCCGTCTACGACAAGTGGCGCAACAGCGGCATCTCCATGAGCTACAAACAGTGGCTGGGTATGAAGGAGCACGTCGGCCAGGTGAGAAGATACACAATTGCCGAGAAAGTGGATAAAGAGGTATGCGTATGCGCCAGGAATACAGCAAGATAAATGAAAACAGTGAAAACATAAACAGAGAAGTAAACTCCAAAAACCCTAAAAATACAAAGAGACTATAAATGAGGAACTGTTTATTCCGAGTGCCGTTAGTGCAGTTTATTTATTTATTTTATTTATTAATATGTGCTACTCGTAGTTCAGTTAATGCTACTCTCGTGTCAGTTCGCAGCTAATGAAATAAGTAATTCAATCCGAGTGCAGTCGCATTGTTGCATTTTTAATGTGATTAGCTGCAACTCCAAGTTGCCAGTTCGCAGTCCGCGTTTTATGCTAATTTCCGTTGTGAATTGTTGTTGCCATCATGGCAGCAACCCCTTCCTTTGAAAATGCGAGTACATCCTGCTTTAATTACTACTGCCAGCTCATAAATTTGCCTTTGCATACTCGACTGCGCAAATTGCCATGGTTGCACTTTGGGCTTGTGGTTACCTGCAATTTGGGCACGCGCTGCCAATTTCATGTTTGGCTTTGGACAGTACGCACTTCTATGGCCACTGCGGTTGTGTTTTTTCATTTACGTTTCATTTGGGACTTTGTCACAAAACGGCACTCTGGGAGTCCAGACCTCAACTATGTGTACTATTAATAAGAACTGCCAAAAACTGTGATCTTCAATTCAACATAAACTTGCAACAACATTTTGATTTAAACTCCTATTTTAAAGCCTGATCCTGGTCGCCCGGTAACCTCCACTTTGTACATATTTGTGTGGTATTTTTTGAATGCGCCTCTTCATCCAAAAGTGCCTAGCATGCAAATAATTTTGGAGTAGTTAATGCATCTGTGATTCCAAATCCATTTCGAGCACAAATCCAAATCTAAACCCACCAAATGCATTAGCTGCTTCCAATGTAAACTTGATTATGATTGAACAGCTGGCAAACTAATTAATAATTATTTTCGATTCGATCAAAGTCCATGCATTGGGCCACACCCAAGACCAAGGATCGCATGCTACCCGAGCCCGGAACTGCAGCTGGAGCTGGTCCGGCTGGGGCAGGTTGCAGCAGCGGGGGCCTGACAGCCGCCTCCCCGAATCCGGCCCATCGGCGGGCCTCGGAGGGCGGGGCCGCCCTTTATTATGGCAACCGCAAGGCCGAGTGGGGCACTGAGAACACAGATGTGGCCAATAAATTTCGCAATTACGAGATCTAAGCTGCCAACTTTGGGCAGCTAAAGAGAAGGGGGACGGGGCACGTGATGAGTATCGATGTTTCTGAGATGAAATCCAACCGTGAAGTCGTGAAGGAAATGCATATTTATAGCCCCTCAATGGGCAATATATCTTGATGTGAGTTTCAGAAAAAATACCATATTCCAGTTTAAAAAACAAATACTTAAAAATACAAAGTCAACTGCAAGATGTGCAAATATATCAAAAGAGCATTGCAAACCAACTCAAGTTACACAAAATGAATGTTTAATCAAATTTATGAGAATTATATTAAAAGAGTACATATTAGTACAAGTATACAATACATATATTAATGTGAACCTACAGCGTTCAGAAGTAAATCAATGTTTATAGGTGTATACAAAATATGAACAAAGAAAATGGTAATTAAATATATACATAGAAGAAACTGTAATTTCAATAAACATAAGGCGAAAGGCGAAGAGTATTAAGTTAAGGCAATGAAACAACTAAATGCATAAAATAAATTAGTGAAATTTTAAGTGTGGTTATCAAACTGAACAATATACATATACACATACTTACAAGCACATAAACATACATATATGTATATGTATGAATATATATTTATCTACAACTATTTGTATATCGATGTATGTAACATGTCAACCCTATAAGACAATCCCTTTGGAAGTGTTTACTTGTGCACTAAAAACAAAAGAAATGAAAATGATGAGAAATCAATAAAAAAAAACTAGCAGCAAAACGCCCACCACAAACAAATTTGCATATGCTCAACAAATAAAAGAAAATACATGGAAAACTTACAAAAAAAAGCGAATTTAAAAACATTATACACAAGTTAAACTGCATAGTCAAAAAGTATAAAACTGAACTTTCACTTGGTGTCCTTTAAAATGCAAAACTAAGATTGCAACTTTACTAAATAACTGAACTATTTTATTTATGAAAAAAAGCAAAGTCAATAAAGGCTCATAAAAATACAATAAAAAAAATTTAAAAAAAAGGAAAAGAAATAAAAAAATATATAAATGTTTGAATGCATTGTTGTTTTAATGTCTCAAATGTTATACATATGATTATTAATGAAAAAATAAGAATTTGCTAGCATCAAATACTTTACGAGTATATAAATGTTTGTTTTCAAGTCATATTGAATTTACTCAAATACACACATATTATAATTATAATTATGATTATTATTATAAGCAGCAGTTAGACACAGACAGTCTATAACTGAAAAACCGAATATTTTAGAAACTTGCAGCTGCAAGCCAAAGGCAAAGGCAAAGAAAGTCGAGTCAAATATAAATGTTGAATTTAAATTAGATGGAATATGAATGTAAAACTGGCATCAACCAATAAAGTCAACTATTTAAAAGAGGTCATCTCAACTTGAGAGGCTTCACGAATTAAACAAATTTGTCTTTTATTTAAACAAACAAATTAAATTTACTTATATTCCTTTTTACTTAGCTCTAAAAGTTGACTCATCGTGATCTTTGAATCATCCCACAGCTCGCAAGAACGTTTATCTGACTGATGGAACTCGCGTATCCAGCGATTTAGCACTATATAAATATATAAAATTGGGGTTAAATAAGGTTAACAGCGGTCAGAATGGGTTACTCACCCCATTTGGAGCCTACAATGATGGGGCAGGCGCCATGCAGGACACGAGCATCGCCCACGCCCGAGGCATGCAGGTTATACCAAAAGGCGGCTAAAACGAGGATACAAATACGGCTAGAATATTGGGAAAAAGCTTAACAACGTGACAGGACACGTACCCGCATATTTCTCCGGCTTTAGTAATTGCTTTATAATGGGGAAGGCGGTGCCACCGCCCTGTGCCACATCGGTGAGCTGTGGATAAAATTCGGGTAATGTAAGTGCGTTGACACCAACAAGGATACAAGTAAACTCACATAGAATAGGACGGTGGCTATGCGATTGCCCATTTCCGACATGGTCACCTGGTTGGTTTCAAACTAGAAAATGTATTAAAGTTTTGCAGATTCTGTTAGTTAGTTAAATTACTCCATTAAAGACAAACTTTAATTTAAACTCGTCTCAATTACTTACGGCATTCGGATGAAACCAGTCCGTGTGCTGAGCATAGTGCCCACCTATGCCATAGTTGGAGAACTGATGATCCTCGGCAAAATCTGCAATGAAAGAAACGCATTCTAGACAGGAATGACATCCGTGAGATTTTAAAACATACCCATATTGAGATCGGTCATGTCTGCAACACGCTGATCGATGGTTCTCAGCACCTGGTGTCGTGACTTGGGAATAAAGGTGAACTGACTAGTCCGAGCATTGGACACAACTGATGAGTTCTGACCCGTTACAGTGGCACGTTGAATCTTATTCCTTGTCAGCTCAGTTATCGCATCGATTTCGCTCTGATAAATGACCTCGTGGTAGAGCAGGAGCAGCGGATCATCACTGAGCTCCTCGACCTTGAGCGGTGCCAGGAGCAGAAAAGGATGCGTCTCTGTCATGTAGCCACAACGCAGATGACGCTGCTCCCTCGGCGTGGTCTTGATGTGGCCACTGCACGTGTAACGATAGGCGTCGAATTCACTCATCCTGGTCAAGTCCTCGGGCACAGGCTGTGATGGTTAACCGATAGATATTTTATGAACAATTACTTATTTATTTAACGGTTAAATTCTTAATTAAAATTGGAAAACAAATTAAATATTTAAAAAAATTTAGTTGATTAAATAAGGAAGAATTTAAACTTAAACGGAAAATGTTAGAATTAAAATTATTTTAAATCACTACTTGGATATTAAAATCGTTAAATAAACGGTAAGGTAAGAGCGTTTTAAAACATTTAATTTTAAATAAATTATGCTTAAAATTACTAGTATTTAAAAATTAAAATAATAAACATATTTATATTTTCAATTAATAGTTGGATGATTAAATTTAAAATAAATGATAAGAGCCTTTGAAAATTTAATTTAAATTAAGTTATACTTACGGGATGCTCCTCGATTTCATTTTCATTGATTATGCCATCTGGTTCCAAGTCCTGGTAGTTGCTTAGGTCCTGCACTTTGTCCTTCTCCAGTTTAAGGGTCTCAGCTGTGCCATTCACAACTCGATAATTAGTCAGCCTGGCTTTGACCTGAGCCAGTTGCTCTAGAATTTTCGGCTGCAGCACATTCCGATCGTTGATGGATAGGCGAGTGTTGGCCTCCATTAGCCAGGCGTGTGCTAAATGCAGGTGCTCATCCCGGATGGCCTGCTGTGCTATGTCCAGGCAATGCTGGGCATTCAATTGGGTGCTGTGATAAAATGATGTTAAGTGAGTTTTGCATAGCTCCAAAACAGGTGCTCACCCATAGGACACACCGTCCAGTATTCCCTCTGCAACATGCTTCGCTTTTAGCCTGTAAATGGATTGTAAACGCAGCAATCCATCGATGGCGCCCTCCAGCTCCCTTTCGTTGGGCATGTACTTTTTGTGGCGCAGTTGATGCAACCGAGCTAGTGACTCTACATGTGAGAGAGAGAGAAAGGAAAGCAACGTTTGCTTAATGAAATTTGGTTATAAATGGATTTGGCACTTACTTTCGCCCGTTGCGGCTACCATGAGATTCGCAATACGTTGCCAGTCCACCGTCAGGCGTTTGCTCAGCAAATATTTGTTCAACGGACTCTCAAAGTATGCCACGCCCCATTGCAACGCCTCGTTACGCTCTCGCTCGTACTCGTCCAGTCGCCTGTATCAAAGTGCATTAGTTCCCACTGCCCTCCAGCTTCCACTTGCAACGTGCAACTTACGCTTTCAGAAAATCCAATTTACTCTCATTATCAGCCATGAATTTTTGCATATGCTGCAGCATTTTCTGCTCATAGCCAAATACCTTGGTCATCTCGTGTACCGAGGAGTAGAACTCGCCGTTTACTCCGCACGATAAGAGCACTGTGAACACGGAAAGTGCCACATGAAGCCTCCATGTTGCCCCCAAGTGTAGCATTCTCAATCACGTCTAGCGGTCAACTGATTTCGCCGCATGACCCCACAATCCCATGACTCCATCGATGGTTTATCTATGCTCATGGCATTTGTACACACATTATATAATATCTAAGAATCCAAGAGCACGACGCTTGTAGCTCATTAACCAGAACCTGTTTTCGAGTGTTTGGCAAGCGTAAAGAAAGCTCGAGGTTCATTGTGCCCAACAGGTTTTGGTTCGAGAGCTCGGATATTGGCCAGAACTGGCTTAAAAGTTGTAAGAGACCACGCGTGTTATCTCAAATCTAAAGAGCCTTCATAGTTAATCAATTCATTTAAGGGAGAAAAGTACGACAGGAAAGCACTTCCTGAAAATAAGTTTAAAATAACAAAAATTTACCTCTGAAATGTGAGCATTAAATAAATTTTTTTTTTAGTGCCAAATAGGGAGTCAACTTTAGATTAATAAAAAAAAATTTTAGCTCATTTTACAAAAATTATTTAATATAAAAATAAATGGAAAAGTCCTAAAGACCCAAATCATTTGTATAAATACAATATTTTTCAAAAAGCTTGAATTTTAACGGATTTTCTTAGCATACATATATTTTTTTTAACTTGGAATTTATTTTTAAATTAACAGCATCTGTCAATCACTAATTATGTTTCCCCAATTTAAATGTGTGCAGGGTAAAAAAGTAACACAAGCAACTGAGTAAATGTTGACATAGCTGTTGAAGTAGTTAAGTAAGTCGGTACTCCACTTATGACTATAAGAAAGTGGAAGTAGAAATTGGTAAGCAGACTTGTTAGAATGTTGCGAGTAAGTGCGGTTCTCTTGACACTTTATGTGTGTCTAGAATTGGGCAGTGTGAGTGCTGACAATGGTGTTCAAGGACTAACTGATTTGGAGAGCATCTTCGTGCAACAGTTGGAGGCGTATGTGAACAATGTTCAGAAGGCACAGTCAACTATCAAAAGGTGAATACCATTAGATAAGAGAACTTCTTAATAAATACTTTTAATTTAAAATCTGGCAATTAGATTTTTAGACTACGTGGATGTTGTGCACGATGATCTGGATGATGCTGAGGAATACTTTGGTAATCCATTAAATGTTTTTACCACGTTAAGTCGCCTGGTCAATAATTGGCAACATGAGGTCATTGACGTTGTCTTGGATAATGCACAAATTTCGGAACACCACAAACAAGTGGAAACGGAGCTAAATGAGCACGAGCTTGAGGAGCCAACGAGCGTTGACTTGTTGGATGCAACCAGTGAGATCTTAGAGTTGCAGGAAAGCAACGATCTGCCCACTTCAGAGTTGGCCAATGAGGTGCTCCTGGAAGACAAGGAGAGGAATGAGAATGTCAGTCTCAGTGCTAGCGATTGCTATGTAATCGGTCGAGGTCTCCACAAACTTAATCATAATGATTTTGCGACCGAGTGGCTGCTGGAGGCCCGATCTCGTCTGTTTCACGATGAAGCGACATTCTCCAAGGTGGGACAGCTCCAGATACTTGAAGAGTTGGCGCCAGCTCTCCTGCAATTGGGCAGCTACAAGCTGGCCAATAAATTGAACAATGAGATCCTCAAGGCAGAACCCAAACACATAGCTGCACTGGAGAATAAAATCATTTTGGAGCATAAACTGACACTTGGACGCCTTGCTAGTCGGAATCCCAAAGTAGAACTATAATTATTGAAGTGACTGAAAGCAGTTTACAATTTAATATAATTTTTTTATTTATTTTCAAATAAACTTGATATAAAATTATAATAAAGCAAAGCCAGTATCGTGACATTATAATAATATTCATTAAAATATTGAGACTGTGCTGAGGAAATGGATTAATTTAAAAAAAATATTTTCTCATAGGTCAAAAATTATAGAAGTTTTCCGAGCACTTAAGTCTTCAATGAACTTAATTCAATTTAAAATGTAACCTAATTACGTTGCGTAGAGTTTAGTTCTAGAAATTTCACGACAAAAATTACACAGCCGTTTAAATGTTTACTAAACTTTCAGCGTGAAGCTCTTAGCTGCTGGCAAGTGAACAGTAAAATATGTAAAGCAACCATAGCTTAATTTTTTCCAGAAAGTTTTAAAGTTTTATGCCAGAACTAATGCAGCTCGATTAATTTAAATAAAAGTTTCGTGTTTGGCATGCAGATATTAAACAGCAGCAGAAGTTGGATATATTTTGTAGAATTAAACTACATAAGTATTTAATTAAGCTTTCAGCTTCACTAAATATCAAGAAAGAAATAAATTGTATGACAAAAAAATGTCTACCTCAGTTTCTAAGTAAAGTTTTCGAGCTTAAATATGTGATTTTTATTCTTACATGGAACTCTTAAAGATAGATGAAGAATGCCAGAGACACCTAAGTAGAGAAATACAGGTAAAAGGTAAATAGACAGAGGAGCGTTGTCTTTTTCACCTTTCGCATGATGGTGCAAAGATTCATAATTTCAGTTGAGCTGGAACAGCCAAGCCGGTTGGTCAACTGTAGCTTACATAACTATGTATAAGTTTAAGTCTTTGAATAATTAGCCGTTGAGTTCTAGCAAATGAATAATACGTAATACATAGAAGCAGGCCAAAAGCAAAGCAGCAACCACAGAGCATCAGCCATTGACCCGGTCAACAACGAAGCGAAAACGCAAAAAAAAAACAAACAGAAACTCTGTCAAATATCAAAATATGCAAATGCCGCAAGCAATTCGAGTTAGATTTATGTGGTTGCTTTTGCTGGTCGCGATTTGGCCAAGTGATGTGAGTGCCGGCAGCGAGGAGCATTTGAGGGAACTGGTGGAGACAGAGACATCGCTCATCGATGGCCTGCGGGACTACATTGAAGCATTGGAGCAGCAGCTGATGGTAATCAGGCGAGAGACATCGGCCATAGAGGAGATCCATCAGTTGGTTGGAGAGCGGGTGGAGGAGCACATGGGTAATCCACTGAATGTGCTCACAATCCTAAAGCGTTTCCAGAGCGTTTGGCCAGTGATTGAGCAGCAGGCAAATGCGACACTGACTCTGTCCGATAATCTGCCAGACTATGAGATGGAACTGCAACTGCCCAGCGAGGAGGATTACGAGACAGCTCTGCTCAATTTGCTGCGATTGCAGTCAGTTTATGACTTGGAACCTGCCACCCTCTCCCTGGGCATAGTCAATGGACTCAAGTTGGGGTAAAGTATGCACCAAAAAGCAAACTGAATGATAATAAGATTGCATACTATTTTAAAGGTCGGCCATGTCCTGGAGCGACTGCCTCGAAATGGCGCGTAAGTCGGATCGCAATGGAGACTATGCCGTGGCCAAGTACTGGCTGGAGACTGCGCTGGGAAAGCTGCCAGCTGCTGGCAATGCCACAGCCCACTCCGCAGTCAGTGAAGAGGAACGCGGCAAGGTCCAAGTACTGGAGACATCTCTGAATATTCACTATCGAGCAGGTGCGTCTCCAAGTCACATTTTACTGAGACTCGTATAAATTTGTGTGCGTTTTCCAGGTGAATTCTTGAGTGCCCTCTCAACGGCAAAAGAGTTGCTATTGCTGCGACCCACTAACCAAAATTGGCAGAAAGCGAAGGCCAAAATTGAACGGGCCATAAGCGGAACTGAAAAGAAACTTCTGCCGAAGCGAAAGTCCAAGGCAAAGGTAATAGCAAAAGTATGGAAATTGTGAATTGTGCAACAACAAACTAGAGTGTAATATGCACAGAAGAGAGTAGTATAAACTCTACAGTTGAGCATGCTCGACTAGCTGATACCCTGGGCATGGAGATATTAAATATTCTTGTGCATTATGTGAAGGAGTTAAGAGATTTGATTTGAAATCTTGTGAAATCAAAGGAAAATTATGATGTCAACCCCATTTATGTATATCGTTTAACTGTATGGGAACTGTATTTTATTTTTGGGATTTTGAAAGTCAGCAATAATGACAGGACAATATAACAAGTAAATGTATATATAAATCATTATATTCTAAATCATTAATATTCTTGAAACGTGATTGGTTTTGTTGTATAGACTATGCAAATTTAAGTTAAAATCCTGAATATCCACTCAAATTTACGACTGTTTTTGTGCTAAACGAAATTTATTTCCATGTGTATTTCATAGCAAGTACTTTTCCCCATAACCAGTCCTTATATTATACAAAACTTACATGCACATATAAAACAAAACAAATCGTGTCTCTCTGGAATAACTTTAATGCTTAGGAACTCGTCTATTCCACACGGAACTTTTCGTGTTCATTGCGTGCATTGTGACTGTATAATAATTTTAGCCCGTTCTATGGAAATAGCTAACAAGCTTCTATTTGCCTAAATGTGTATCGATTAATATTGTATAATAATATAGATATTTTTATGACCGTTTTCAAGCTGTCCAAATCGGTGGAGCAGCTGCTTATTGATGAGCTCTGCCGAGCGGCGACGCAACAGGTGACAACAGGAAGTCGACTTTTGGAGTGTCGCCGAGATAACTCGTATCTACGAATGCTGCGCGTGGAGCAGCTCAGTGAGGATCCACATATAACGCTCTATCACGATGTGATCAGCTTCCGGCAGGCAGACAAATTGATGAGTCTGTTGGATGACAGCGAACACGAGCAGCCATCGAGGGGAGTCGCCACCTTTGCGCCAATGGAAGTCAGCAAGTTGGGCCAGAAAATGTTGCGTGGCATCAATTATCAGCTGGGCGGACTGGGACAAGTTGAGCTGTGGCGGGCACGTCGTCACAGTCACGAGCACGTGACGGTGCCAGAGGTGCCATCAACAACAACAGGGCATGTGGAGCATGAGGCACGCGCAGTGCTCAATGTGCGTCATTTTAATGAAATGATTAGTTAATATATATCACTAATTGCCCGTTATCGTATATCTGTTTTCGACTCTCCCTCTCTGTTTCTCGCTCCAGCTTAAGGAGTCCAAGTTGGGCGGTGCTCTGGTCTTTCCACAGTTGGAGCTCGGCGTGAATATCCCACGGGGTTCCCTGCTCTACTGGCGTATCCGCAGTCTTGACGAGTTGCCTCGACTGGATTACCGAAGCCGCCAGCTTGTCTGCCCCGTGTTGTTGGGCACTCAGTTGTGTAAGTAACTACTCCATCTCCCTCGTGAACTTATCAGTTCTGACTTCCCATTTTCAGCACTCTGGACAAACCTGAATTGAATGCCGGCAACAACTGAAACCCAAAGATGTTCATTTCGCCCTTTAATCTTTTGCTAATTGCCGCAACGCAATAAACAAAAAGCTGCAATGTTGACATTTCATTCAGTTTCATTTGGACTTTCATCTGTCATTTAATGCGCATTTCAATGGGCTTGGCCTGCTTCTTTTGGCCATTTGAGTAATTAAAGAGCAAACAAATTTAAATATTTATGCATCAGATCTCTGTATAATTAGCATAACGCCGACACTTTGTCTGCTTCCCAGCAAACGTTGTTCTCTTGAGAGCATCAGGAAATAGTTAAGATAAATTTTGGCTCATAAAACCAATGCGAATGTGCCAAGTCAAATGTTGAACAGAACTGTAAATCAAATGACAAATCTAACATAAAACCACACAATATCTGTTATAATGAATTTTACTTGCTCGTTAATTAACGCAATAAAACCACACACTTATCATAAACATACCCACAATTTTCAATGCAAGATTGATGACTCTTTCTACAACTATTAAATACTCTTATATTTAAAGCAAGATGTTTAACGTCTTTTGGAAAAATTATCACAATATATATTTTAATTAAAATACATTATTTTGTAGGTTTATTCCTTCTATTTCCCTGTCAGACTTCAATTCTTTTCTTTTATATTTATATTTGTAAATTTAATTCTTAGATTCTAACATCAATTAACTGTATAAGTTTTCCAAATTCTTCTTTCTAATTTTGTGTGTTACGCCACCTGATATAAATACATACTCCACTTACCACTCAACATTTTAAATTTGAAAAGTGGTTCTTAAGTTCTTTGTGACATTTCTTCTTATATTTGTCAACTCATAAAACTTCCGCGAATTTATGAAAACGTTTAAATTTATCGCAGAGCATCGGAACACCCAATCTGAATATTCAAAAATCAAGTATAATAAACTGGCTCAGCGCTTACCAACACTGTCAAAACAATAACAACGTACGTGCGACTGCATTATTAAATATCAAACGATTCGCAGTTAATTAGCTTGAATTAATAAGCGATCGAAAAAAGCAGCGATATATTTTCGAAAAGAGAGCGAGCAAGAAAGACGTCAAGGGAGAGAGAGCGGACGAAGTTGAGAGGGAGAGGAGAGGGAGATGGAGATGAAGTAGAACTTGGGGCTGGTCAAATCCGAAACGAGCTCATGATAAGCATCATTAAATCAGCTTTGGCAAAGCCATAAAACATGCTTAATCGCCACGAAACTCGTATGCTCTTCATTAGAGTGGCTCACAATGCGAATAGTTGGCTCATAGACAAAGACATCGACATGGGGAGTTCGACACAACGGATAGACAAACATCAATTGGTTATGCAAATATCATGTAGTTAGCACCCGGTCTAAGCTGTCGCCGATATCAGAATCAGAATCGATTGTGCCAAAACGTCTGTCATCGCTGGTTTTATTCGCCGCGAGATCATTCGGGATGTTTGTTTCCGAGCAACGCCTTCAGTTCATTGTGAGACGCGTTGAGACGCGGACGCCAAAATAAACACAGCCAAAAACCCAATCTAAGCCGCAATAAGAACGCAGATTAAGTATACGTCGAGAAGTTCATATTAAGTATACGCAAAAGGAGCACACACATAAATCCAGCTAGGATGCGGGAAAGTGTTAGACTGCTGGCCACATTGTTATTGGCCAGCTTCGGATGTTTTGGCCAGGCTTCGGATTATTTTTCATCCATTACAGGACTGGAGCAATTACTACACACGGAGCACACATTAATGAGCGACTTGGGCTCACAGCTAGCTCAGACTAGGATTACTTTGCAGCACTTGGAAAAGTGAGTACTTTGAGTGCATTTAATAAAATTATATTCGATATTCAATAAAATGATAAGCAACAGTATTTAAGCTGTAATCAACTGGTTGTTGTTTTATGTGTTTTATGTGTTTTATGGTTCAACTTCATATTCATAATATAAACAACTATTGACAAGTTCTTTAAGCTTAACATTTAGCATTTCGCTTTGGTTTGCATATTGTGCTTAAGTCGTAAAAAAAGTTTTATGTATTTGAATCAGAAATAAATTAGAATTAATTAAAATCCACGCTATCAAATCGCTGTGGGGTTCATATGTACGTTATTATATGACGATCAAATCCACAAAACAAAAGAGCACAAACTGGTAGCGGCCGATTTATGATTAGAAGTTCTAAACCCGTCTAAGCCCAAATCCTAATAACCTGATCCACAGAGAGCTGGCCGCCATAGAGGTGGAGCATGCACTGGCTGCACGGGGCCTCGAGAACTATCTGACCAATCCAATCAACGTCTATCGGTTGATAAAGCGCCTGCACACGGACTGGACCCAACTGGAAAGTCGAGCCCAGCAAATGAGCAGCCAAATCCGTAATCATAATAATCATCAAGCGTGTCTGATGTGAAACTAAAATTTGATTTGAACTCTTGCAGATTTTAATATAACACAATACTACGGACTGAACTTTCCCAGCCAGGTGGATGTCGAAGGCGCCGCTTTGGCATTGGTTCGCCTGCAGAGCACCTATAAATTGGACGTGGCCCAAGTGGCTGCCGGCATACTGAACGGCGTCAAATATGGGTGAGAGGGCCTACCCCAAATAAGCAATAACCAGTCAGGCTTGAAATACATTGAGTACGACATACATATGCATGTTACTCACACACTATGCCAAAGCGAACAGGAGCGGATTACGACCGTTGGGGGTAAAGAAATCTGTATGAGATAGAAGATTATACAAGCGAGTTATATATTTATAGATCTACAGTTGTGCCTTTCAAATTAAAACTCTGAAAATTTTTGACATTCGAGTAGTTAGAAAAAATCAATTTGCATTTGAATAATCGTAAAGATTTAAGTTTTTTCATTGCTTGTAAACGATATAAAAAATTATACTTTCCGGGAAAGTCAAAGAAATTCTATACACAAGCATGTGAGTATGGTAAATGTATTTGAGATGTCGACAAATCTCTAAATATTACCAATATATCGAGTTTTCCCATGCATATTTAAACAATAAAAGAAAACGAAAGTACAAAATACAGTTAAACTTTCATAAGTAAGTGGCAGCAAAATAAATAATCTTAAGAAAAAGAACTTTATAAGTCGAATATCTCCAAAACTCGAATCTTATTTTTGGATAATGGTGATTCGAGTAAGGGAAGTTCGACTCTATATGCGTAAATTGCTTGGTCGAAAATCAGAACTTTTGGAACCTAGTTTGGCCTCTAAATTAAATCTGCGTTCAAATTAAATTAAATTAAAAAAAAATTATTTTGTAGACCAATATTTGAATTCTGATGCAAAATTAACGAAATTAAAATCGCTTCAGCAAAAAAGAGGTTATAGATTTTTTTACATAGTTGATTATAACAGACATATATTTCACTCATTTATATTTAACGCCAAACTTGGGCGCCTTCTAACTTCGTGGTCCGCTCCTGGTCGTAATATACTCCAGTTGTTTCATGTCGATGGAAAGCTAAGACCCCAATCATATTCATGTCGATTTTTGTGCCGCCTTTATTTTTAGCACGGACATGAGCTGGCAGGATTGCTTTGTGTTGGGTCAACAACTCTTTGAAATGGAGGACTACAACAACACCAAAGTGTGGCTGCGCGAGTCCATGGAACGATTGCGCCGCCACCGACCGCACCACAACACAGTGCCTGAGCCATCGCTAGTGAACAGCATGGAGACGGTGGCCAAGAGTTTATTCCAAATGGGTAAGCAGAGCCCCGTCAAGCAATCGGCGAACTTCATGTATATTTACCAAGCGACTTTTAGGCGACTTCGACACGGCATATGAGCTGAGCCAGCGCGTGCTGGAGCTGGATCCGTCGCGTATGCGGAATTGGCAGCTGGGGAACAAGGCCGTCAAGCTGGTGAATGGAGAGGTGCAAGTACAGCACCCGGATGACTATAAGGTGAGTTCACCTCGCATTCGATTTATCTGGGCACTGACTAAATTTAGACTTGAACTTCACAGCTCACAAAGGAGTTTGCCCAGTATGAGAAGGTGTGCCGTGGTGAGGTCATTCCCTCCCCAGCCCAGCAGCGTGCCCTGCGCTGTCGCTATACCCATGGACGGCACGCCTATCGGCTACTGGCACCGCTCAAGCTGGAGGAGCACAGCTTGGACCCGTTTGTGGTGACTTACCATGACATGCTGAGCCCACACAAAATCGCCGAGCTGCGACAAATGGCTGTGCCGCGCATGAAGCGTTCCACGGTCAACCAGCAAAGGGGCAAGGGCATGAAGTCCGAGTTTCGCGTCAGCAAAAATGCTTGGCTGGCCTACAACACTCACCCGACAATGGGCCGAATGTTGCGTGATCTGAACGATGCCACCGGGCTGGACATGACCTACTGCGAGCAACTGCAGGTGGCCAACTACGGAGTCGGTGGGCACTACGAGCCACACTGGGACTTCTTCTACGACAGCCGACATTATCCCGCCGAGGAGGGCAACCGCATTGCCACTGCCATATTTTATGTGAGTTGACAACAGCCTAATCCACGTTGAGACCATGAGTTGTGAATTATGCAACTTTCATATTGCAGCTGTCGGATGTGGAACAGGGCGGCGCCACAGCTTTTCCCTTTCTCAACCTTGCAGTGCGTCCGCAACTAGGCAACATATTGTTTTGGTACAATCTGCACCGCTCCCTCGACATGGACTTTCGCACCAAGCACGCGGGCTGTCCGGTGCTAAAGGGCAGCAAGTGGAGTAAGTACAACACAAAAATAAAAACAACAACAAAAAACACCTAATCCCAGCTACTCCTATCTTCCATGGGAATTATTAATATGTCTAAAAATATGAATGCATTCTTGTTGAGCTTGCCATTTAAAGAGTGTCCAGAAAGAGACGAATACTTTTATATAAGTTTAAGAATATGTATAATAATAGTATAAACACTTAATCAACGATAAGAAATTAGTATTAAACTCCATCTGTACTTGCTGTTTATTAAAATTAATCCCTTTACTATGATGAAATATAAAAAATTAGGTATAAGCTCGATGGGATTACTAAACATTTGATATTACTGTTGTAGGAATAGTTAATAGCTTAAAAAGATTAAATTAATATGAGGGGTTTTTAATTTTCCCAATTCTTTATCTAAAAATATTACATATGTTATTATTATTATCTTTTAAATATTACATTTTCTACTCAACGACTTTGCTTTCATCTGTTTAAAGACTTACTCCAAATTAAAAAATACGTTCTTTTAACATTTTAAATACTTAACTCGATATAAAAAATTCACAATTTCTTAAATTAGCATAGCAAGCAATAAATCTATAATTAAAATATTCATAAATGCTTTATATCAAAAATACAAATTGAGCTTAGCATATTTCGCAATTAAAATAAAAACTACAATACAAAAATTTATTCAAGGTTAATGCGTTTAGTGAAAGCATTAGAAGCGCAAAAAAAAATAAACAGTATTTAACATTATTAAAAAAAAATTTAAGATTATTAAAATAAAATAATTTTTTTTAATATTTTCTAAAATAATAATTTTGTTATATTTATATCTAAATTTTTTTTGTTTATTTTTTATCAATTAATTGTATCTTTATTTTGCAGTTGGCAATGTTTGGATACATGAGGCTACACAGACATTTGCTCGGCCGTGTGACGTCTATCGGGATAATGAAGTTTCGCTAGGCTATGATATTATTAAGTAAATATATAAATATATTATTGTTAATTATGTTGAAAGCAAGTGTTGTCTTTATTCGTCACTAAAGAATTTATGGGGTTAAGAGCTTGACTCAAGCTTAAAGCTTAACTTGAGTGCTTTTGAAGTCTATCAAAATTGACTCAAAACAAACCGCGAGTTGAAGATGCGAATGAGAAGAAGCGAGCTGAGATTTGCCGGCAATTTGCATAAACAAGTTCACCGGCAGAGTTTCAGCTCATTTGCATGTTAGTGAGAAATGCTAAGAGAAGTGACAACGACTCTGAACAGTCAGACAAGTGAAAGTAATTAAATGTGGAGGAAGAAAAGTGGTGGCAATTGTTGACTTAGAAGGAGCTCCCTAGAAAGTTAGACATTTACACAGTTTCCAAGACTTAGAGACAGTTTATTAAATTTACGAAATTTTAAAGTTCATCTCAGTTTTTATGTAAGGTATTAATTTGCCTAAAAAGTTAAGTTCTATTGACCTCGTTGTCAACTGTACATGTTATCGTGGTCTATTCTATAAGTAAATTACCCCAGGGCAGTTCTTTGACCACGTCGAAAAATGCCGGCATAAATAACAATCGCTGGCAAAAGCTCAGCACCACCAAACATCGGAGCTTTTTCGAGTCTGAAGATCCACTGAGACTCGAACCCCGAGCAGTTGCCATCGAATCGCTGCCACGAAAACAGCACGAGTTCTAAGTCGATTCATTTAAATATTATAATTCTTTTGAATGAAGCTATGAAGTATCTAAGTATTCTGGCATTTGTCCTGCACTTGGCCATTTCCAGTGCGGAGTATTTTAGCTCGACAAGCAGCCTGGAGCAATTATTACGCACAGAGGTGATCCTACTCTCAGAGCTTCAGAATTATGTAAACGAAATCAAAGAGCATGCGGAGATATTACAAAGGTGAGAAACTAGTTGAATTCTAATCAAAACTAGAACTAGAACTCTTCGACTGAATAAATGAAAGTCTCGGCCAGCAAGAGTTCAGTGGCCAAATTCAATCTGGTTTAATTTGCAATTTAATTTGATTCAAATGAGATAATTCTCCCGCTGGAATTTCAGCCTAAGAAGCTATAGAAGTGGCGACAGCTTTTCTAGTTAATACAATAGTAAACTTGACCTTATGAATATTTCAAAATTAATAAGCAACTGACGCCTACGATCGATAATATTAATAATGATTATAATGATGTGGTTGGTGGCCCCCGCAAATAGTTTCTTTAGTCATTTTGTCAAAACAAATGGTTGATCATCGACTTAAAAAACGGCCTCAACGGTTGCTGAAAGTGGCTGTATTACTTTAGCTGGATTTGGTTTTGTCTCAAGCAATTTTATTTCATTAAATTACATTTGATTTTCGAATTCCCACTTAACCGGTTTACATTATGGCTTCCAGAGCTGTCTTGCTGAAAAGTAAAAGTACAGACGTGTATAATAATACATATTAATTTATTAGTCATAATTATGATACTTTTTTACACCTTTGCTAATTGCATTAATAATCCTGAAACTATTTCTGAGTGTGTAAAATTTTATAGCTGCTAATTTTTCTAACATTAGAATTTATCAACAATTACTTTTGCTATTTCTCGGCAGTTTTTGATGCTTAAATTAAAATGAATATAGCATTGCTGCTGTGTTTTATATAATAAGTAGATAATAGCTGAATGTTTATGTGCTTATTAGGTTAAAAGTGTCAACGGCTTGCCAACCTTTTGAATTAGAATGAAATTTAATATACATACAAATTCCATAATTCACATTTGTATTTTTGTTTTCTTGTCTCGCGCTGCAAACCGGCTGCCCAAAAATCTCATTAAAAGATCCGTTAAGAAATTATTTATAACAAAAAAATGTATATATACTCGTGTGTATATATTTATTTACTTATAATAAATTTAACTATATATCGAGCAAAATGTTCAACCTGTTTCGATGCTGTTTACATCAGTCAATAAGCGAATTGTGTCGAGCAAATTGCAAATCTGTTGATTGTTGCCATAACAATTTCTTAATATTTATCTATTGAAAAATGTATTGAACATGGACCGACGATTGTTATTTATGACTGTGGGGCGCTTAGAACAAACGAGTGCTACCACTTAATGGACAGTATCGATAAGAATCGCAAACAATCAACTGGAAAGATGCTGCAACTTTTTGCCGTTTAAAGTTATGGTGCTATTTAAATGCTCGGTAAATGTCTTTAAAAACAAAAGTGTCAAAAACGAAGCGGATAATAAAAAACCATTAACTATTTAACGCCTGGAATATGACTATCTTTTGTACCCTTGTTAAAAGCATTATAGTATTGTCATCAGATAAAAATAACAAAAAGTTGACTTTCTACAAACATCAAGTCAAACTGAAATGATTTAACTACTTAGGTCTGTCAGTCTCTTAATTATAGTATGTGATTGATAGAAGTTACTTTAATTTCAAGCAATGAAAAGATTAATTTTTGGTTATTCTGGGTATTTTATCTTATCTAATTTTATTTTATTTATCCACAAGAGTATTTCAGCTTCGATAAGCCAAAATAGAAGCACTTATTTTGCTTTTTTTCGTCTGTTTAATAAAATTCTAATTAATTTAACTGTGACAAAGAAATAAAGTGTTTTCAAATTAGTTGGCAGTTGAAACGGCAACACCTGAATTTGGAACCCAAAAAAACGGAACACATGACTGATAACTAAAATATGTAAATTTTTGTGGGTTTATGCAAATCGAAAACAAATATGAAACAATTTAAAGTCTGATTAATGTGTAATGTAGTTGATCCCAAATGGAGTTTTATCAATGTTCTTTCAGAGAAATCGATGCTATTAAAGCGGAGCATCTGAGCGCCTCGGATAGCATCGAGGGTTACCTGAACAATCCGGTGAATGCGTTTCGACTGATCAAACGACTGCACAGCGATTGGGAGACCTTCGAGAGCAACGTGGAGAACGAGGCGAGTCGAATAAGTTGGTATCTCGACTGCAAAATGTTATCGACATCTGTCTAAGTCACTTTCCACTTTGTCTGTGCTCCCAGATTACCTCGAGGCAATTGCCGGCCACAGAGCGAACTTGAGCTACCCCACGAGGGAGGACTTCGTGGGCACGGCGTTGGCGCTGACGCGACTGCAACAGACCTATCAGCTGGATGTGGCCGAGCTGGCGAGTGGCATGTTGCACGGTGTCAAGTACGGGTGAGTGACGACTCTGCATGTTGCCTGTGGCAGTCACAAATCATCGGCGACAGTTGGCTTTTGTAGAGCGCCTATGTCCTGGCAGGATTGCTTTGTGCTGGGCCAGCATTTGTATCAGTTACGCGACTACAACAACACCGTTCCCTGGCTGCAGCAATCGATGCAACTTTTGGTGCAACAAAATTACGCCGAGGAGTCCGCAATACTGGACTTCATGGAAGCTGTCGTCAGTTACTATCAGGCAATGGGTGACTATCAAAATGCACTGCATCTGATCAATCATGTGCTATCCGTGCAGCCGGAACAGCGACTGCATCTTTTGGAGACGCGTTTCCAGCTCGAGCAGTTCATCACGGATGGGGTCAAACGCGGATTGATGCACGAGGTGATCCGTAGTCCAGGGGACTATCACGCCAGCCGGGAGTATCAGCTCTATCAACAGGTCTGTCGTGAGGAATTGACTCCGACTCCGTCAGTCCAACGTCATCTGCGCTGTCGTCTTCACGGCAGATCAACTTATCTGCCCTATAAGCTGGAGGAACTGCATCTAGATCCCTATGTGGTGCAAGTACATGACGTTATTAGCACCAAGGACACCATTGAACTACAAAATCTGGCTCGACCTGCACTGCAGCGATCACAGGTTTATACTCTGGGCGGAAGTGATCCAACATCTGCCAACTTTCGCACTAGCAAGGGCTCCAGTTTCCCCTATAAAATGCATCCAGCCATGCAGAGATTGAGACGGCACATTGGCACTATATCGGAACTAGATATGAACTCAGCGGAGTTGTTGCAGATCGCCAACTACGGCATTGGCGGACACTACGAGCCTCACATGGACAGCTTCGACGAGAGCCATGACTACACTCAGGATGTGGACAACACAAATCGCCTGGCCACGGGCATCGTCTATGTGAGTACGACTTCTAGTTAGCATGCTTCTAAAATTATTTATGGTATTCAGAAACTTTGATAAAGACAACAAACACACAGAAAAAAGTTTATCAAACCAAGGTGGATTTACTATAAAGGTCTTCACCACAGCTGCTCTCTTTTGAGGCACCTAATATTCGACAGTATACCTGCTAACGTTGTGGAAAGAGGTTGGGTATCGCATGTTTTTTTTATTGTCTTCTTCTTTCGAATAAACTCGTAGACAGAAAACAATTTATTCAATATCTTGATAATGATGTTTTTGTTATGAGTTAAAAAATTATTAATTATTTTGAATTATTTTATTTTATTTATTTTGCGAAAGCATTTTTTTTTCTGTCAGCTGAAACAATAACAAACGAAGAGTGCAGAACGTAAAACGTTCGCCATCTTTTTCTAGCGCTTGTCTCTCTGCGAGGTGAAAAAACGATACCCTCACCACATCGGACGTCACCTTTATAGTTAATCCACCTTGATTGAAACAAAGTGATGATTATAAAAACTGTTAAAAGTATCTAACAAAATAAGGTCACACTGAGGTTGGTATTGGTATTGGTTGTAAAATGCAAGAAATTTTTCTTGGTCCTGTGGCTCTATGGTTAGAGTCGCCGACCTGCCAGAATTAGAGCTTTCAGTTAAATAACTAGGGTTCGAATCACACAAATGACAATTTTAATTGGTGATAAAATAATTTTAGATGATTTAATTGATTTTTTTACACAGGTAAAAGAATTAAAAATGACAAGAGTTAGAGAGGGTGACACGAAATGCTGAAGCGCCAACAAAGTAAAGAGATTGCTGGCGTACTATATTCAGTATCTTGCTTAATACACAAATACGACAACAGAAACTTAAAAAGTTAACTCATTAGCTACAGTGTAATAAATTGATCACTTCACAACTTACAGTTTCTGAATACCCTAAATTACGTTATTTATAGTTTATAGTCATATTCACACTTACTTAGCTATTTGCTTAGCTGTTTCACGGCATTTTTTGATGTTGAAATTTAAATTTGTATTGCATTGCTGCTGGCTTTCATATAAGTAGACAATAGCTGAATGCTTATGTGCTTATTAGGTTAAAAGTGTCAACGGCTTGCCAACCTTTGAAATTAGAATCAAATACAAATTCCACAATTCACATTTTTATTTTTGTTTTCTTGTCTCACGTTGCAAACCGGCTGCCCAAAAATCTCGTTAAGAAATCATCCTCGAAAATCAATACATGCATATATACTTGAATACTTGTACTCTTTATACTTATGATAAATTTAACTTGATCTGTTAACATCATTCTTAACCACTTGTTTTTAGTTATCTGCTGTGGAAGCAGGCGGTGGCACCGCGTTTCCCTTTCTGCCACTTTTGGTAACACCTGAACGAGGCAGCCTTCTCTTCTGGTACAATCTGCATCCTTCCGGTGACCAGGACTATCGCACTAAACATGCTGGCTGCCCTGTTCTCCACGGCAGCAAATGGAGTAAGTAAAAACACAATATAAAAAAATTCATTTATTATTTTAATTTATTTTATTTGTATTTATTTACTTTTATTTGTTGTGCAGTTGCCAATGTCTGGATACGCTTGAAAAACCAAGATCAAGTGAGACCCTGTCATCTGGAGAGGAATCATGAGATCTCTATGCCCTACAAGGACTACAATTAATAGAAAAGTATTAGGTGATAATTTAAGTTTATTCTGCCGCCATTTGTGATAAAATTTGAACAGAAAGTTGTAGTTGAGTAATTATAGTAACTGATTTCTTAAAAAATTAATTAAATTGATATCTCAAAAGGTTCAACGGCATTTCTCACTTGGAAGATTTCGTCCTTTACTCATTGGAATTGAGAGTACACGGCAATCGGAACTCCTGCATGCTCGAATGAATCCAAATATTGCCAACTATAAAAGAAGAGCAAAAAGTTCAAAGTATATTAAAGCTTTACACAAAGCTCATTTACACTTACTGCGCTTGGAGCCCTCCAGAATGGGACAGCCTGCGTGTAGAGTGCGATTATCACGCCGTAGAGATCGCAGTTGATTATTCCACACAACCATCGCTCCTCTTATGGGCTTAAGAAATAAGTTGAGCTTCGGGAAAACCGTGTAGCCGCCCTGCAGCACATCAGACAGCTGGAAGATGGCATTTTGCTTGAGATTGTTTCACAAATTGCAGTTGCTGAAACTCACATAGAACATGACAGTGAAGAGGCGATTGCCTCTGCTTATATAGTCACCGGTTGCACTACTCATATAATCATAATGAGGGGCGTATTGTCCACCAACACTGTAATCTGCCACCTGCATCACTTCGGCATTTTCCATATCCAGGCCAGAGATGGCGCCAACCATTTGACGTAGGGAACTCATGATGGGACTGCTGTAATTAACCCAAACCTGTTGGCCAACACGGATATCACTTAGTTTGCCACCGATGAGAGCAGAACGAATTTTTTCAATCTCATCAGATACTTCAAAGATGGAGTCGATTTGTCTATCGTTGATCACCTCATGATAGATGTGAATATCTGGATTGCGATGCACTTGCTCCACTTTCAATGGTGCCAACTTGAAGATTCCATGACGCTTCGAGTCTTGGTAACAACGTAAGGAACTTTCGCTTGAAATCATTTCCGGCAGACGCTTTCCCTGGCAAAGGAGTTTATAATTATGGGACCAAGACATCTCAATTGACTCTTCTGGACACTTGTCTGATCTGCGCTCCACGTAGTTGAGCGTGTGCTGGGCAGGATGTGTTGGGTCCCAGGTGAGCACATCTGATAGCATTTCCAGGGCCAGTTGCTTCTCACCCAACTCAATGTATGTCAATGCCAGATACTCGTACACCTCGGCTGCAAACTGTTGTCCCTCTTCGCTGTCCACCTCACTGAGCATATTGGCTGCCAACACCAGCCACTCCAGAGCGGAGTTGTAGTCGGCCTGTTCGTAGAGCAGCACGCCAATCTCATAGCAATCCCGCCAGAGGAAGACGGCGTCAGAGAAGTCGCCATTGAGGTTGCCGTCGGCTAATTCACTTGCCGATATATTATATATTTTCTGCAGACGCACTAAGCCTCTGGCCGATCCTCGCAGATCATCCTGCTTTGGAAAACCCATTTCCTCAGAGATTCTATTCACAAAAATTTGGTAGTCTAAGAGGCAAGTTATGTATAAATTTCTCTAGCAATTCACACACGTTCTACACACTTTTCTTTTGGGGATTCTCCTCCAGCTGATCGTGAAGTTTTTTCCAATCTTCGACCAGACGTTTGGTCAGCCGGAAAGCATTCAGTGGCTGTTCCCAGTACTCGTCTCCCAGGTTCTGGGCAATTTCATGCTCACGCTTCACACGTGCCACAAAACTGTCAACAACATCAATCAGCAGTCAGCCGCAGATACGTGCAACAGTTTTGTACAGCATTTCTTCATACCTGCGATACTCGTTCAGCTGTTGCTGCTGCTCCTTTAAAAAGAGACGCGTGCCAATTACCAGCTCCTTCTCCAAGTGCTCCAGGTCCAGTAGCTTATCCACAGATGAATAGAACTCGCATTTGACAAGGATGCAGGACAGTAAAAAACACACAATTATGCTAAAGCTTTGACCTAACATTATGGTATCTGGCCAGCGACTGGTTGACTAATGAAAGTACTTCCAATTAAGTTCTTTTGTAGCAACAGCTAAGCAAGTGTTTACCTTTCTGCACGCTTTAAAATCATACAAAAGTTCCAAATAATAGTGTCACGCAGTCAGGCAACAAAAAACAGATGTGTCTAGGTAAACAAAGAGGGGAATAATGTTTTCTAATGTTCTGTTTTTAACTCTTGCGCTACATTTTTCATCTGGAATCTACTGAACAATGGTTTCAGCTTATGGGCGAGCAAATAAATCAAATGCACCCACACACTCAGACGCATACACACAGAGATACACTCACACACACACACACACACACACACAGAGAGAAATCCATGCACTTTGCTGTCTGCGTAAATTGAATTTGCCGCGAGCGCTGAAAAGTATGCAACACATGTTACAAGCTCAGTTTGCAGCAACCTGGGCCAGGATAATGATTATCCATCGCTACAGTGAGCACTCGTTACGTTGTTCTTCGAAAGAAAAAAATGCACGTTTCAATTTCTCGTATTTTATTTACACTCGTTTGGTGTGTTCGTTTTAATTGAGATTGTTTGTTGTCTAGTTATTAAAACTATCAATATACAAAGAGGTTGATAAATTCAATAATAGTAGCATGCCTAAGGTAAAAACTAATACCAATGCAGTGGTATGTCGTTGTAATAAAAAAGATGTGAGTGGTTGTGTGTATGTGTGTGTGTGTGTGTACGTTGAGCAGCAGCCGGGCCTCCATTTTAGGTGTAGGTGCTGTATTTACAAAAGGAGCAGAATTCGATTTCCGGCTGGTCAAGTTGCATACATAATATGTACACTTCTATGTAGGTATGTAAGTAGAGGGAGTAAGCACATATGGGCAGCTGGCAGTTGAGATGTCATCCAGCATCAGCATTCTTTTGGCAATTGCACTAGATGGCAAAATCACCATGATCCGCAGTCAGATCGCAGGGTCTTCTGAACTCCTGACCACGCTCATGTATCCACTTGTTGGACACTGTAAAAGTTCAGCTATTAGTTGGGGAAAGTCTATTGACAAACACATTGAAACCTACCCCACTTGCTGCCTGTCAAAACTGGACATGCGGCATGTCGCGTTCTCACATCTCCCTCCCCCGAGCGATGCAGGTTCATCCAAAATGCCGCCGTGCCCTGCAAAGATAATACCTTATATATTCCGGTGCACAAAACTTACAGTTCTTGTGAGGCAAACCTTTTTGGGCCACAGTGCGGCATGCAGCGAAGTAAAGACGGTGGCGCCACCCTGCTCCACGTCACTCATCTGAAAAGGGAAGGGAAAGTGAGTAAGAAAATGTTGTAGTTGGATTATATGTGTACAGAACTCACGTAGAAGAGCACGGTGGCAATGCGATTGCCTAGATTGAGACCCTCAAAGGCGCGAATTTCCTCACGCTGTGGAGTGGAGAAGTAGAAAATGTTTAAATAAATATATCTAATTTATATTTATTCGAAGCTCACCCTCGCAAAGTCAAAGTGCGGCTCGTAATGACCACCGATTCCGTAGTTGACCACTTGCAGCTCCTCGGCAGAGTCCATATCGAGACCCGTCATGTCGGCGGTGCGTTGAACAACTGTGGCAATAACTCGATGCTCGGCAGTCTTTAGCCAGGCCGACTTGCTGATGCGATAGTTGGCGGTCTCCAAGGCGCCCGTCACAGCATTCTGAACTGTGGCACGACGGAATCGGGGACGAGCCATGCGCTTCAGCACCTCAATCTCGCTGTCGTACATGGCGTCGTGGTAGACCACAATATAGGGATCCATGTGGGCCTCCTCGAGCTTGAGCGGCGCCAGGCGCAGGAACGGCACATTGTTGGACACATAGCGACATCTCAGCGGTCGCATGTCAGTGGGAGAAGGTTTCAGTTCACCGCGACACAGCATTTCGTAGGCCTTGCGTTCGGTCATGTCGAAGACACCAGGATCGCTTTTGGCCACGGGCTAAGGTAAATAGTGAATAGGAAATGAGAAATGCAAACCGTTCAAAGGAGAATCTCATTCACTTACCAGATCGGAAACGGGCATCTCGTCGGTGCCATCGTCGCCCTTCATTTTCCGCAGCTCCTGCAGGTGGGCAATTTCCTTTTCGTAAAACTTTTTGTTTCCATTGGCACGCTCGTGGTTGGGCAGCAACTGCAGCAGCTCATTTGTCATGGTCAGTGCGCTTTCCACGTTGCCTGCCCACCACAAAATTCGGAGATGGAGGTGCAGGTGAAGGTGAGAAAGAAGACAAAATTAATTACTGCCTAAAAGCATGCTTCAGTTTATTTCTTCTTCAATTTGGCAGTCTTACAAGTTTTGGCCTTTGCGAGTATAGCAGACGCCCGCTTAGACTGACTATTTGTATTTAACACAATCATTGTAAATTCTCTGTGAACTTCTATCTCTTCCAACCCACTTCTTTAATGTGCTACGCCCAAAAGTATGCAATTCTCTTAAGATTTCCATTTACTTTGAATTGCGCTCAGTTTAATGATTAGTTCATTAAACGATGGTTCCATGTTAAATGCCTAATCAATTATTTATACACTTGCCTCTCTTTGAAGTTGACTTTCAATGTCAGATACGAACAACGGCCAACAAAATAAAAACAAGTTTTATTTGCAGCCAAAAAGTCAAACTTTTTACGCTCCTGTAACTTGTTCTTCTTCATTTTGTTTCTCTTTGAAAAATATGTATTCGCTTTTATTTGTGTCTTGACCGTATTTACAGCAAGTTCTCAATGTCCTTTCGGCTTTTAGCCTTAATTAGTTTGCCAGACACTTAAAGTGCACACAAAATTTCATTGAATTTTTCAGGCATCTTCAACGCCGTAAAAAATCCTGGCGAGGAGGCGGCAACGCAGGGGGTGGGCGTACATGTTTTTCCCACAATTTGCACGGGATTCGTTTGCCAAGGACCGCCCATAAATTCTGGCGAGCCGCATTTTTTACGCGGCGCTAAAACAACAAAAAAGACAAAAAACGTAGGCAGGTCACGCAGATACAGATACGAAAGGAGCTACAGATACAAGATACACACAGAGTCACGACAAGAAAGAAAAGTTATCTTAAGAACACCGCAGTTTCAATACCCTTGTTGGAATAAAAAAGTAACACAAAGTAACTTTATTAATTTAGATAAAATGTCATAAAAATCGGATACTATTTTTATCTTTCTTTCATTTTTTGTTGGTTGTTGGTTTTTTGTTAACTTTTCTTAACAAATTCAAATATTGTTGGAGAGTGTAATCCATAAACCGATGCCTGATTAAGTTTAATTAATATTTAATTTTGCAAAAATTTAACAACTTGTAAATACAAATGACAAATTACACAAATAGTCACATTGATCAAGAATATATATACTTTATCTAGTCTATTAAGCCTTCTTTAATTCTTGACATATTTCGTGAGATAAATAAAAAACCGACAGCAAGCTTAATAAGACAGATAGAGTTATGTGTGCAACTTTCGCAGTGAATTGTCACTGTGAACAAGGACTCGAGGTTAGGAGTGCGGGGTGCGGGTTAAGGACCTAAGCAGCTGCCATATCCTGGGACAACTATCGGGGTAATAAGGCATTAATAAACCGTACTTTGGGATTGCGCAAATACGGAGTACGTGCAGTTGCTGTCGTACTTAGCCGTAGCTGTGGTAGAAGTAGCTACGTGCTTCGGAGAATGCCCGGAGGCGACACTAAGCCAGTCACAATATTGTGCTGTTCTGGCAACAATTTTTCGCACTTAACGACCTGAGCTTAATCGCTGGAGAGCGAACCAAAGTGCAGCTCAATCTCACCTGGCAAAAGAAAAAACAAAAAACGGGCCAGCAAAGTGCAATTTCCTGCAGCCAAATGGGCAGTGACAACAAGAAGCAGGCCCTCAAAGTGTTATGCAAACGAGAAGAGTAGGCAAGGAAGAGAGAGACAGGGAGGGGGAACAACAGTAAACAGCCACAGCCACAGGCAAATGGCAACAAATGGAACAAGAGAGAGCGAGAGAGAGAGAGAGTAAAACACAAAATGGCCACACACAAAAACAGCTGGTCACGTATTTTGTGTACTTGTACTTACCCTGTTTGTAGGTGGAGAAGGCCAGGTATTCGAGCAAGTCGGCACGGGTAAAGCTCTGCGTCTGATTGTGCGGTTCCTCCAGCATACGGGCCATGGCCTCGTTCATCCAGAGCACCGTGTGGTAGTAGTCCCGATTCACATACGACTGTCGCCCCAGCTCGAAGCAATCGTCGGAGGACATTGCCGTGCTGTTCATTCGAGTTCAAATCAAATCTCCAGTCAATGAGGGCCGAGAGTAAGTAACAATTCGCATGCACTTACCTGTACTGGATGCCATTGAGCTTGCCGCGTGCCACACTGGACGTGTCCAGTTGATAGGTGTCCTGCAGACGCAGCAAGGCCACGGCCGCCCCATTGAGATCCTCGTCCGAGGGAAACTTCAACACGTTGCGATATTGCGTCAGATTTTGCACAAAATCTGTAGAGTGTACAGTTCAGTTTGGGGATTACCAAGTGCTAAGAATCTCCTTCTGTATCGACATCTTACCCGTGCCCACGTCATGCTCCATGAGATTCTCCACTTGCCGCCAGTCGGTGGTCAGTCGCTTGGTCAGCAGATATGCATTGATGGGATTCGAAACGTAGGCGGTAATATCACTGGATGCATCAGCATGTTCTCTTTGGTATTCATCCATTTTGCTGCAATGGCAAAGTTGCAAAACAGTTTACTAACTCATTTTGTTGGACTTACAACGCAATTACAAACTGAAAACTAAATAAACTTGTTTTCAAGTACGTGTGTGGCTTACTGGATACTTGAGTTTGAGAGTTCACAGAATTAGGTTGCAATCGGCTCATTAAATAATTTATTTTGTTAAGGTTCATTTATTGTGGGTGAACAAGTTTGAGGATGGAAAAGAATTTTACAATGATTTAAGTTTCAACTCAGTAAAGTATCTTCTTTCTTCCTGTTTTGGAAGAAAGTAAATTCTAAAGAGAATGGAGAGCTCACTTAAACTAACCAAAATTGATAAAAGAAAACAATTTAAACTTTCAAAACAAGTTAAAATGTGATTTTGTGTATTTTAAGTATCTTAAACTTACAGTAAAGTAGTACAAATTTGTAGAAAAAATTACAGTCGAGCCTCTCTAACTCGAATCACCATTATCCAAAGAAAAAGTTCTATTTACGGAGATCTTCGACTTATAGAGTTCCCTTTCTTAAGCTATTAATTTTACTGTCACTCATTTAGCTTGAGCTGGAAAGAAATTCGAGTTATAGAAGTTCGAGTTATGGAAGTTCACCTGAATTTTCGTTGAATCAAATTAGTTAATATTTAATTTAAAAACTATTCTGACAAAAATTCAATCTGAGAATAAATCTTGACCTAGATATTTGATGGATAGAAAATTAAACTTATCTGAGCATCATAAACTTCAATCTGTAAGTGGAAACCTGGCTCCTTCAATTGGAAATATACCAATCAAAAGTCATGAAATACACTTCAGAAACAAAGACACTGAGAGAGAAGGAAGGAGTGAGATCGAGATAGATAAAAGCGAACTTGTATAAATTTATCTTGCTCCGAAATGTGTGCTTCTGCGACTTTAAGCAAGACGAATGTTCAGACCAGGGACTGAAAATAACTGTTATTGATCAAAATTTCAACTAAAAAAATCACATATAAGGGCTAATGCGATTTTTGTTTAAAATACATCAAACTTTTTGTAAAAACAGTATCTCTGCAAACAGCCAATAAACTTATATTTGAGACTTTAAAAAATAAAAATTACTAATAACTATTAAAATTGATTTTTATTATATCCCTCAAAAATAATGATTAAATTTGATTTTTTATTAAATAAGTCTTTAATAATAATTAACACTGATTTTTATTTTTTCAGTTTTTTATAACAGTTATTTAAAACTTTTTTGAATAAAAATCTTTAAAGACTTTTATTTTTGACTAAAAAAAATAAAAGTCCGGAAAGACTTTTATTTGTGAGGAAAAAAAATAAAAGTCTCAAATAACTATTATTTTTGATTTGAAATCATAAAAGTCTTTAAAGACTTTTAAAATTTGAAATTTTGTATAAAAGTCTTTTTGAAATATCTTTGTTAATACTAAAGATAAACGTTTGAAATTTTCAACACATGTAAATTGGGTTATCATCTTCCTATTCCAAAAATAACCGGACTGATCAGATAATAATCACTCAAGGAATTCCATAAACATATATGCCCTTCAAATTAAAATTAAAAATCAAAATGATCTTAAAAAAAAAAAAGTGTCGAATGTCATTTGAACTCACGTTTGCAAATATGAGAAATTGAAAGAAAGGATCCATACCTTCATTAAAAGGAAAGCCATATGCTTGAAAATTGATTCGGCAACCAGGCACAGCCGCAGAAAATTCTGTTTTAGCAATTAAACAATAAATAACCTCCAATTTGAAAAATTGCGTTTTTCTACTCAGACTAAAAAATTATCAGTTGACCCTCGCCACTAAAATTCCGTCAACTATTTCTATGAAGAATATACAAATTATTTAATTGCTCCCAACGGTAGATTTTTTTGTAGAATTTTTGGCAAAAGAAGGAGATGGAATTCCTTGAGTGATTATTATCTGATCAGTCCGGTTATTTTTGGAATAGGAAGATGATAACCCAATTTACATGTGTTGAAAATTTCAAACGTTTATCTTTAGTATTAACAAAGATATTTCAAAAAGACTTTTATACAAAATTTCAAATTTTAAAAGTCTTTAAAGACTTTTATGATTTCAAATCAAAAATAATAGTTATTTGAGACTTTTATTTTTTTTCCTCACAAATAAAAGTCTTTCCGGACTTTTATTTTTTTTAGTCAAAAATAAAAGTTTTTAAAGATTTTTATTCAAAAAAGTTTTAAATAACTGTTATAAAAAACTGAAAAAATAAAAATCAGTATTAATTATTATTAAAGACTTATTCGATAAAAAATCAAATTTAATCATTATTTTTGAGGGATATAATAAAAATCAATATTAAGTATTATTTATAATTTTTATTTTTTTTAATCAAAAAGAATTATTAAGTATGATTTATAAAGTAAAAGTCTTTAAGTAATTATTAAAAGTAATTTTTATTTATATTCCTCATAACAGTTTCGGTCCCTGGTTCAGACATTTATCAAATTATGAAAAACACTTTGAAATTGTGTGTTATGTGATTTGTCGTAGCATAAAATTCAATGGGCGAAAAGAATAATAATGAATGACAATTTATTGAATTTTGTGCGCTTTTGTTGTATAATATTTATTTGTGGTGCAATATGTCTTAGCTTAAGTTTCGAACAATAATTTAAAATTGATTTAACAATAGATGCGTTTAATTAAACGGAACCCAATGAGATTCCTATTATTATTAGATATTTACAGTCCTTGAGAACAAAATTCGCTGAAGGGAATTTTGCATCAATTGAATTATTAATACTTTTTTTGGTCTCTTAGCCGTTCCGAGTGTTGCTAGCTGGAAAGAAAACTAATGGCTTAAACTAATTAAGAACTAGGCTAAAAGTAGAATGCGGTGCTTAGGCCACGTTGACGCGGTTATCCGGTGGTGGACGGTAGCACCACAAGCTGCCAATGACGCCGAGGCCAATGAAGAACATGGTGAAGGTGGACAGTCCCAGAATGACGCCCGTGGTGACGTCGTGCAGCGGCAGACCAGGAAACGGATCCAGGACGAGAATGAGCAACAGGCCGCAGCACTTGAACAGGCAGAAGATGGTGACCAGGATGTAGCCCGAGGTGTAGCTGCGATTCGGCAACCACTCGCAGTGCCGCGAGCGAAAGCCGAGGAAACCGAGTCCGATGCCACAAAACGAGGCAACCAGACCGAACTGCAGGTAGAAGGACTTGCCAAACTGTGGGATGGAAATAACATGAAATTAATATTGGACATAAGTCAGGATGTTACAATCGAGTGTGCTCGACTGTGGGAGACCCGGTACCTATGCAGAATACAATTCAATCAAATACTTAAGTTTACAATTTTTTAAGTATGCTTTCAGGATAAAATGGCAACCACTCAGTATTTAAGTAGCCAAAAAAGTGAAAAATATTTGATTTCTCTTTGCAAATTTAATACAAGCTTTAAGTTTTCTTCAGTAAATCCGTTGTTTTTTTTTATAAATTGTAGGAACGCGAAAACAAACCTGATTTACTATAGGAATTTTGTTAGCTAATTGGGTTTCTCTAGCTATAAAATAGCCTATGAGATCTACACTGATAAAAAAACCTATTTCCAAAGCCGACAATGTTGGTTGAAAAAGAGCAGAGAATAAAACATTCTTTTTATCAGTTTAAAGGACAGTCGGACAGACTCGAATACTGATGCTGATCAAGAATTCCAGTTTCTTATGGGGTCGAAGATGCCTCCATCTTTCTGTTACATACAATGTCACAAACTTATGAGTCCCCTCCAAGCTAAGGGTACAGGGTCGAGTAGGTAAATAAAATGCGAGTTACTTACGTGTGCTATCATGTAGATAATGAGCCCGGCATTCATGGTGCTGCCCAGGACGAGCATCAGCGAGACAATGGCCAATGTGATGGTAGCATTTGCCACCTTCTGTGGATACGAGTTGTTCCCGATGCCGGACTTGCCGTGGAGACTGCTCAGATCCTGTTCCTGCACGCGGGGACTAATCACAGCCGTGGTGCGGTCACTTGCGGTCACAGCTTGAGGCGTCGACGTCTTCACAGTCTCGTAGTGCAGTCGCTGTGGCGAGAGTCGCTGCTGGCGCAGGGGCAGAGCGGGGGACGGGGCCACGCCGGTCGCGACGGCCGCCTGTCGGTTGAGGCTGATGTGCTGCTGACTCCGGTAGAGCTGCAGTTGCCGCTCGCGTTGCAGCTGCTCGAGGTGTGCGGCGTTGCGGGGCGTGGAGTGCGCGAGACGCGGCGGGGGTTGCATTTTCCGCGGCGTCGACAGCAGTTCGTGCAACGCGCGTGTGGCAGCTGCCGCATTTCGCTGCTGCGGCGTCGATGTGCGCATAGTGAACTGCTGTTGGCTCAGCTCCGTGTGACTGAGGCAGGTTTCCTGCTGGGAGGATTCCTCGACGAAATCACCATCTTCATCATCCGCTTCGGTGGGAATCACCGCATAACGATGGGCGCGTCCATTGTGCATCTGGATGATCTCCTGATTCTCATCCACCAGCTCCTCATCCTCGGCTGTGGGCACCATTTGATAGCGCTGATTGCTGTTCTTGTCCACGATGAGGAAAGTCTTGCTGCCAAAGTCACTGGAGAAGGCGTGTTTAATTTTGGATGACGGCTTGACAGGCATTGAGTTCAAAGTGGGCGGCAAGCTGGCAAATTGCGTCTCCTGCTGCTGCTGCTGCTGCGGTTCCTCATGGAAAGAATGCGGCTCCTCATCCGACTGCAGGCCATGCCGTGAGCCATAACGATCGAGATTATCCTGGGATCTGGCCAGACGCTGAGCTGCCTGGCCGGGCACAATGGCATAGCGACTGCCAACAGCACCCAGTTCCTCCAGAGGCACTAAGGCATAGCGTCCACTCTGCGACTGCTGTTGTTGTTGTTGTTGTTGTTGTTGTTGCTGATGTTGCAGCTGCAACTGTTGTTGCTGTTGCTGATGTTGTTGCTGGTACTGTTTACGCGTCACCGAACGCGTCGACATGCTACGCTGCATGCGCAGCGGCCCCTCGCGCGGATCCCGACATGGTGGTGGCACCACTTGACCCGCCTGAAAGTTCAGCTGCAGGCTGCGATTGTAAATCGACTCGACGCGATTGCTCGACGGAACCGGATAAAATTCGCTGTTCTGGCAAAATGCCGGATTTGTATAATTGTGCATGGACATAACTGCACTGTACTTAAACCTTTAGCACTCACTGTTCACGGTCACTGATCACAGTCACTGTCACTGTCACTGTCAAAGTGAGGGACTTTTTTGAATATTTCTCCTACTAATTGATCTGCTTGCGACGACAACTGCGTCTCGACTGAACTGCGATGTTGGCTGCCAGTCGCTTCTAGACTTGGCAGTTTCCTGCGCAGGCGCGCAGTCGACTGGATCGACGTCAACAGCGACGTCGACGGCGACAGCGACGCCAGCTGCGACTTTAGCAGCGCGTGCGTTTTTCCCCCTTAATAAATATAAGCATTTACTTGGCTTACACACACACACACACACACACGCATATGTGTATTATGTATACACATAATAATTGCGCTCAAGACACCCGTATAACAATAACACTAGCAACAACAACAACAACAACGAGAGGCAACAACAGGCGACGTTTGGCGCGTTCCGTTCCGTTTTGTGCTTCAAACATCTGCTCCTGTTCCTGCTGCCCCTGTTGTTGTTGTTCTAGTAGTCGTTGTTTGTGCCCCTTGTGGCACTTTGAGGGTTGAAGCGTCTGCTGTGTATTTCGGCCACGAAACGAAGTCGCAGCCGGCGCTGCATTCATGCTATTTTATCAGCATTTTTGAATTTATATTGTGTGTTATTTACTCAACTCATAACAGCGATATAACGAAATAGGCGACGCCAAAGGCCTCGCACTCCGTAGTATATAAGAACTTATAGAGGGGACTCTTATATACTCGCTTCGAGCTAGGCAGAGGAAAGTGCCTAAAACTCCCCTCGACAGTGTTGAGCTCAAGCGACCGTTACATTTGAACTGGGAGAGTGTGTGTGAGAGTGTCTGTGAGTGTGTGTGTGTACGACTTATCGAGTGTCAATAGTAAGCGCCGGATCAAGGCAGCGACTGTCGCCCCCCTACTACACCTTCCCCTCTGACAACCTTATCTTCTTTCCATAATTCTGCCTCCCTCTTTTCTATTTGTTTTCCCTCTATAACCTTATGTCTTGCTAATTCTTATGTTTTTCTTTTCTCCCCCTCTATCAAAGCCACATACTCTCCCCCATTCTTCTCTGTTTCACTCTCTTATTACAGCACCCTCTTTCTTCTACTCTCTTTTGCACTCCTTACCTCTTCCTCATCCTCTTTTTCCCACCCCTCCCTCATCAGTTCACTTCCAACCTCTTCTGACTATCCATCACTCCCTTACCGCATCTCCCTACATCACTCTCTCTCTCTTTTCTTTTTTACTTTCTCTCTCTCTCTCTCAACGTCTTTCTCACTCCCTAACCTTTTCTCTTCACCTTTCTTCCCCAACCTCTTACTGCCCCCTTCCCTTCCCCACATCCTATTTCTTACTCTCTCTTCCTCCCCCTCTTTGTTCCTGTTCCATCACTTCCTCACTTGCTTCTTTCGTCCTCCCTAACAACCTCTCCCTCTTTCTTCCTAACTATCATTCACTCTCTCTCTCTATCACTCTCTGCTTCACAACCGCAGTTTTGCATTTATGACCCTTTGCCCTTTGTCTGTGGCCTCTCGATGTTGGCCAACTTAATTGGATTTTGGCCGCTACAGGATCCAAAGCCGAATACATTTCAAATCAATATTGAAATAGGGTTGCATAGGGCTGTCGCAGCTTCCCAATGTGCCTAAGCCCTCGCCCACTCCCCCGCGACCAAGTGAGACCCAAGGACAAAAGGATCTCGGGCAAATGCAGCTGACAAATAGATGAAACATTTGAAAATATTTGTATGGAAATGTAAAATTGCAGTCAGCATTAAAATTTAATTCGAGGCAGCAGCGGCACGCGCCACATGCGGCAGCCAGGATGAGAATGAGGAGGATGAGGACAAGGATAATAATGATGAAGACGATTCCGATGTCGATGTCGACAACCTCTTCGACAAGGACAAAACAGCTGTCAGCTGTTGTGCGGCGAGGATCTCTCGACGCGTCCCTATTGTGACAAAGCAGCCGTCGAGGGAGCAAATGAGATGGACTCAGATCCAGACCCAGACCCAGACCAAGGACCCGGTTCCTGGCTTCACATTTGATTAGGGGAGTTACCTTACCGCATCCGCTGCGTCTTTTTATCCAGCACATCTACACATCCTTCCGCTGCGTGCAACTATTTACTACACTATACATAAATAAATACATAAATACTGTCAGTCTGCCGGGGTAGCAGCTTAAGATACGCTGGGTAAATAGGGCTCTTTGAGTTTGGCGCCGCATAGATACAATGGCAATTGCAGTGCGTGTATCTACGCCACGTTGTGCTGCAGATGCAACAGCTGCCACACGCACGTGGCAAAAATGCGTGTGCAATGACGGCCAAAGGAACAGCGCAGTATGTGTGTCACCTGCCCTGTCCACGAGCGAGACTCACAGTCACTACTCCATGCTGCAAATGTACCTCAAATGTATGCAAATCAAACTTAAAGTTACTCCACACTTTGACAGAAGAAAATCTGATCATTTCGCATCTCGAAGATACTTTTAGCTCTTTGGCTCGCGTAGACACTCCGCTGTGTAAAATCTATCTTTTGTGTATGCAAAGGTAAATGTAAAGATACGCATGGCCAGTTTCACATCTCTAAGAGTTGCATTTACATTTATGCAAATTCATTTTAAAGATTCTCAACGCTTTAAGAGCTCAATTGGACAGTTTTGCATCTATAAGATACTCAAGGATAGAACTCACTTCTTAAGATAAAACAGCCTACATTTGTATTTACAGCATAGAAGAAGAAAAACAACTGAACAACATTTTGATGCAGAATCAAATAAAAGGTCAAACAATGATAAAAATTGACATTCCGCTGGGAAATCGGATAAGTTTTGGCAAAGTTTTGACAGTTTAAAGTTTTTGAAAAAGTTGTACGGTCGCTCATCAAAAATTCAAAGACTGAACTTAATTCTTTCAATGAATTACGTTGAAGAAATGTAAGTGAATTATTTAAGTCAAGTAAAATTCTTATGCAAAAAAGTATTTCAAGTGTATGCAAATTAAACTTGAAGCTACCTGACGCGTTTTGCAGCTAGAAGATACTTTTAGAATGTACTCACGTCTTGAGATAGCTCAGCTTGTCCTCCTGCACGCGTATGTAGCCCTCCAAATTGCTTATTAATACGGATTCAGTCTCAAGTAGTTCCTCCATCTCCGCCAGCGCCGTGTAAACTTCGCCGTGCACCGAAATCCACAAGATTCCCAGCACAAGGACGCCGAGCGTCATTTTCCAACGGCGACAGGACGACATCGCGTAAACTGCAAGGACAAAAGTTGATAGAAAAAAAAGTGGGTTAAAGCATTTGCAATTGCACTTAATGTGAGTAGACCATCACTTTGTATGAGTATTAACCTATAAATGTCGACAATGTTGGCAGTGCAGTTACTCGGAAAAGCCTGGCTAATTGCCACTACCCCCAAGCTGGTCAGAACTGACTTTGTCATTGATTTTGCATTAACACCGTCAGCCATGTGTGAAGCATAAGACTAATTAAAGTGGTTTTGAAATGAGACGTTGCCGTGTTTAGTGAAATTCATTGAGCTCGAATAAAATCGATTCACTTTGTGTGTTAGCCAAGTTCAACAAGCAGGATGTCTTCTTATCAACAAACTGGAAACAAGATTCGGTTAAAGACTGGTCAAAAAGGCAACTTGACCTCGTAATTTTTTTTAACGAGCTATTTCGATACCCTGTAGCCATAAAAAAAATGATAAAATGAGTATAACTTGATAGCATGTATTTTTGGTATTTATCAACAGTTCCCTAGAGGATCTTAAGTAATTAAGGAATTAAAACAATACTAAAAGTCTTACGAGAAAGACATTTTAATATATTATAACATAATAAAGCAAAAATATAAATATTGGCATAATTAAAAAATTCCAATTATAATCCTTGCTATTGAAAAGTAGGATATCCACCAAGTCCATCATTCTCTATAAGATTACTTCTCTTGTATTTAATTTCGTCTGCCGTACAACGTATTTGTTTTATGACTTTTGGTTCGTTCTTTCAGTCAAATCAGCGAATAACAGTAAAAGATAAACGGCAAGTTATTTGCGACTAGCAAATACCCTAGAAATACATACACTCAGGTGTGAATTGTATTTTATAACAATTAATTGGATATCCCCTCGCCAATTAGTTGAGGCATCGTCGACACCTTGTAGTTTTTTGTGTTCACTGTGCTCATAAATGAATTATTATTGCCATTAATTAGTGATTCTTTGTTTATGCCCCTACTTGAGATAAATGCGCTTTTAAACATGTTTTGTGGTTTGGCACATAATATTTAATTTGCATTTAAAGCGCTGAATCGATTAATTTTTAATTGCGAAGCGAGTCGAGTTGTGTCTCAACTGCTGTTGCAGTTGGCTCAAGAGGACACGCGCATTACAAATGCTGTTTAATTAATCAGCATAAATTAATAGGTTACACCCACACACACACATACACGTACACCATACAATAAAACACACAACAGATGGAAGATAGCAGAGACCACAGCAAACAGACCGCACACTGTTCAACACGAGACAGTATTGTACTTAACTTGCACTCCAGCATTAATTACTCTCATTAATTAAATGCTGAAAACGTTTAAAGTCAAAGACTTGGCCAAAACCGGCTACCTGACAATATTCAAAAACGGCAAAACATTCACAGAAAACAATGACAACATTTTCTCTCCTTCTCTTGTCTCTCTGTCTCTTGTTGCTCTGTCTCTCGTCTCTCTCTCTTTATCTCTTTCGTCGCAGTCCCACTCGATATTAACTTTTCGTATGCAAATTAAATGTGTACAACATGCTGCCATACTCAATATTTATCGCTTTATTCAATTGCAAACACAGATACAAGCAATAAGACAGAAGATAAGATAAAATATTTAATTTCACTCGAAAATTTATAGAGTGAGAAATTGATATTGAAACAAAGTTCAATCTTTTAGTAAGTCACATAGACTTGGTTTGGAAGTCTATAGATTAGACACTAATAATCAATCAATCAATCACAAATTATCAATAAAGTCATAATCAATAACGTCAATCACGTTTACTGATGGATGCCAATATTTCTATCAAATTACAATATATTTAAATTATAATTAATAATCAATTAGAACCGAGTTTTCCATTCATTCATAATAATTCAGAATTTATAAACAATAATAATTCAGTAATTACTTAAGTACGAGTTAGTTTAATACAAAAAATGAAATAATTACAGATAATCTCTAGTGATTTTGCTGGAATTAAAATACATGTTTAGCTTGTAACAACAAATGTTGCCTGTGTCATTACTTTAAACATATCTGCTTTGTGCTATATTTTTTATTTAATTAATGGTCTAATTATTCTGAATTTATAAGAGTGAACACATAAAGATGTGCTAAAGAGCAGCCAACACGCTGTCAGTTTTCTTATTATAATAGAATTCTTCCCCCTAAAAAAAATAGTTCAGTTTTTGATCGTCGAACCGGTTTTGCATAAAATTCCAGTTTTCAGAGTTGATCTTAGCTGTTTGATTACAATAGAAATGGGCGCCAGAACGGACAGAATAAGGCAACAGAAAGTGGAAAGACTAATGGCTGCAGTAACGGTTTAACTAGACAATGACAAACTTTTGATGTCGATTGCAACATTTTCGATGGTGACGATTAATTCGAGTTCAAAGAACTTTTCGGTTAACAGGAAATCAGTTTACCGCATAGTTATGCAAATGTATCTGACGGATACGCGTGGCTGATGCTGCAGCAGAGACAAAACTCGCATTGTTATGGCCAACAAGCAACAAAAAGAATAAAAAGCATTTAAATCATTAACGGTACTCGCCAAGAGCCAAGAGAACGTTACACAATCAAACTTATTGAAATGCAAATATTATTTCCACTCCACATCTGCTTCAGCTTCAGCTTCTCCAATTCTGCAGATACTGCGAAAACTCAATGAAATGCGTGGGGAATGTTTTCTTTTACTGAGTTCACTGAACCGCAACAGCTGATCATTTTGGTCTTCTCGTTATTTTCTTTAATATTCACCTTAATTTAATTTGCTGCAACACAGCAAAAAGGAAAAGCAACAATAAAGGCAACATTAATGAAATTGCGAAACAAATAATAAATGTGGGACACGAAGAATTTATGCTTGAAGCGGCAAGAATTTTTCAAAAGTTCTACATAAACATTTCAGTTACCTTTGAGCCCAACCACAAAAGGTGGCACAAAAAAATTAAAGTGAAATTATTTATTTATGTTGAAATACGCAAATGCAGCAAAAGTTTCTTTGGTCTACTTAAAATCGAAATCACTTTCAATTTTTATAAAGTCAAGCTTGTATATTACTCATATTTAATATTATCTAAACGGAATACTGAACACAAATAACCGCACAATCCAGGTGAACAAAATGTCAATCTAAAAATTAACATAGATACTTGAAAGTTTGGTTTTAGATATAAATAAAGACAAAATTTATAATGCAAAATGTGTTGATTTCATAAAATGCAAGCGATAAGAACTGAAATTATGTTAATTAAAAACAAAATACTTTCATAAAAAAGCAAAAGTTCACACATTTAGATTCAAGCATATAGTTCATTCATAACTTTAATCAAAACGGATATTTACGAGCTTCCAAACTATTTTTTGGTGTCACTAACTATTCAGTTTTGCTTATATTAACTTAGCTATATTATTGAGTATTTACTTCTTGAATATTTTCATTAACTTAATAGAGATTACAAAAGAAACTACGTTCTGCCTTTATGACTCTTACTTTAATAACTTATCTATTATAATGGATAGCTTAGTAGCTTTAACTAGAAAATATAAACAGAAACATTTGCGACAGGAATTTTAATTTATTGAACAAATAAATTAATTTTGTAATAGTTTTATGTTGGCCTCAAAAAGTTAACTTACATTAGAAATGCATGTTTGCAATTAATAGCACATAAAGTTTTTATCTATAATAAATAATAAATTGAATACCATTTGATTAATTTTACTGTAAAATTTCAGCATTCGAAATCAATTATTAATTCGATTTTGTCGGATAAAAGTGATAAATAATCGAATAGGACACGTTGGTCAACATAAGCATAATTAAATTAGTGTGCAACATCATGTTGCCACATGCCACATGCCATGCAACGCGTTGTTGCCTCAAAGTCTCTTGCGTGTTTTGCCCAACGTTGTTGTGTTGTTGTTGTTTGTCTGCCAAATGCGTTGGTTTATGCAACAACCAAAATTGTTTTTTTTTATTTGTTTTTTTTTTTTTTTTTGTTACTTTGCGGAGGCTTCTTCCTTCTTCTTCTGCTTCTTGTTTATTGCTTCTGCAGTTTACCGCAATTCTCCATGGCAACAAAATTTAATTGTTTTCCTCTTTTTTTTGTATCTACTAGATACATATTTCTTTTTTATGCTTGCATTTTTCACTTGCGCTTCGTTGCAATTAAGTTATGAAATGTTTTGCACAAAGCGCTGACTAAGCTCATTAGCTAAATGAAGCGACTGAAGGCAAACTGACAGAATGACTGACTATCAGATATGTATATATGCACATCATGTATATATTCATGTTAAAGTCAGCTTAAATTTCCTTAACAACAAGAAAGGCGAGTGTAACCTGGAGCTATGTATGTGGCACGTTGCAACAGAACCACAAGGTGCATAAGCTACTGCCCACACACACACACACACACACACACACACACACACACACACACACACACACACACACACACACACACACATGTATATTAGACTGAAAAAAAAAGCACCATTAGCAAATTTCACTGAAAAATTTAACTATTTTATTAAATAATAAAAATAATTAAAAATTTAAAAGCCTTACTTGAATAAAGTATTTGGTACTTGGTTTAAGAAGCAAAGAGATTAGTGAAGATAATCCCGGAATTCCTGATTTTTTTCTGTGTATCTGCACACAGGCTTAACTTGCCGCATGCAACAGACATCAGAGGCTATTTTCCAGCTTGTTTCCTGCCCGCTTTTGACACTCCGCCTTCGGATGAGGCAACCAATTCAAATGAAACTGTCAACAGGCAACAGGCAGCAGCAAAATAGGAGACAATTTCAAGCGAATGTTGCAACACGTTGTGGCAACATCATCGTTCAGGTGCAAATGTCATAGGACAAGTGCACCTTCCCCCTTTATTATTCCATTGGGGCATGCTACCTGTTCCACCTGTTTATTAGTCTTGTGTGCAACTCGGTTGCACGGAGATTGCCACTCCGAGGCATTGTCATAACTCCGCCAGAACAGAAGCTGCACTGACATTTATGCGACGCTTAATTTGAGGCGCCACCAACTGTTCGTGTTGACATTTTGCCACATTTGCAGGCTGACAAAGACCATTGTCTTTGTCTCTGTCTTGGCCATAATGCCACGCGGATTCGTTGTTTTGGCTTTAAATGCCAGCCAAGACACTTGCTGACCTTCTGGCCAATTGCAGTTCGCAGCTTTTTGGCCAAATCAAATTGACAGCTGCTTTTCGGGCAATTTCCATGTGCAGTCTGTCTCCGAATTTGATTTAATTCGCTTGTTAGTTGCGCCTTGTTGCCGTTTTGTGTTTCTTGCCACGTTTTTGTGCGGCAAGCAATTTGCTTGTCAGCCAAGTTAACGGGCTGCAAAAAAGTTTCTTTAACAATTTTTAACTCAATCTGCGGAAAAAGCTGTGCTGTAATACTTTGATTTGTGCCCAATTCAGTTCTAACAAAAAAAAACTTTTCAATTCCATTTGACGTTAATTTAATTGCCATAACTTTTATGATGCTGATGCGACCCCGAGCAACTGTCATCAACTTTCGAACCCAACTCAAATGCGGAAAAGGAGCACGATATTAAATATTTACAAGGACAAAGATCCGGATCCGGTGTTTAATGGCCAAATGTTTCAAGTGCAGCAAACAAGTTTGTTAATTATGAATGACAAATTACAATGTGCATAAACTTTACATAGCGATTCACCTTGAAGAGGCTGGAAAAGCATAAGCGCAGTTCAAAACCGGTTGAAATAGTTGAGATAAAGAAATATATAAAAAAAAAGATGCGACTTTGGCTAACACGAGTAGTGCTGCCAATTATACAATAAACTGGCAGCTGCAACTGCAACTGCAGTTTAAAATGGCAATTGAAAATACAAGTGGAATTGGCAATAGAAATGGAATTCGTAGCTGAGATGCTCGCGACTTGTTAGGAAGTGTTTTCATTTGGGGGCAGGCGGCAATTAGAGCGACACTTTCATTTTGCCTTTTGAGATACTTTCCTTTTCCTTTCCATTAGCCAACTAAAGAGGCTCTTATTGGACTCTAGTTTAATTAAATAAACTCCAATTGACTTAACAGCATTACAATTGGACTTCAATTGGAAAAAGCTGCTCACGTTTTGTGACCGGTTTTTATTATTTGAACTTTTGCTTAACAGCAAGACTTGTGAATTGAGAAAACAATCAAGAGAATTGCCAAATGCCATATATTACATGCAAATGTTAGCTAATTTTGGATGAAACACACATACAGAATAGACGTCAAAAATGTTTATATATTTTTGTATTTTACTTTTTGTGTTGTTGTCGAGTGCAACAAACTGGTCAGCCAATTATTAAAAATTAATAAATTTAAACAAATTGCCATTTAATTGTTGTCATTGATATGCGCAAAAAACAGGGTGTGTTTATTTTTTAATTAATAAGAAAACGAATAAATAATTAGCAACTTTCGTAAAAGTCTAATTGGAGCCTCATTAGATGCGCGCTTAATTTTATATTCTTATTTGAATTTTGTATAGTTGGCAATACTTGGTCATAGTTCCAGTTCCAGCACTGGTTCTATTCCAGGCATACTCTCGTTTAGGGGTGCTTTTCCCATGAACACGGAATATAAACACAACCGAATGACTGGTTAAAGCAACGACGACGAGAAGAAAAGCGAACCAAAACAAACGCTGGCAAATGTCTACGTGACTGCGGGAGACTATGAATTCAATTCCCTTTCCTATTCTCGTTCCCTTTGCGCAACGCGTCGCGACGACAGTGCAGCGACAGCATCCACATATTATTTGATTCGAGATTCTATACTTATCGCAGCATTTGACGCGTGTGACGGTCAGCGACAACGTCGACGCTGACAGCGCCTTCAATTGAATCCACACATGTGGGGACAGTAATAGCAACGACAACAACAAAAACAACGACGGCGATAAAATTAACTGCACAAATACTTAGGCAAAGGAAAAACTTAATAATATGTACATAAATATGAGCATAAGGAAATCATATTTCTGTAATGACGTAGGCTCAATCTATCTCTGGAAATTTCTTTCTAATCAATGTAGAATTCAATTTTGTTGACCCACATTTTGATCAAGTCAGACGAAGAGAGCCACAGAGCGACAGAGACAAGACGCTTATCAGTGCAGGACGGAAGCTGCACACGCACACAAACACATCTCGATCATATGGAACACGTCAGCTTCAGATTGATTCTTCCCTCTTACTTACACTTACACTGTCTATGATTTCCTGGTCACTTGTTGCCCCTCCCCAACTTCAATAGGTCTGCAGTTAAAACTTAACGCGTTGGCGGCAGTTTTCTTGTTCTTGCCTTTGATTTGTTATTGTTTTTGTTATTGTTATTGGACGTTGTCGGTTCACCTTTTGTTTACAGTTTATCGGAGTTCTTTCACACACCCAGACAGCGCAGCTGAGCTAAGTTCTTTCAGTTTCTTGTTGCACGCACTGCACTTGCTACTTATAGTTCACATATAAAATTGATACATACACTTCAGTTTATATATATCTGGCATTAAACAATATTAAAGTAAGCACACACATTCGCACACACGTGCGAAATTTTCGTTCAGTCCTGAATTTTAAGACTTTTGCCTTTGTTTTTGCATTCGCTATTTATTGGAACGTGTCCACAGTGCGTCCGCGCACTCAGCAGCACAGAATGGAACTGAAACTGATGTTGTGCCGCAATAACCGCACGTACCTAAAGACAGAGTGAGAGCGAGAGAGGCGTGAGCATGACCAAGGTGGATTTACTAATAAGGTGACGTCGTCCGGTGTGGTGAGGATACAATAATTTTTTCACCTCTCTCTCTCCGCTCTCAGAGAGACAAGCGCTAGAAAAAGATGGCGTACGTTTTACGTTCTGCACTCTTCGTTTGTTATTGTTTCAGCTGACAGGAAAAGAAAATGTTGCAAAATAAATAAAACGAAATAATTCAAAATAAAATTTATTATTTTAATGCATAACAAAAACAATATTATCCAAAAACTGAATAAAAAATTAAATTAAATGAAATAAAAATTAAATTAAATGAAATCAAAATTAAACCAAAATTCATATGTTAATAACTATAAAATAAGCAGAGCACGCAATATTTTGTAGTCATTTTTAGATCTAATGAGCGAATAATACACACATGACAAAATAATACACACTGTTAATAAAATAATTGCAGATTATAATAATAATAAGTTTATTCTTTTCTGCCTACGAGTTTATTGGTAAAGAAGAAGACAATAAGAAAAACATGCGATACACAACCTCTTTCGACAACGTTTGCAGGCATACTGTCAAATGTTTGTAACCTCGAAAGAGGGCAGCTGTGGTGACAACGTCACCTTATAGTAAATTCACCTTGAGCATGACCACACATTTTTGTCTTGTTTTGTTTTGAGTTTGTTTCGTATGAGAGCTGTAATCCACTTGTCGTCCACATTAAGCCAAGACAAAAACCAATTGTACTGCCGATTGGAACAGCTGGTTGTGGAATCTGTTGCTGTTGGCGGGCAATTCAAAATTTTATGTGTTTAATTTTCCAATAGTTTTATTTAAGTTCTAACAAATTTGGCATTCATTTTACTTGTATTTTATATAAATAAAGCTTTTCTCGATCATTTATAATTGTTAAATAAATACATGGAACACTAATCCTCCTTGACGAAGAAAGAATGCGTCAGACCCTCGTAAGGATACTTGCCACCAAGGATATACTTGTACTCGCCCGAATGACGAATGCGATACTCGCCGGGCAGCGTGTGAGGACCGATGTTCCAAAATATTTCCAGTTCGCTGAAGCCCAAGATGGTGTTGGTGCGATGCCAGACCATTCTACAAAAATAAATTTAAATTAATATTATTATATTTATACATATGTATAATTATATTTAAGCTTGACTAACTTTGTCTCCCAGCTGGCATCGGTGTATGTGACCTTCCAGCGATCCTCGTTGATCTTCCGCTCGATGGTAAAGTATGTCTTCTCCGTGAACAGATTATTGCGGGGATTACCCGAAATATAGGTGGCCTTGACGGTATCATTGATGCCGTACTCCTTGTGGGGCTGTGTTTTCACATAGCCAAAGTCCGTGCCAATGGGATGACCATCGAAGAGCACACCCGTGTTCAGGGACAACATGACATCATTCATATAGGGCGGACTCGGTCCGGCGTCAACGGTTTCATTGCGCATCAACGCCTTGGTCAGGTGCTCGAACACGTCCATGTAGATGGTGTGGGTGTGCGGCCCGAAGATGGTCGAGGCAGCCTCGTAGCGCTGGGCCTGGTACTCCTCCGGAGTGACCGTGTAGCTGGAGTAAATGTTGGTCAGGCCGGCAATGATCACATCCGTCTCTATGTTGCCATCTGCCTCGGCAGCGGCACGAATCTTGTTCCTCAAGCGACGACCCGCCATCGTGGTAAATTCACAGGGCACCGCGGCAATGATGACATCGCCAATCTTCAGCAGCTGCGTGGACACAATTTTCGGTTGCCACTCGTAGGGGAAAGTTGCCTAGAAAAGAGCAGAGAGAGAGTGGGGATTTTTAGTATCTCTATTAGTACTATATTCTAGTGACGTAAGTCGCAATTATGGAACAAAAATCGAGCTGTCGATATATCGTAAAAAAAAATAGTCGAGTTAAAGTATCGAGTTGAAGATTATATAAGAATTTTAACTCCATTAAACAAAACGAGTCGATTACAAAGTTATCTAAACATTTTGTTTAATTAAAGTAAATTAGTTTAACTTCGCGCGCTTTTCACTCACTTTACTTTTCCATAAGCAATTTAATTCTATATTTGTATTTATGAATTCGTTCAAAAAAGGTTTGACTTTAGATCTTTTAGTTTGGTCGTTCATCAAAAATTTAACGACTGAACTTGAATCATCAATAGGCCAGATTTAATATAATACCAGATATATTGCATTAATGAATAATTAAGCCAAAATTGTAAGCGCATTTAATATTTTATATGAGAAAGTTTAGAGCACTTTTCGTAACCATATTCCTTTAAAATACGCAGATTCCAAAGTCTTTCAAAACATTTTTTTTAAGAAAACCAAATTAAAATGAAAAAAGTGGTTTCCTTATTAATTTAGTCCTATTTATTTTCAAATCTAGTGTTCTTTTGACTACGATTTGATTTATCGATTATAAAGCATGACAATCAGAGAATTTCAGCGCACTATTTTGGTGATGAATTTTCAGTCATCATAATCATAAAATTAGAAATCACTGCCGTTCACTAGAACAATCATACAAATTTAATCGATTTTCTCGATTTAGTTTTCGATGTTCCATGAAAATCGATTCAATCAACTCGATATATCGTAATAAAGTTATCGAGTTGAGTTACTTGAACATCGAATGGTCGACTATTCGATGTATTTTCGCATCCCTAGCTTAGACTTATATCGAGGTTACTCACTCGTCCTGTGGCCAGAAGAATGGGCTTCGGGGCGTGGCAACTGACGTCCTCCTGCGTGGGAGGCACAATGAAGTCGCGCACAAAGTTCCACATGGGATTGTCGGTGGTGGTGCCCTGCTCAAAGCTAAAGGCGCCGGGACCATCGGTGGTGCCAGCTGCGAAGCTGTAGCCCATTGCCGGCTGGCAGCCCCTGATCTTGTCCAGCTTGCGGGTGAGGGGATTGTAGGTGCTGCCATTGTAGTTGGGCATGTCGACAAACCGATGGATGAAGCGCACATCTCCGGTCACCTCGCGTGCCGTCGACTCCTGGCTCTGTTGGTTCAGCATGCTCAGGGCTCCCTCGGCCAGACGCTGGCCAATGATCTGGGTGCTCTCGAACATGTCGCCATTTCGGCCCGGGCCCATGGCGAAGCAGTCGCCCTCGCCGGCGGGACAATGGGAGGAGAGCAGGTCGCATTCCTTGCCCGAAATGGAGCACTTGGGACCCATGATATTGGGCGAAACATCGCCCAAATTCGAGGAGCAAAAGGCGCCAACGAATTTGCCCTTGCCGGGCATCTTGTTGGGATTGAACTCCTTCTCCAACAACAAAGCAGCGTATCCCATGTTGTCACTGGTCACCAGCTTGTTGGTGTTGTTCATGGAGGTGGCATGCACCGCATACCAGTTGAAGGCCCCCAGCAGATTGCTCTCCTTGTCCACGAATCTCAGCTGCGCCAAGGTCTTGTCCACATCGTGCTCGTACTGGGCTCGTTCCTCGACAGGATTGCGCAGATACGAGCTCGGCGAGCGATTGATGTTGGCATTCAGCACTGTGGTCTTGGAGAAGTAGATGCGACCATCTACCAAATTATCCGTGGCACGTTTGATGCTCTGCAATGATAGCATATCAGCCATTAGATACATTTTGTATCTGATAGATTGACACATTTTAGTCACTCACCAAGTAGAGTCCTTGGGCCATGACCTCAAAGGTTTGCGGCACAAAGCCCAGAATGGAGATATCGTAGAGCAAGTGCATCAGGAATCCTCCAGGAGCACCATGAGTATGAGTTCCACTTATGGCCACATTCTCGGCATTGTAGATATTTCCGTAGCGCGCCTGAAGACGCTTCACCACCTCCCTCTTCAGGCCGTAGCCCATCATGCCACAGTCGGCACTCACGAACGCCACTCGGTGTCCCTTCTCATCCTCCACAACGAAAGCCCGGGCAAAGGTGCGAGTGTGCAGTCCACGTCCGACCTGCTTCAGGTTCGCATAGCCCATCTAAAAGGATTTGAATTAAATATTTAAAATTTAAAAGATTAACTAATATTGAAAGATTTCCTTTTTTTGGTTGTGGAATTTTGGAAAAGGATTAATTTCAGGGATTTTTACCGAAACGAATATCGGTTTCAGTTACGGTTTCGGTTATATTCGCATTCAGGTTTTCGGTTATCGGTTACGCAAAATCTTTGAATAAAGGTTTCGTAAAGGTGAACCGGTTTTTGTATGTTTCGGTTTTGAAATACCGGTATGGCTTCGGTTCACAAAAAAAATTGTTTTGCATAAATATAATAAGATTAATATTATATGTAAAAATAATTAAAAAGGCATTACTTTCTTAATGTTTCATTGACACATTTCTTACGCATATTCTTCAGTTTGATGTAGCTTAGTTACATTTTAACAATTTTAATATTTCATTTAACAAATATTTTTTACTTGCGCTTATTCAGTGCTATGAAAATTCGATCATGAACATCACAAAAAAAATTAAAAATTAAACATAAAAAAATCTAAACAAAAAATCAAAAATGGAAAATAATTTTTTTTTGGGTGTATGAAAAACCGAAATTAACCCTTATAAATGAAACGATTACTAAACGTATTTCGGATTACAGAGTTTCGGTTTTAAGGTTTCGGTCAAACGAAAATTTTTTTTCGGTTACGGTTTCAGTTATGGTTTTAAATTTCAATCGGATTTTACCGGTTAAAGGTTACGGTTTCGGTTAGAGTTTTAAATTCTGATTAATTTTATTTTAAATTATTATAAATAGCAAAAAGTAATTAAGTTTTACATTAAAAATTCACAAATTATATTTTTGTTTGATAATGATCGAAAATAATTAGTTTTGTATGTAAAATTATACTTACAAAATTGATTTCCACTGGCGGTCCAGTTATGTCCGCCCTGCCCACGCCCACTTTGTAGCCAGTGACCAGACTGGTCAGTCCACATAGCGCTAACAGCGCGTATAAGCCAAATTTCGAATTAGCCATAGGTATAAAAAGCGCAAATTAAAACTTAATCAACTGTAACGAAGGCGATCGATTAAATAGAAAGATAAATTAGAGTTAAAAAGGTGTGAATAATAGAGTATACAAAATTATTAACTAAAAATGTAAACTGAATATTATGAATTTGTGTTAACGGCGTCAGGTTAACATCTGTAACTTGAGTTAGCGGCACTTGTCACATCCCTATGTTAAAGTTACCTTAACATGCTACTATCAAAAATTAAAATTACTTTGCTTACTTTGGCATACACTTTAAATGACTGCATTTTCTTAAAGCTAAACTTTAATGATAATAATTAATATAAAGTGTAAATAAATCTTTTTATGAGCTAATTAAAAGAAGCTAAGTCATCAAGTAATTGAAATCGTACTGCTTACTATCTACTACGTTGCTATTTTCGACGTTATCTTTTCAACACAACACAACAGAAGTATTATCGCACAGTTCAGAAATGAAGCAATTTGTTGTCAATCAATTAGTAGCGCTTAAGTATTTTGCAAACATTATCGATTGCCAATAATTGTGAATGGCTAGACAATAAAATCAAATGTCAAACGCATCAAGCCAAAGAGCCCATTAATAACAGATACATATGCAGTGTGAATATAGATACATTTTGTAAATGGTAAAAGCGCGGTCGATGGCCAGCAACAAATGCTAATTTATTGGGGTGTCTGTAATCGAAGTGACCTCCAAGTAGTTGCATCATTAAATAATGTAAAAGAAAATCAACGAAGGACAACAACAACAAACTGGAGCTCTTATCAGTTGAATGAAAACAACTGAGAGTGTTACAGCAAACCGGTTATTATCAGTTTGCGAAACGATCAGGCTGATTCGGTTGATGTTACTGTTACTGTTGTAGCTACTGTTACTGTTAATGGTACTGTAACTGTTGTAGGACTGTAACGGTTGCCAAAACTGGCTCTTTTTTCCCTGTTGGCGCATTGGCATTTATTTTTTTAAATTGGCTTTTTTTATCAGTGTAGAATCGGTTAATTTGTATAGTTTTAAGATGAAGCACATATTTTTACTTTTATTTAATTTATAGCCGTGTTTGGGAAAAATTATTTTTTATTTAATTCAATGCAAAAATAACATGAACTGCAAAAAAAGTTTTGGCTCTTTTTTAGTGAATTTGGCTGTTTTTTTTTTTTTGCCCAATCTGATTTTTTAATGTTACTCCTCTCCCCTTTACTCAGTTATCGACTTTCAAGTCAGCGGAAATAAATAAAATCAAAGCCAGATACTTTTTAAAAATATCTATTTAGATACAAGTTTAAGATATTTTCTATTTCCTATGCGGGCCACGTTCTCCACAAAAGAACTCCAGTTTAGGAGGCGTTAAATAGGAAATCGAGTGAATGTGAGTAATTGCTTTGTATGTTTGCCATGTAATGCAGCAGTCGCTCTGAGATTGTCGCGCGCTTTGCATAATTCAGTCGACAGGCTGACATTGAAAGCGAAAATTAAATAAATACATATTGTGCGATCAGTGTTGTCTACTTTTGATAAGCAAAAAAGCTGTTTTTAGCGGGAAAATATAGAAATAATTTAAATCGACATCTGATAAATATAACTGTTTTAAGTTTATAGACAACTTAATTATTGCAAGCAGTAATTTTCATTTCATTGGAAATAAAATAATGTTTATGTAAATTGAGTTACGGGTATCTTATAGTCGGAAAATAGAATTGTTATTGCATGTTTTGCTTCTAATCTTTTGCTTTAAATAAAACAAAACATAGCGATGGGAATCGTACTTTGAACCGAAGAGTAAATACTTATTATAAATTCTATAAATAAGACAGAATTAAAGGCGCAATTTTTTGGACTATCTAAAAATGTAAATATTTTTGTTGAGGTTAAAAATGCTGAAACTAATAGAGACATATTTATCCGTTGTTTTTATTCTCATCCGCAATTGGCCTTTAAAAAGTTATCTTTGGCGGGAAAACGCTAAGTATGACAACACCGTATTTACAAACGGGCAGATGGATATACTTATATGTATATGCTCACATGCTGGTTTGGGCAGCCTTTAACAAAAGCCGAACAAAGCAAAAAAAAACAACAAACAACGCAACCAACGATAACAGCTGCAGGGCCTTCGCGCAGATACAAAGATACAAAGATACAAGTTCAAGCTTGTAATTTACTGGATTTTAGTGTGTGTTTTTTTGCATAAACTCATATAAAAGAATAAACATGCGACTTTATGTATATTTTTAGTTTGTACCTGCAAATATGTATCTATATATCTATATTTCTAATTTTGTTTGGTTTTCATTTGAACAACTTGGAATTCCGCCTTAGTCCAAATTGTAATTGGGTTTTATCTGATTTTGATTCGAAGCCGCAATTTTAGCTTGGGCTTTGGCTATTGTATTGTGTGTGCTTGTCACTTGCCTCACATTGATTCACTTACAAAAGATTCAAATGTATCTCTTGGATACACGCGGCTGAACAACACAACGAACGCAATGCCGCCCTGGCATCCAATTGAGCAAATTACAGAAATTTTTCGGCTGATGAGCCTTTTCATACACTTGATTTTGTTGATTTTCGCAACTTAATATTCTCCTTCGTTCGCGCTTTGAGTTTTTCGAGGTTAAACGCAAGCACAACTATCTCTTATGCAATAAGTCTCCTTTTAGTTTTGGGCCACGTTAACAATAACCGATAAGATTGCTCGACGGAGTTTCAATGAATTAAATTTAAATTATTTGTGGCGCATTTAGTCAAGTGATATTTATTGCACTTGCTGCTCGTAGTATAATTAAATCCGAATGATCCAAATGATGTTCATTATAATTGTTGTAGCTGTTTTTATGGTCTTATCTCACGCACGCCCCCTAATTAATACCGTAATATTAGCGGAAAAACACGTAAAACACTTGTTGCTTTTAGTTGTTCAGCTATTTTTTATTGGTTTTTCAATCAGTTTAAAAAGAGCTGGCATTTCGAATGCGAAACAGATTTCAAAACACGGCTCATCTTGTCATGGCGAAAAAAAACAAACAATAAACAAGACTTTGCCCCCGCCTACCACCAACCACAACAAGCAATAATGCCAAAGAAAAACCCAAAAGACAGACAAAAATATATAAAACGAAACTGAAACTGAAACTGAGACCGATACCGAAGTCGATTGGGTCGAAGTCGCGTGGTTTCTCGTCGCGCCGAAGATCTTTTTTATTTGTGTTTATTTTTTATTTAAATAACGCCCGCTATGCGCCCAAGTTGGGCCACTAACCGCTGACAACTGACAACTGACCGCCGAGCACCACCGGGGACTGACCAAGATGGAATCACGCTCTCAGCTCGCGCTCAATTCAACTCAGCTCAGCTCTGAGCTCTGAACGCAGCGTGCTTTATATTTATATTTTATTTTTTGTTTGTTTTGATTGGACTTTTTTTTTTGGTCTTGCGTTCACTTAGTCATTTGTCAACTTGTCATGCAGTCATTTGTTCAATTGCTGCACATTATCACAGATAAAGTATCTGCAGCCAGTGGCGTAGCTACATAGATACAAATGTATCTGTATCTGTTCAGTTGAAGCCTGAGTTGAATCAGTCACAGCTCGAGTACACTATTGAGTGACAACTTGAGCAGCTCTCTTTCTCTCTCTCTCTCGTTCAGTCTCTCTTTCTCTGAATCTTTGACTTTTGGCACTATTTTTATTGACTTCAGAAATTCTTGTTGTTAATAACCCATAGATAGCTTATCATATCGCACTGAAAGCTGTTACGGTTCAAAGGCAACAGATTATCTTTGATTGAATTGCATTTCCTCATACCATTTTAATCTCTTCAGCAACTGCAATTTAAATATATTTTACTTACTTTTGAATTAGCCAACTTCTTTAGACACACTTCAGCTTGCTGGCAGATTCAAAAACTGAATGAGAAAGCATAGCTCAGTAGCAACGTTTTGGACAAGAGGGGGTCTTTAAGTATAGTAGCTGATAACTGATAGTAGCTAAAAGCGTACATGTTTTATGAAGATTAGCCAAGTTATAAGTATTTTGCGCTGCGATAAGGATTAATGGTTTTTGCGAAGGTCCAACTATGTGCACTTGTCACTTTAACAACAACTACAATTAACATATATGTTATTAATATTTTATTGCAGTAAATGTAATGTAAAATACAAATAAAGCCATTTTTGAAGAAGAGCTTAAATTTAAATTTAACCGCCAGTTGCTGTTGCAGACAGACAGCTCAAAATTGCGTTAACAGTTTTAGTTATCGAAATATCGATATTAGTACAACACTGTTAGCTAACAGCTGCTACTCGTACATATATTTTTTTCTTATTAGCAAACAGCTGTTCTCGCAGTTTTCCAGCGACGCCAGCTCCACCACCTGCGTAATGAGTAATTGGTTAACAATTCTTACAAAATAAACGAAAGCAACGGTAAACCAAAACTTTGGCCCAAAGCACAGGCTACAAATGAATAGTAAAGACAGATTCTAGTGAATTGCAAAAGCAAGAGGAAGCAAATATCTTCAAGGAGGAGGGACAAGGACAAACTGAACAACAGTTGAGCCAAAAAAAAAAAAAAACATGTCGAAGGCCGTAAATAATATGAATATGGGCATTGTGGAGCCCCAGGAGCGCATGAAGAACTTGTCCCACTGTGGCACCGTTATCGAGGTGGACAAAAACATGGCTGTGTCGCGGTAAGTAAATCAGGGAACCAAAGAAAGATGTGGCGGCAAGTGAGAGAAATTGGCGAGCAATGGCAATTTCACAGTGTGCCAGAAAAGTCCTTGGACGCGTATTTGCCTTTGAAGGATATTCTCATTGGCATTCGCTATTGCTGTGCCTATTTGTATGTATGTGTGTTCGTGTGTGTCCTTTGGCAGCTGCACAGAAATAACAACAACAACAAAGGGGTTTATTCGGCACGCCGAATACTCGATACTCTTGCGGTGCACTGTATTAATTTTTCGACTGGTGGTTTCTATGACAACTGTATGAAAAACTGGTTTAGATGAGGATGCATAAGAAAATACTACGGACAGAATCTGTGAGATTGGTTAAGATATCTCTACAAACCAGAAACGATGTATCGATATTTTACACAATCCATAACAAAATCAGAATGCACTCCGTAAAGTGTATATTATAAACAACAACAACAAGTGCCTTGTCTTTTTTTTGTGCAAATGAATAATTTGGGTTCCATTGCAGCTATTATCGTTCTGGCACGGAGATGCTGCGCATGGCGAATGTTTATCTGAACGAGGGCAACCATGAGAACGCCTTTATACTGTACATGCGATACATGACCCTGTTCATCGAGAAGATACGCCAGCATCCCGACTTTGAGAGCGTCAAGCCGCAGGTGAAGGCCATCAACAAGACCATCAAGGACGAGATCATGCCCACAACGGAAAAGCTGCGCAACAAGCTGCTGCTGCAGTATAAGCGGGAATATGAACAGTTTCTGGCCAACAAGGAGGCGGAGCGGTTGCAGGAACAGCGGGAGCAGGCCAACAGGGCCAAGAGGGCAGCGGCAGCTGGTGGTGGTGGTGTTGTGCCATCGCTGATTCCAGCCAATCTGCATGTGCAAATCGATGCCAACAACCAGCCAACGGCACCAGATCTGGGTCTGCTGGATCAGGTGGTTTATCCAAATGATTTTCCAACTGGGACCAATCGCTCCAATCTGCCCAGCTCTGGTCTCTTGCTGCCCGTTGTGGATACCACTGGCGCTGACAGGACATCCAAGTGAGTACAGACTTTAATCGACAAGATTCCCATTGATTACAGTCTTTGTTATGTTCTTTCCTTATAGCGCGTCCTCGAAGCCCGCCTTTGATCGCAACCAGAAGCCGCAATATAATCGCACCGACTCTTTGCTGGCGGGCTCACTGCGCACCGTCAACGTACCTGCGGACACCATGAATGTGTTCCTTCAGCTGGCGCATGCCAACACCTCCAAGAGCATTGAGACTTGCGGTGTCCTAGCCGGGCATCTGGCGCGGAATGAGCTCTACATCACGCATATTATAGCGCCACAACAACATGGAACGCCCGACAGTTGCAACACGATGCACGAGGAGCAGATCTTTGATGTTCAGGATCAGATGCAGCTCATTACGCTCGGCTGGATACATGTAGGGGTTGTCCATACCATGTGTAACTTGTCTTAATATTAACTTTGTCATACTCTCCTTAGACACATCCCACTCAGACCGCTTTCCTGTCCTCCGTTGACTTGCACACGCACTGCTCCTATCAGATGATGATGCCCGAGGCAATCGCTATCGTCTGTGCGCCCAAATACAATACGTGAGTGATTCTCTGAATTTACTCGAATGAGTCAGACATTGAGTATTCTTTACAATGCATTTCCAGAACTGGTTTCTTTATACTTACGCCACAGTATGGCCTGGATTACATAGCACAGTGCCGGCAAAGCGGGTTTCATCCGCATCCTAATGATCCACCGCTGTTCATGGACGCCCAGCACATCAAAATGGATTCGCAGGCCAAGATAAAGGTCATCGACTTGCGCAGATAGTATGCTGAACTCCTAGTCTGAAACCTTCAGCCAAAACGTACTTTGAAGCTAACTAACAGCAGCACCCTGGTAGTGAATCACCCACTGTGGATGCAAGAGCAGCGAATTTATCAAATGCTATAACAAAAGTCATTGAAACAACCTTAAAAAGCAATAGGTCCGCCGCTTTTAATTAACTGCATTTAAATTTAAGTTGTACTACTTTCATTGCTCGGAAATTAGTATTGCAAATTTAGTCTAATTTTTAAATTGACTTGTTAACTTGTTTCCCTCTACAGCAAATCATTTATATGCCGCTTAATATTATTTTTAGTTCATTTAAAAATTGAAAATAATGTAACTAAAATAGTCTAGTTTCCGAGCGTTCACATTCTTGAGATTTCTCGTACAATAGCACCAGCAATATAATGTTAAAAGTTTTTAAATATCCAAAAAGAAATAGAACCGTGTGTTTAAAAAAAAGTGATTGTATTTTTGCACGCAATATAAGAATATAGTCGAATTTTTATGAGCTCTTTTAGTTTGTCTGTCTAGGTCTAAATTTATGAAATTTGTTAATGTGATTTACAATTGTGGCTTACATTTTTTTGTTAAAACTATTTTTACGTATGCATGTATTTATTAAATTGTATCTATATCAGTCAAGGAACTCCGCACACCGCTAATTACTCAGCTAAAGCAAATACCTTTGAATATTATTCATATACTATTGCTAAAAAACTATGCGATAAAATGTTGTTTATTGAGAAAAACAGAACACGTGTTACGTATGCTTACTAAATTGCTAAATTTAATAAAGATGTAATTTATTTTAAAGAAATGAGCAAGAACATTTATTAATTTATTATCAACCTTTGAATTTTAACAGTCAATGAGCGCTGTCAACTTTAAAAAATTACGTAAAGGCGAAGATTAAATTTTTCAATTTAAATTTCTCTTAAAATTTTATTAATTGCGTTTAAATAATTTTCATTCAAAAGTTTTTTGTTTACGATGTTAGTAACATTGCCACAATTGGCGTTTTTGCGCCAAAACTGGCTATATTTTGTCCTGTTGGCGCAAATTGGCTGATTTTTCCATCAGTTCAGAATTAGGAATTTATATGTTTATGCAGAAATCAACAACTTTGTTCCCGAGGTTGGTTAATCACGAGTATGCTTATAAGTAGTAAGTTTCGGAGGCAAATTCCACACTGACAACTGAGAAGAAAAAAGAAGTACTGTTCTTTCTCCCTCTCACTTCAACTCCAATTCACAAAACAAACAGCAAGAAATTTATTTTGTTTTGAATTTACTGATATGGCTTGCGCAGACTCGAAAAGTGCTGCCCAATAAATTTCTGCGGATGATAGTAACGGGATTATCAGAAGATAATGAAAATCAGGAGAATGAGGACAACATTGATGAAATTATTTACATCTTATGAATAAAAGATCAGCAGATGCTCAAATGGTTCAGTTTCTCTCTAGGCAACCTGATTTTGCGCGCTCACTCTCCTGCTCTCAGGAGAATATACTGGAATTAATGAATTATAAAACTAGCTTTTTTTATGGCTTTTTTCATTAATTTTTCAGCTTTTTTTCATCGTTCCTCCCGTCAAAAACAGCTTTTTTTTTCAAACAAAAGTTGGCAACACTGGTTAGGCCCTTAGCGTTTACAATTCCCGCCCACAGTTTTGCGTGTTTTCTCGACTCGTGCGGTCTGCTCCAAAGCGTAAGAAGAGAGCGCATAATTCAATGAGCGCAAAAAAACACTGCAAAAAGTTTAATTGCTAAGCTGGAGTTAAAATAAAGTATAAAGCATATTTTTGTGGTGTGTGATAAATAATCGATAATAAGAGCAAACGCATCAAGCCAACGCAACGCTTTAAAAGGGACGCCAACAGAACAGAGCCGAGGAAGGGAAGGGAAGGGGGCAAGTTCGTGGGGCCTTTGTCCTTGATTAAAGTTTGTCACGGAAAACGACACCAAATTAAATACATAAATAAATAAATAAAAGAAATAAAAACGAGCTTAGCACAATCAAATAGAAATTGTAATTATTGTTGTTGTTATTGAATTGTTGTGCTTTTTAACCTTGCGCCGGGACAGCTGCTCGGCATTCCTGCTCCCCCTTCCCCACATCGACAACTTGAACTCCAGTTGCTGATATAATGCCAATACTCGATCCGTGTGCAATTAATTGGATACCAGGCCTAAAAGAGGTTCAATGTCAAGAAGTAAGTGTAGAAATCTTAATCGGAAATGTGTTAATGATAGAAAAGAACATACTATATGTGTGTCTTAGTCAAATAACTGTTTTGACAAAGAAAATTTACATTTTTTATTTTGCGAAATTAACAATTTCTTATAGCTTTTAAATTCTTTCTTCTTATTTTATTATGCTTATGGATTAAAATACAGTTGAACTTCCATAACTAGAGTTTCTATAACTCGAATTTCCTCTAGCTCGAACTAAATCGAGTGGCAATACACTTAAAAAAATAGAGTTCCATAAGTCGCAGTCTCCATAATTCGAAGTTTTTCTTTGGATAATGATGATTCGAGTTAGGGAAGCTCGACTGTACAAGTTTAAATATTACAAAAATAAGAACGTTTATATTTTTTGTGAAAAAAGTTACTTGACATGCTGAAAGAGAAGGCGGACTAAAGATAATGCTAAAAGAAAGAAAGACAGTTACTTCTCCCTCGCCAGTGTTGCCACACTTATTGCTTTAACTGGAAATGCTCTAGCAGGAAAACGGAAATGTTCTGTCGAGCATTGACAACGATTGTCCGACTGTCTGTCTGACTCAACAACTGACTGCTTCGTCTGGGCTCGTGCCTGGCGCGAAGCAAGGGACACGACAGCTGACACAATCAGCTGCTGATGGTTCCATGCAGTGACATTTTGCTAGCCTTGATAACAATGCCTGAATTCCCTTGAAAATAGAGTTCTGTTACGGATTCGTGTGCACCTTCAGCCTGTAATTGATGAACGTTTTGTTTAATGAATTGTATGCAGCCTTCCTTCTCCCCTCATAACTCACAATTTACCACCCCATAACCATTTACCTGTGTGACCCTCCTGTCACTTTGCGTATACATATCTACAATAGGCGGTATAAACATTTCTATTCTTTGCTCGCCCTGCTCATTTCTTTCTTGCCTTCTTGTTTATGTCTCTATCTATTTTTAAACCAACCATGCGCCATTCACGTGCGTGCGCCCGGCCGGCCAATGCGGCGTATACGCAATATATATTAGAAAAATATTTGCTACTAGTTTGCGACAAGCTGCACGTGCTAAAATGCAAAGTGGAAAATTTACAAATACAAATGTATGTATAGCAAATAAATATGTAAAAACAACTAAGTGAATTAGGCTCTAAATTTATTTAAACGAAAATATTCAAAGAAAATTCCTAACTCGAAGCACCATTATCCATAAAAACAGTTCGAATTATGGAGACTTTGACTTATAGAGTTCTTTTTCTTAAGTTTAGTAGACTCTACTGCCACTCGTATAGTTCGAGTTACAGAAAATTCGAGTTATAGAAGTTCGAGTTATGGAAGTTCGTCTGTAGTTCAAAAAGAAATATTTAAAATACATATTTATTTTATAAATATTAAAGTAAACGTTAAAAAAAATTAAATTATTAAAAAAAAAATTAAAAATAAGGAAATTTAGCAAAAAACAATAAATATTGAAATATAAATGATGCATAAAAAATATTTTACTGCAGTTTTTCCTGCAATCACATAACTGTCAAATATCTTTCGCTGCTTGGCAACTCCACTGTACGAGTGGAGCAATAAATAGAAGTTATCAAGTCTGGAATTTATTCAAGCAAGCAAAGCTTTTCTATCTATCGTACTTGAAATCGTCGCATAAAAATGCACCCAGCAAAGCTTCAGCAACTGCAACGATTTCCTGTTTACACAAAGTGCACTGTGTTTGTGTGTGTGTGTGTGTGAGTGTGTCAGTGTGCTGCCACAGGTGGTTGTTGTTGCACACACACACTTATTGTTTACTTGTGTTAAAAATTTGCACACTTTTAGTAAACAAATGCAAAGCTCTCTCACCCACATGATAATGCACAGTGGTTGTTATTTCTGCAGTTGTTGCTATTGTCGCACATTAAATGCATTTATATACAGATACAAAATACAAAGACAAAACACAGTTAGAGATTAGGGAACAGCAACAACAACAACAGCAACATAAATGTAAGCCTAGTCGGGGACTGTCGGCTGTTCTTGACGCCGCAGTCGCAGACGCTGCTTCAGTCAGCGTCGGCAGCGGCAGCGGCAGCGAGATTATTATTACTGGGAAAAGCTTTTTTTGCCAGTGCCTCAGATTTTGATTCAGAACGGAAAAGTGACGCGTCGCAAACGCACGGATGAATCGCAAACCAAGGCGCGTTTCACTGAATTATTTTCGAAATAAATACCACTTGAGATACACAAAGAAAATAAATATATAAATATAAATACATATATTTGCGTAGAGAGCGAACGAAAGCGAGATCGATTGGTCTACGGGCGTTTTGCAAAGTCGGAAAATTCATAGAAATTCATAGCAATTATTGGGCCTGGAATCCCATTGGCAATACGAGTCTTCATTGGTTTCGCACTCGCGGCAACAGTTGGTTCGCGACGTAACCGTAAACGTAAACAAAACAACCCGAATAATTAGAGAAGCTGTGCGATATTGAAACCCAATGTAACGGTTACGATCGACAAATTACAACAATATCATAATTTTCAATTTGCATCAGTTTCAAGTGAATCCAAAATGCATTCTAAAATGGAAGAGGTAATCTACATGTGGTTTGTGCAAATATTTAAAACGCTGTTAAATACTGAAACTGGGAAGTCTTTGAGTTGAGGTTTTTTCCAATATTAAATTTATATATTTTTTTATTAAATTTTAGATTTACTTTTTGCTTCCTGTCTGTGTATAATCATTTTATTGATTGCCATCACAATTTAAACTAACGCAAAATAATATAATATTTCTAATCAGTTCTATGAAACTAATTTGCATTTTTAAAGAGAATTTTGAAAATGTTAAACTTAGATTAGATAAATGATAGGCACATACGCAAAGCAGATTATATCTGCAGTAACTATAAAAAATTATTTGAATTGTATTTGAAGGAATTAAATAAGTAGGTATTTAGACTTTGCCAAACAACTGTGACTGCCTGTCAATGTTTCAATTCACATAAGCATTATAATTATATAAAATAGACAACAAAAAATTTAAAATGACAACACACATGCATATATAAATACATATATGGTACACACTATATGCATGAGTATATGATCTATAGAAAAAAAGCTCGACAAGGCATCATATGTTTTTTGGCGGCCGCCCTCAGTTTCCATTCTAATGTCAAACAACAACAATATCAACGGAATCACCTTCATTGAAAAGCTAATTTATATGAGCGCTATCTCAGTTTTCACTCGTGATTGTTGTTGTTTTTATGGTTTTCATTCATTTCGCACATTACGTTAGAGCGGTCTCTTTTCTCAGTCTGTCTCTCTGTCGGCCACAGTAAAAGGGAGGCTTGTATAAACTAGATAAATCTCTCTCCCTCTCTCTGTTTATCTCTCTTCTTCTCCTTACCCCCTCTCTATGTCTGTTCTCACTGCTATTTTCATTAAACTTTGACGATCGCCAATTAGCTGACTGCCCCTGCGTATACGTAATCTGTCATATCTATATCATTGAAGTATATGTGAGGTTTTTTTCAACTTGGCCTACTGAAATTGGCTTAATACTACAGTAGCAATTGTAGCTCTGGTCGTTAATAAGAAATATTACAGGGGTAGCAAAAAAGTTGTCAGAACTTGCATTAGCTTTGACTTTAATGCGTCCTTAAGCTCAGTCATGATAATTTATACGATTTGTTAAATGCATAAATAAATTTTGCGTTTCTTGCCTGCCACAAACTGTTGTTGCTGAGCTTTCCAAACTGTGGCAATGGCGATAATGAACAGCTGGAATGACCTTGAGAGAAATTACGAAACTTTGCAGTGTTTTTTTTTTGTTTTTGTTTTTGCAGTTTGTCAGGTGCACAGACTTTGGCCAAGTGATACGAAACCGAAATTAAATATGTACACGGAGGCAGTAGCACGTGCCACTTGCTGCAGGTGGAGGTGCAGCTGCCCCTTGCAGCGTCTGCTGCCACGACCTATGACTGGGCGGAGCAACAGCCAGAAAGTATCAGACAAATGACCTCATTATAATGTTCAACAAAAAAAATGAAAATAAAAGAAGCACACAAAAAACTTTCATCGGGCATATAATATTACATGCCGGCATACATGGCGTATGTGCAATATTATCCGCTATTTGACGCTGCATGCAAACCCTTTTCACGTGTCTGTGTGCTTGTGTGTGTGAGTGTGTGTGTGTGTTTGAATGGCTGTCAGATTTCAAGCTCAAGCGGATTTGGCGCTCGGTATAATAAATGAAAACAGATTTTCCTTTGATTATTCAAGCGCCGAGCTCTTTGGATTTTGATCATGCTTATGCCCTTGTGGAAAGGATTTTTCGCAGCTTTGTGATTTTATTTTTTTAAATTAATGTGAAAGCAAAAATTAGAATACATTTTATATTAAATTTTGTTTCTCTTTCATAATATTCTACTGTGCACTTAATTGAACTAAAAGTAATTGTCTGACAGCACACTATTCTGATGTAATATGTAATGTTTCAATCTCTGCACAAACAAACAAGCTGATAAGATTCAATTTTAGCACAGGACTCAATTGAATGTTTTTCTGTTGCTGTCAATGCAATAAACGTATATTTTTATTTTTGTATAAAAGAAAAATAACATACATATACTCGGTACATACATAAAAGCACAAGGGGCTGTAAATGGGGCGTGGTGCCCCCCAGCAACTGGGGGAATGACGATTCTCCCATGCATGATAATCGCATTACGTCTATGGATTAATTGATAAATGTGAGGAGAGACTTAAACGAAATCGAACTTGTTGACGGAATTACACCAACGTTGTTGACCCCATGGCCCTGCACAAAGTGTGTGTAAATAGGAAATGCAGAGAGAATGAGAGAATGATATGCAGAGTTTACAAATTAATAGTTAATTTTGGTTACACTCATTGAAAATTGTTTGCAAACAAACCATAAAAATTGCTTTATTTATGATGTCAACAACTGAGCGAATGATTCAAAAGAGAGTGGAAGCACAGAAAGAGCGCAAAAAGTTTAAGAGAGCAAGCGATCGATTTTGTCTGAACCCCTTCCACAAAGCAAGATAAAACGTGACGTTTTCTCTTCTTCAGTTCGCATAAAATTTGCTCAATTTGTTTGCTCTCTCATGCTGTCTCTCTCTTTAGCATATGAAAGAACAGTAGAAGCAATTCGGGCAGTCAGTTGGTTTTGTGCGCTTCAGCTCGATTCATTTCAGTTTACTCTGCTTCTGTTCAAGTGGATGAGCTAATTAATGCCCAGACATATAACTTGTCCCACAAGTTGTACAATTTTAATATCACCAAAATGCCAATTACCGCAACTGTGAGTTCTACAAAAAAATCTTTGGCTTTTATAGAGAGTAAAATGTGTTGATTTATGACACGTGTTGCTTTTGTTGGTCATGCGAAGAGTGAGCGAAAAATTGAGAGAGCGTCCGTCGTCTGACGGCGTCTGAGTGTGTGTGTGTGTGTGTGTGTGTGTGTGTGTGTGTGTGTGTGTTTATGAATATGATTATATATAATAATATGTCTGCTCTCTTCTTTGCAGTCTCCTTCACTACTGAAGCGCGCCGGCACCGATAAACTGCGTGAAGTCTTTCAGAAATACGCGTCACTGCAAAAGGATGGAGAGCATTATATGACGAGTGAGGATTTCGTACGCAAATTCCTTGGCCTATTCACGGAGGCAGCTTTCAATGATGTAAGTAGTTGGAGCAACAAACAAACAAAATCCCGTCGGGCATCATCATTGGGTCATTGCAAGGTTATATTCAGCACAGTCGCTGCCAGTCGTACTCTGATAAGCAATCGACAACAACAACAACGAGAGCAACCCTTGCTCTTATCAACATACAACAGATAGCAATTACACCTGTGTGAAAGCAACATTGAAACTGTTCAAACATCTATTCATCCATATTCATAAAATCTGAAACTGATTCACAATGAACTCGACAAAAATCACTTGGCCGCCTCGTGTTGAACGTCACAACATTTAAATTGCTCCCTTATCATTTTGTTTGGTTTAGACGAGACTCGTAACTGATTTCCAGCCGCGACTTTATAGGTCGAAGTCTGCAAATTGTACTTTATTTTTTTTTTATATTTTATGGATTAGTGATAAAGTTGGACTATCCGGTTAAACGTTGAACTTGTCTAATTTTACTTAATCTAGGAATCGGTGCGTTTATTGGCCGGCATTGCGGACACGAGCAAGGATGGTCTCATATCATTCTCGGAGTTTCAGGCATTCGAGGGTCTGCTCTGCGCCCCCGATGCTCTCTATAGAACCGCCTTTCAGCTGTTCGATCGCCAAGGCAATGGCAATGTCTCATATGGTAAGCATATGGATATTATTCAAATATTTGCAAATTCTAATTGAATTCAAATCTTAGCTGATTTCGCTGATGTTGTACAAAAAACTGAACTGCACTCAAAGGTTCCATTTAGCTTAGATGGTACATTTATAAAACGATACTTTGGAGAGGTAAGTTGAACATAATTTGATTTTAATTTAAATCAACTTTAAATTCAATTTCCATTTCAATTTGCAGAAGAAGCAACGCCTTATCAACTATGCTGAATTTACGCAGCTGCTGCATGATTTTCACGAGGAGCACGCAATGGAGGCATTCCGTAGCAAGGATCCAGCTGGCACTGGATACATATCCCCCTTAGACTTTCAGGATATTATCGTTAAGGTTAAGCGGCATTTACTCACACCCGATGTCAAGGATAACTTGGTGGCGGTAAGTATTCCATATAATCCCATCAGAGAGAGAGAGAGAGAGAGAGTGATGTGTAATTCCCATTAATGTGATTATAACAGGTCACGGAGGGTCACAGAGTGAGCTTCCCGTATTTCATAGCATTTACCTCGCTGCTGAACAACATGGAGCTGATCAAGCAGGTCTATCTGCATGCCACCAAAGGCAGTCGCACCGAGACGGTAACCAAGAACGAGCTTCTCTATGCGGCACAGACAATGAGCCAGATCACGCCCCTCGAGATCGACATTCTATTCCAATTGACGGGTGCCGTTAATCAGCCAGGGTGAGTTCTGTCATCCGATTTCCTAAACTCTCCTTGATCTTTACGCGTATTTGTACCACAAACAAACAACAGCAATTTTAGTGACTAGAAAGAAAGGTTTTTCTTTGGCACGCCGAAGATTTAATACCCTTGCAGAGTACTGCATTTAAATGTGAACTCTGTGATATGATATGATAGAGTAGTCCGATTTTAAGCTCAGTTTTAGTCAGGATGTTTAAGACGGCGAGATTGGTTGTGTTGTTTCAAAAGATTAAAAAGCTTTTCAAACTAAAAGTGGATTTTTCACCGATCGCTCCTGTGACAACTATATGATATAGTAGTCAGTTTATAATATAGTTTATTCAGGATGTTTAAGATTGGTTGTGATATTTCAAAAAATAGAAGCAGATGGACAGATCAAGATCAACTTGGATTGACGTCCTGATCAAGAACATATACACTTTAATCCCTCTGCACGGGTATAATAATTACTATCCCAACACCAACAATAAAAAGTAGAAGATTCACTTGGTCAAAAGGAATTTCCACATGTTTTCGGTGTATGTTTTTCCGTGTGTTATTAATTAACTCTCTCTTTTTGTTTCTCTATTTCTTTGCCTCTCTCTCCTTCACAATCACTCTCACATTCATTTGATGAAAATGCTTACAAATTTGTTAAATCAAATGTTAATAACTGATAATTAGAAGCTGGTGGAAACGCAAAAAGATTTCTCCTAGGAGGCAAGTGTTGTTGTCCTTGAAAGAAGTGTTATTTCGGCATGGTTTTCCTTCTCCTTACTCCTTAATTACCACTAATACACCATTGCCATGCATCAGCCCTTCGGTGTGTTTTCTTTTTTCAATATATGTAGTTATCTTTTAAAGTCTTCAGTTTCTTGATTAATTATCTTTACAATTTCATCTCAACAGCCGCATCGACTACAGCGACCTGAGCAACATTGCACCCGAGCATTACACGAAACATATCACGCATCGTCTCGCCGAGATCAAGGCCGTGGACAGTCCCAACGATCGGTCAGCCCTGACTCAGGTGCTGGAGGCCACCTATCGCTTTACTCTCGCTTCCTTTGCGGGCGGTAAGTTTGAGATGGAAAATAATCCTTTTAATTCCTTTCTGACTTTGTTTTAAATTACTTTGCTGCAGCCACTGGCGCCACGGTTGTCTATCCCATTGATCTGGTCAAGACACGCATGCAGAATCAACGCACTGGCTCCATGATTGGTGAAATCGCCTATAGAAACTCATGGGATTGCTTTAAGAAGGTGCTTGAAATTGAATCTCTAGCTTGCATACTCTTTAACCACTGTCATTTCACTGTCAGGTCATTCGCCACGAGGGTGTCCTGGGTCTCTATCGAGGTCTTTTGCCTCAGCTGATGGGCGTGGCTCCTGAGAAGGCCATCAAGCTGACGGTCAATGATTTTGTGCGCGACAAATTCACCGACAAACGGAGCAACATTCCCGTCTGGGGTGAGGTTCTTGCCGGTGGTTGTGGTGGTGCCGCCCAGGTTATCTTTACCAACCCGCTGGAAATTGTCAAGATTCGACTGCAAGTGGCTGGCGAAATAGCTGGTGGCTCCAAGATTAGTGCCTTATCCGTGGTCCGCGAGCTGGGCTTCTTTGGACTGTACAAAGGCGCCAAGGCTTGTTTGCTGCGCGACGTTAACTTCTCGGCCATTTACTTCCCAACCTATGCGCACGTCAAGGCCTCCCTGGCCGACAAGGATGGCTATAATAGTCCAGTGTCTCTGCTGGCGGCTGGTGCCATTGCCGGCATTCCAGCTGCCTCGCTGGTCACGCCAGCGGATGTGATCAAGACGCGTCTTCAGGTCGCCGCACGCAAGGGACAAACGACGTACACGGGACTTTGGGATGCCACCAAGAAGATAATGGCCGAGGAGGGTCCACGTGCATTCTGGAAGGGCACAGCTGGTGAGTAATTTAAGGCATTCTTTCCTCTCCCTGTCCTCATCTCTCAATCTTGTTGTTTGCAGCCCGCGTCTGTCGTTCGTCGCCACAGTTCGGTGTCACCTTGTTCACCTATGAGTTGTTGCAGCGTCTGTTCTACGTGGACTTTGGCGGCAATCAACCCAAGGGATCCCAGGGCAACAAGTCCGCCATTGCAATGGACAGCACGCTGGCGCAGCAAGTGCGTCCCGATCACATCGGTGGCTACAACGCGGCGTTGCCTCTCCTCGCCGGCATTGAGTCCAAGTTTGGTCTGTATCTGCCCCGATATGGACGCGGAGGTGCCGCTGTTCCAGCAGCAGCAGCAGCAGCTGAAGCGGGAACGAGTTCATGATTGTATTGGCGCCATCGCCTGCCCTGCGCCAGTTAGGTCTAAACTTGTACAGTTGTAGCCATAGATACATACATAGACATATAGATACATAGCTGCATCTAGAAGATCTGTTCACATGTAAATATATCTTTTGCTAAAACACATTTACACAGAACAAACAGTAGTAGAAAAATTAGAGAGAAAGAATGGAAACAAGTACAGTAATTGATCGATTCCTTATCCCCCATATATATATATATATAAATGTATATATATGTTTATAGCAGATATTTATGGCACACAATTGACGGCAACTGTTTTTACCTACACTAGAGAATTGAGAATGTAGCTTGATAATTGAAAACTTTAAGCTGTTTTTTTGTAAACATTTTTTAACTAGATGCATAGTTTAAAGTTAAAACCAATCACTGAACGTCAACTTTAGCACTCAATGAAACTATTTAAGCGTAAAACAAAACTAAAATAAAAAAACAACGTTTAATATTAGTACGAATTTGTTCAAAAGTTATAAAGGAAAATGCAATGAATTACCTCTTAGCTAATAAATTTAATAAATACAATTTAAATATGTACAAAATTGAAAATCAACTTTATGGTGTCTTTAATTCAATTTAACAAAAGAAAATAGATAAATGAAGTTAATAACAATAATATAATTATATGTGTTTGGTTGATATCAAAACTGCGTCTGATGTCGAGGCCAAGTTATGATCAAAATGACATTCCGCATGCAAATCGGTTGAGTTTCTACAAAGTTATGGGAGTCTGAAAACTTTGAAGTCACAGATGGAAGTTTTATGTGAATTATAATATTTGAATTAGAGGTGGAGAACTATCGATAGCACTATCGACACTATCAGTGGTTGGGCGCTATCGAGCTACCATCGATAGCACCCACCCACTTTCGATAGTTCCCGAAGTACTATCGATAGTTTAAAAATTCCTAAAAATTACTATTTTAAGCCCTTTTTCCTCATTTTCATACAAAAGTGGCTTGTTAGTAATTTTCCAAAATCATCAAAAATACTAGCGGAGATTTTTGAAAATTTCTTTTTACAATCACTCTTAGAATTGCTTGAAGAATTTTTTTGCATCAAAACAAAGTTGAAAAAGTAGATGTTTACAAAAATTCGAAATTTTCAATGGGTACCTAATGGGTTAAGGAAAGTTTTGCATCATTCAAACGGAATTTAAATGACCTTTCCAAATACATATAGAATGCTTTCATTTTCTTATGTAAAGTCAAAAAATTAAGTTTTTTCCAGTGTGTAAAGTGTTTCTTGACAAACTGTATGTATTTTATGTGTCCGGGACTATCGTCGACTATCGATTGCACTATCGTCGACTATCGTTGACTATCGATGGTTTTGAAAATACTATCGACGACTATCGATGGCGCAGACTATCGATAGTTCTCCACCTCTAATTTGAATAGCTTTAACAAATATTCGAAACGCACTTTCTCATGAACATCATGCTTTTTCTTATGAGCTACATTTAGTACAAGTTAATAATGAAATTATTTTTCTTGATTTGCCTATTGATTTCTCAGCTTGGTCTAATTTCTGTCACCAAATTATATACCTACAAATCTAAAAAGCCAACGCTGAATTGGCCCAACGATTTTCACAACTTGTCGCATTGGAAAGTTCCGCAAATTGAACATTTGTGTGCATTGCCAGGTCAATGAAGCGCTTAGTGAAACCCTAAATGCATTTAGAATACTTTGGCGACGACAAGTTAATTCCATGTCTAGGCAGAAGGTTTGCAGGTCAATAGTAAAATTCAGTTTCGAATTCAACAGTTTTGTGACATTGTGATTTACTGGCTCTTGGTTGCACCCCATTTGATGTGGGAGTCTTTTGACCATGACCGTCGGAGGCAAAGTGGAAGCAATCGTTGACCGTTAAGCAATGCGTAGGCACTGCACTCTATCTAATCACAGGTTGCATGCCCCACACACAGGTTTCCATTTCCATTTCGGACAGCCATAAAAAGCCGCCAACGATCGCCGAAGCAGCCGCAGTTTCATTTCGAACCTTGACGCGATTGCAACGAAATGCAAGTGAAATACAGTTTGAATTTAATATTAGTGTGCTTGCTGTTGCCACTTGTGGCATCTCAAACGGATACGCGCATCTCATGGATATCCCAGCTGAAGCAGCTGCGTCATCAGCTTCACGCTTGCCTCCAATCCGGAGCAGGAATCGGTTTGTGGTCCTGTTTCCGCGCGCGCAGCCTGCAGATCTTTGAGAATATCATGAGCTCGGATGTGATTCCACTCTATGAGGGTGTGCGTCTGATGGCTGCGCCCAATGCCACAAGACCAGCTGCCCCTGATGATCGTAGGGATCTTAAGCATCTCACCTGGTTTGATCAATTGGCGGGTAGCTTGGCCAAGGGATTAACTACACACACTTTACAAATCAACTTGGCGAAGCTGACGGAGCGCTATCTGGGCAATGGTAAGTGGCAGACACTTTGCTCTCCTTCTTTTTAATTATGAATGTTACCTGTAGATGCACCTGAAAGTCAAAGGGACTCGGCGGGCAGTGCTCGAGTTCGAAGGCATCGCTTCAACATGATAATCACAATGATGTTTGGAGTCACGGCTCTGGGCGCTGTCCTCGTTCCAATGGGCTTTCAAATGCTATCCATAGTCAGCGGCAAGGCTTTGCTATTGGCCAAAATGGCCTTACTTTTGGCCTCCATTAATGGCCTGAAGCGGGTGAGTTTTTCTGGGAATTCCTTTTCAAAAAGGGCCTTTTACTCAATTGGAAGCATTTGTCTTACGACAGGTGGCCAATTCAGGACTGCACTATGGCCTTTATCATGTGCCTGGAGAGCATCTCAATGGATATTTTGATCGTGGCGATCTCAATCATCCACGCAATGTGCCCATTCCCGTTGCCGTGGCGCCTTCACTTGACATGGGCTTAAAATAGGTTTAGGAACTGAAGTCTATGGATGTAGAACGAATTAGTTCTATTGAAATTTGCAAATTTTAGGAAGATAAAAAACCGCGTTGTAAAAAAATCTTAAAAATTATTTACATAAGTTTCATACATTTTATATATCGGGTCATTATTTAAATCTTCAAGCAAAAAATTTAAATATAATAAATCTCAAATTAATTGTTATTAGATAAAAAATATTCCTTTAAGTTTTAGCAATTTTTGTATTAAACAATTTTATCGGCTGAAAAAATAGCTGAGTAATAAAAAAAAAACAATAAACAAATTAAAATATTTGTTATTGAATGATAAAATCAATTAAGAATTTAAAAATATTTTTTTGAATACAGATTTGACAAGAGATTCTAACCAAGACTTTGTGTATTCAAGTCTTCCCATAACTTTTGCGCCTTTGCTTTCATAAATGCTTAAAAAACTGTTACCAGTTGTCAGCCCTGTTGCCAACTTAAAGCTTTTTCCCCACTAAGCTTTCAGTGTGGTGAATTTCTGCTAGGCGGCAAACATTTTTTAAATTGAAAAGTTAGGGAAAATTATATTGCCTAAAGTCACTTGTTAACATTTATAACATTTATAATATTTTTAAAAAAGAAGACCGAGTATTTATCAAATAATCCGATTTAAATAAAGTTCAAGTTAATAAAGTTAAAGCAAAACTCAAAGAATTTAACGTGCTGCAAATGTGACGAAGGCAGCAACGAACAAGATGACGACAGAGAAGGGCGAGGCGAGTCAGGCAAGCCGACTGTGTCTGTGTGTGTGTGTGTGTGTGAAGTTGTCGTTGTGGGAGTGTAGATGGCACACGAGGCAGGACTATAAAAGGAAATGCGCCGCTGATAAGGACCAACATTCTGTCGTCGTGCGGCAGCGTTGACATCTCGTTGGCCAACCAAAAACGGAAACCGCGACTTACAATTCCCATTCGACTCGACTCGACTCGGTTCAGTTGTGTTCACTTCGTGTCCTTGTCCCCTATCCTTAGATTGCGTGTAACGGTTCCTGTGTGCCAATTCAAAACGCGTTTAGTTCACTCTAAGCCAAAGTGCGATTTACGTGCCAGCTTCATTCTCGTCTCGTCAATTTTGCAATCAACATCTTCGTAGCGTGATTCCTTCCGTCGCTAATCCTTTTAATCAGATTAGCACCACGAAAATAAAACTGGACAACACAGGACGCTTTGGAAATTTGGAAATTGCTTTAGGCCGTCGGTTAATTGAAATACAACGACTTTAACCGCAAACAGCGACAATTGGCTATTTAGCACCACAGTTTCTTGGCATTAAGAGACGCCACAGATTGACCGAAATGAAGCTCGTGGTCTATCTATACATGTCCATGATTGTGCTAGGCGTCCAGGTGAGTGAGAGGGGAACGGGATTGGGAGTAGAAGCGGTAACAGGGCTAATTCAATTTCGATCAACAAGTTGAGTTAACTTTTCTTTGGACTTGTCGCTGTTGCGTATGTTTCAATGGCTTAAATGTATTTGGACCCGTTGTGACTTTGTTAGTTATTCACCATTCTCTTTTCTTCCCTTTTTTTTGTCTTGGTTTTAGGACGATTGATGAGCCGCATTTTATGAGCAAAGTTTTTGAAACCTTTGACTTTGACTTTCACTTGGTTTTTGTTTTGGGGACAGATTGCTTTCATTAGGCTCAAATTATATGAATTGGCTGAGGCGTGTGCGAGATTAGAGGCCTCTGACTCGAATATCATCAGTATTATTATTATTCGAAATCAATTTTATGTTTTATTGCACACGTGTTCCCTCCTGGCCCCGTCATCGTTACAATTGGCTCTTTTTAGCCTTGGCAGCAGCTGCGATTAAACGATTTTGTTCTCTTTTCATATTATCAAATTACAAATATCTCCCATTAATTAAGATATTACGGCTTCAATAAATTTCTTTCAGCTAAAACTCTTGGCATGAATTTTAAGTTCTAAGTAACAATAGTTGCACTGGACTTTTTAATTCTCTGACTACGTTTTTATTATTTTCAGCTTGAATAGAAACTCATTTTGAAATAGAAATATGATTATTTTCAAAAACATATAAAACATATATTTAAGATAAAGTCTTCAAAATCAAATTATTATTATTATTTTTTTTTTATTTATTTATTAAAATTAATTAGCAAAAAATACAAAATGCCAATTCTTAAATCCAAACTTCCATCCGATTTAGGAAAATATTTTATAGATGTGCTCAAACTATTATTTAAATCGATCGAGTAACTAATTATTTATTTAATAATTGCAGTATATTAAAATAAAAAAAAATAATTTTTACTTCTTATATTAAATTTGTGATAATAGTTAACTTAAGATTTTTTTATGCAGACCAAATTTATTTCGATCTTAAATCTGAAACTTCTTTTTAAAGCCAGTGGGGAGAGTTTCAAACTAATGTAAACTTATTTAAAAAATGTTCAATCAACAACTGAAATTTTCGATAGATGCTTCTTAGAATAGGTTTATTAAACCAACCGGTTACCCGATTCCTGTGAAAATCAGCTTTTAAACTTAGAAAGCGTTTTGCATATAAAACGACAGATGATCAGATTATTGATAAAAATAGAGACAGACGGAATTAGCTAATATTTGTATAGTCAATTTAATATGAAATTTAGTCAAATGTTTCGGTTTTCTTACCTTTTAAATTGCATTTAAGAGTTTGCTTGAATTTGTCCATATCTCAAGTTTCCCAGCTGCGAACTAAACTCACTTCTCAGTGCTTATTCAAGTGCACACAGATGTTGCCCCGAGATAACTCAACCTACGCATTGAATGAGTTGCACCTTTGACGATAATGCTATAAATAATGTCATTTGTTCTATGATATGTTATGATAGCATCAAGTCGACTTCCTTTTGCAGCTGCCTCACCTGTGACTGAAACAACAATGTACTCGCATTTGCAATCCCAGTGCCAGTCTCAGTTCCAGTCCCAGTCCCAGTTGATGTAAATGGATAAAAAGCAAATGTAAATTTTTTTAGCTGACTTTCAATTGTGTCAAGGGGCATGTCAAACATGCCACGCGTTGCCACTGAGGCTGTGTGAGAAAAATGTGTGAAAAATCAACAGAATCAGGAAACAGGAAGGGGCTGCAAATGAAGAACATTCATTGTAGCTGGGACCAGACTGGCCAATGCCAATGCAATCTGCCTCATTCTCGTTGTCGATTACTAGGACAGCCAGTCAGGTGAGACGCAACAGTGCATCCTGGCAGTGATGGCACTTGATGCTCGCTTAATGCCGCATGTTAACAAGAGCAAAAGCTGCACTTTGGCCCTTTACAGGCATTTAAGACACAAAATGGGTTGGGAAATCCAGAACGAGCTGAACTTTGACCATGTGACATGTGAGTGATGGCAATTAAAATACGAGAGTACTCGTAGAAAGTTGTCGATTCGAACTTTTAGGTGCTGGCAAAGCTCTAATTGGTAAACACCAAATTGTAGAAGACACCTGAGTACTGAATACTCGAATGCCCGCATGAAAGAATTAGACTTATTGTCATTTGTTTGGGGCCACAAAACTTTGTTAATTACCGCACATACATCAGGCCAAAGTGTATCAAAGTATTTGGCCAGGGACAAAAACTTTTAATCAGCCCAAATTTGTCAGCTGTGCCAGCCAGAACAGGAGAACAGGAGGACACGAGGACAACAGGGCATGTACCAAGCTGCCCTTAGACCAAGATCCAATAAATTCAATATTACATTCTCAGTGTTGTTGAAGCAGCCGGTTGCGCGTAAAGTCTCTTATCCTATGCAAATTTATGCCAAAAACTCGATGCTTCCACCCACCATATGAAATATGATGCGTGGTGCGCACTTTGCATAAAACCCGCTGCAATATACGAGCATATTCCATAAACGACAAAAAGAAGCAGCTGATGTGGTAGAGTATGCAACTAATTTCCGGTACACTACTGCTAGTAATAGATTTCTTGCCATTCGCATTTCTTGCATTACGCACTTGGCAGCAGAATGAACTGTGTGTGAGGGGAAACACACGACAAGTCATTTGACTGGTGTGTTGTGTGTCATCGCAGTGACATGACATAAAGTTAATGAAGCTCTTTCACAATGAAACTGGGCTGAGTAATTTCACAAGTGCTCTCTGCGGTAATTAGCCCCACTATCTCACTTTCAGGACTTTTGCCACACAGCTAGGTGCCATTTTAACTGCTGTTGCAGTTGCAGTTGCACTTGAAGTGGCAGTTGCAGTTGCAGTTGCCTCTGTCTACTTTTTCGATTGAACTAAAGTTTGCAGTTGACTCTGTTTTTTTTTCCCAGAAATTACTTAATTACTTTATCGGCGCGTCAGCAGCAGCTCACTGAGCCAATAGCACACATTTGGATTGGACAAGGGGGCGTATGAGTTATCAAATTAACGTGTCATTCATCTATTTAAAAATAAAGTTTTTAACATATTTAAATTAATCCTGACATTTAAAGAACGGCTTTTGTTAATTGGTTAATGAGAATGTGTGGACAATACTATGTAATTAATTTAAGCGAATCAGGCAATTGACTTGATAAGTTTTTTAAATATTTGTTCAAGATAAAATGTAATTTTTTCTTTAAATAAAACTTAAATTTATTTCAAACGCAAGCGGACAAGGCTATAGTCGAGCTCCCGACTATAGGATACCCGTTACTCATTTAAATAAATATAAAATATTTTTTATTGCATACTTTGAGGCACTTACATTGCTTGAAACTTAAAGCAGCAATTAACACCTTTCTATTTGCCCGATCTTCTTGCGACTTAGTAGGATGACAGCTAATAATAGTAGTTAACATTGATTACCAAAAAAACGTTATATCTTAAGAGCTGTGTTTTTGGTGGCATTTCACGATTTGCAGATTTTATAAATATTTTTAATTTGTTTGTAAGCTATACATTTTTTTTAAATTTTATTATTTTTTTTTTTATATTTAAAGTATTCAAGATTACATTCAATATACATTCTAAAAAAGTTTATTATTTCTTTGTGTTCCTGCTAAGATTATAATGAGAAAGTTTGGCAAAGACATGCAAATTTGAGATATTAAAAGCTAGTCTTGAATAATTACTTATATCCGGCATTATGCGCATATTTAAGCCAATCAATTTTCTTGAAGCATTAGCTACAATCCTTCTCGGAAAGGCATTGCGAATTAATATTGCGAAATTGCACAAGAGATCGCTTAAAAACACGCAGAAACACATTCCTCTTTAATATTTGATAAGCCTTAAAAAGCCAAAGAGCCAAAGAAGAAGTAATCTTTTTATTAGCCGCCTGTTGCCTGTTGCCTGACGAACTGTTGGCCAGCAAACCTTTTTTAAGCCAGTGCTATTTCTGGCGCTGTAAGTAAATGTTTGCATAAACTCACGGATTATCGCGAAAATATTGTGCTGTACGGGTGAAAGGTAAATATTTGTAAAGGATACGCGAATGCCTTTTAAAGCATTTCCGGCTGTTAGTCAATTTCTGTAGGTGTTGAGTTGTTGTTGTTGTTGCTATTGTTTTTGCCATCTTGGTATTTTAATTAAGCCATCAAATTGAAGGCATCCTGATGTGGATGCAGCCTTTCGAAGTCCCGACACGCATATTTATGTCTAATTAACGATTGCGAATTCAAATTCAACAACTTTGTCTGAGACTCCGTGCTTTTAAAGCTGACAATGAATTATTCTTAATGAATTTCATATGCATGGCAAAGTAATTAAAATATGCAAGTGGCTTTCCATGCTTGACAAGCTCGAAAAAAATTCAAATTTTATTTTTCCAGCGACAAAAAGATGGACAAAACTTTTCTGTGCTCTCATCGAGTATAAGTATGGCTGGATATGTTATGTGGGCATAAGAATTGAAAGCCAATAATAAATATGAATATCTGTAGTAGCAGCTGTTGATACACAGAGACTGAGACAGAGACTGAGACTGAGACAGAGACTGAGAATGAGACTAACAAGTTGAACAAAGGCATCCTGATGCCATCCCGAATCCCGGCCAGGACAATGCCATTATGCAAATGAACTGTTTGCCTCAAGTGTGCTCAAAGGGATCATGTTTATAATTTATTTACTGACTGTCATCAGCTTCTTTTTGAGCAATACTTTTGCGTATTGCCCAAAATTGCCTGACGATTGACTTTTCATTGCGTGGGCGACACGTTGTCAAAGATTGATGACGTAACTTGGGCATTCAATTTGCATGTACATACGTGCATGTGTGTGAGTGTGCGAGCGTGAGTGTGAGTGTGAGTGTGAGTGTGTGGCGTGTTATTTTTCGCACCCTGCTTTTGGACCACCCTTTGTCATAGCTTAAAGTTGGTCCTGCAAAGCCGCCACTAATTGACGGTTTCATAAGCATAAGGCGCTTTTGCCCAGCTCGTTATAGACCGCGATTATGGTGGCATTTTTTTATCGAGTGTTGCGCAAACAATATTATTTCAACTTAGACAGCATTATTTGGCGGCCCAATTTATCAAATAACACTTGGCAGCTAACAAAAATTAAATAATTGCAAAACGAATATGAACTCTAATCAATCAAAATAAAAAGAAAGGCTGAAAGAACTGAAAAGTTTGTTAAAAACAGTTTGAGCCAAAACTGAAACTGAACTGAACTATTTCTAAAGTTTAGAGTCATGGTTTGCTTAAAATTCAAGTGGCATCAACACTTAAATGTTGCATGTTCGTCAACAGCTGCAACTAAATGTGTCTTGTAAATACACTGATAAAAAATAATATCTTAAATCAAGATTTTGGTCTCAGAACTAAGAACTTTTGTCTTAAAAATGCGTCGAGAACATGAAAATCTTGAAGTAAGAAAACACATCTTGATTCTAAGAACATTTCAAATAAGGACAAGTTCTTATTTTTGATATCGTTAATTCTTATATTTTCAAGACCACAAATCTTAGTATAAGAATAAAACTTATTATTTTTTTTAAGATTATATGTTCTTATTTATAGACCAAAAAGTTTTGAATACTCAATTCGAAAAATCTCAAATAAAGATTAAGCTGCTTAACATTTTAAGAAGAATTAAGTAATTTTTAGTTTACTTGAGGTCTAGCAATGTCGATATGACACTAAACAACAACACACAAAACACTTGCAGAACGCAATTGTTCTGTCTTCAAGAAAAAAATATTTAAATTTGAGAATTTTGTTCTTATATTAAGAACTTACGATTTTCAACATTAATTTTCTTAGTTTTAGTAATTTGCTCTTAAATTATTTTTATTTCAAGAACAAAATATTTAAGATGAATGCTCTTGATTTTAGAAAGTGTTTTTTTTTAGTGTATATTGAATGATTCTCTCTAAACTCAACAGAGTTTAATTAAAACTGGCAACTGCATTCGGCTTAAAGTACAACATTAGCCCATGGCCTAGACCTCTTACGTTGCCCCGTTGCACGTGTGGCCCATTGGAACTTGCCACAATGACTCAATAATAGCAGCGAGCAGCCTGCTGTTCGCATTGGTGGCAACTACAAAGCGCAACTTGGTTTTTTGTTGGCCAACAGAAAATGCTGCTATTTGCCTCGGCAACCCGCTGATTTTATCGCATTTGGCTTACGCTTTTGTCAACAATATTTTGTGGTGCCTTTCAATGCCGATCTTTTGAATCGCCTGAAAAAAAACGGCTATTCAAAATCTAAAAAAAGTAAAGAAAAGCCCTCTCGCAATATTTGTTTTACACTTGTTATCTCTTTCTGCAGGCCTGGCCAACAGTGAAGCGTTCTTTTGAGCTGTATCCAGGTGCGGCGATGCCCTACAACGAGCACAGAATCTCAGGTAAGATTACACTGGCTAACACACACACACACACACACAAAATGCGTTAACAAATTGCTGGCTAAAAGTTCTAGCCAAGTGCCTTTGGCTGAGCTGCAGTTCGTCGGCCGTGACAAGTTTATGGCGTTTACAAAATGTTTTGAGTTCAGCCAAAATTGTGTTTTAAATTGCTTTGCCTCGCAACTTGTCAAGTGTCATGCTCACAACATATGTATGTGTACAATTTATTTTGCTACTTTTATTTGATTTGTAACGGCCAATCGACCCTCTATTGACCACTCACAGATCTAACCGAAAATTCTGTGGAAAGTTCACTTGAGTTAACACGCTAAAGTAGATTTCAAAGCAATTCGATTAGCATTAAATAGATATTGGTATTAATATTAAAAATTCCAGTGAAAAGTCCTGTAACTAAAGGCAAATAAATGTAACTAATAGAGTACCTATAAATATGTATGCATAATCATAATCATAACGTAAACAAACTTGGCCAACGGCCAATTGGCAAGGCAACCGCAGAGTCGTCCTCATTGGGGGACTTTTCTTACGTAATCAGCATCAGCATCACAATCTCAATCTACTTTGTTGTAGTTGTAGTTTTACTTGTAATTGTATTTATTTATAATTGCTTTTATTTATAAGTGCCAGGCAACTGTCAACTATACAATTATGGCGTCACTATTTATTTATGACTTTTGTGAGGTCAGCATCTTTTCTTCTAGATCTAAATTATTATGCAGACTTTGTGTGAAATTTGAATTAAGCATCGTTTAAATATAATTCATAATTATTGGCATCAATATGACAGATTCACATATTAAATATCAATTGTTCATAATGCCTATTTAATTGTTAAGCGCTTGTAATTGAAATATTAAAAGGCCCAAAACTGTGACCGTTTTATGCAATTAGTTAGGACACATCGTAAACAATTAGGCGCCAAGTTTAACAAAATCCTAATCACAAAACCACAAATACACATACACTCACATGCTTACACAAATGATGAATACTCTTCCTATATAGTCAACAAAGCGAAATGAATGCTGAGATTTATTGAAACAAAAGTAAATATTCTGATAGTTCTCTTAGAGAAATTATTGCGAACATATTTTAATCTTAAAAATTCTTCTTGTAACTTAAAAATGTTTGAAATTACATTTAAATTATAATAATAAAATTTTAATTTCTTGGATTGACCCTTTCTAGAAATCCCTAGCCTTATTAATTCATATACTTGTAGTATCGCTAATTTTGACTACTTATACTTTTTTATTCGATTGTGTTTTTCTGGGTTTTTCCCAGTGCTTGCAATGAATATTGGATCATTTAATAATTATGTTTTAATACGCCCAGATTTTTGATTCTTAATTTTTTAACTAACTTGTTATCTTTTCAGATTAAATTTAAATCCTAATATAACTATAAATATTTACTTTAATTTTTATTTTAATAAACTTCTACATAAATTTTTTACGTCAATTGGTCAACTGCTCTGAGTTGACATTAAATAAATAAATAAAAAATATGTATTAATAAGTTTATTATTAACATTTAAATTTACATATAAAGAATTAATAAATAAACATAGAATCTTAGCAGCTGATGACAAGTATAGGTCCATGTTAAAATTTTAATAAGTAATGATGCCCCCTTAACAAGGATATTAAGCCCAAGAAATGATGATTGAATCAATCAACAGCATGAATTTTTGGTTTATATTGATGAAATTCTTATAATGCGATATCAATCATTCAGCTTGACCTTGTGTCAGTTCTCTAAACATATAATATATTTATATTTTTATACAAACATTTTATCAAATAAAAATTTAATTTATTTAATTTAATACAATTAGTACAGTAAATCTTCAGTTGCTTTTTCACAATTTACAAGTGCATTCAAATACTCTAGAGAATATTGTTTCAACAGTAAGAGGGTTTATGGTCATTTCATTAGATGACTGACAAACACACTCACACAAACACACACACACACACATTAAAAGTTGAGTGTGTGACAAGCATGTGAAATAGTCAAAGTTAGACGATGGTTTGTTTTTTGGTCAGGGACAAAATGGTCATAAAATGAATACGAGTATGCGACTGTTTTTATTCAAGAGTGTGTGTGTGTGTGTGTGTGTGTGTGTGTGGGTGTATGCTTGTGTGGGTTAACTAATAATGCGAGCCATAAATCAGGCAACAGTAGCCAAATACAAAGCCAGGCAATAAGTGGACAGCCTACAGGACTTTCAGTGATAAATTAATTGTGACTGAGGTCAGAGGTCGAAACGTGGTTACAAGTTGCATCTTTGCTCTTTGTTGGTCAAGTGATTTTCAATTATTACACACACACACTAACACACACACAGAGACTTGTTTGCAATAAGAACAATCATCTGGAGATGTTGCTGCCAGTGTTGTTGCAACTTGCTTAGTTGGCCAAATTGGTTTCAAATGGCCAACAGGCATGGCAGTTAGTTGCATTTGTGTTTTGATCCGTTACGTCTTCACAGATTGCATGCATGTGGCCTCCGAGTCAGGTGATTACATTTTCAAGAAATCAGCATCGTCGCCAGCAGCGCCACCTTTGGCTGCTCTCAACTTCAATCGGAATGCGGAGCTCCTCGACCTGGAGGCCCTTGGCGGGGAGGAGCTGGAGGCAGCTGCCATGGCTGCGGCCGCTGCTGCTGCGGCTGTGACCGCCGACACCGTCTGCGGTCTCTATGTGATTGGCGAGCCCGACACGATTGTGGAAATCACCATGAAGCATTATGATGTGAATTGCGAGTCGGGCGGCTTAATGGCGGTAAGTAATCTCCCTCCCTTTCTCTCTCTCTCTCTCTCTCCTTCTAAACGCCCTTCTCTCCCATTAGTTTGTCGATGGCTGGGAGCTGAATGGCGAATACTTTCCCGCTGTCAAGGATCATCATCGTGTGCTGGACGACCGTGTTTATGAGTTCTGCAACAACAACAAGCAATGGTAGCTATTACTTCATATTCCATTTGGACTAGCTGCATCACACTTAATAAATACTCCCAACAGGCCTCGATTCAGCAATAAGAAGTTCTTCCGCTCCAGCCAGAATGCCGCCTTGCTGCAGTATCGCATTCCAGGACGTGGCTCCTTTGTGGCCAACGTGCGTTTTCATAAGATTACCCAACGTGAGTGGCATCGATTAATCTTCTGTTGATTTGCTTGATTTGCATGATTCTTTTGCGTCTTTCAGCAAATGTTGGAGCAATTTTAAAATTTGTAATATAATTCGAGAAAAGTACATGATTAAAATAGCATTTCATTTTGAAATCTGATCAGTTTTGGCAAAGTTATCTAATTTTGTAGTTGGTGTGATTTTTTTCCTAGCTACTTTTCAAGTCAAAATTAATAAATTATATTTATAATAATTATTTAGTTATTTAACAAAGTGCACCATTGAAAAAAGTATCCTTTTTATTTATTTTTGTAACGTTATTTTTTTAAATGCTTGCATTAGTTGTTAACTAAAATCAAACTTTATGGAGTTTATCCGAACTAGAAATGAACATAAATTGGAACCCTTTTCTGCAGCTTGCAATGTACTCGTCCAGGACACCGCCGCCGTTTATAAGATATCCAACTTCGGACATCCTCGCAACTGCACGCTCTCCGCACTCTTCCCGGCCGCCGTTTCCCTGGGAAATCTGCGCATTGGCAGCAAGAGTGTGCGGGCTCAGGAGAAGGTCAACTATGATGTGAGTATGACAGATAAATATCTCTCAGATTTACATTTGAATTTAAAATTAAATGTTTCTTAATTTATATAAGTTGGGTTTTTTATACAATGCATTATTTCATTTTGTATAATTTTAAGTATAAACGTCAAGTAAATGAAGTCTAAAGAAAAAATTTTTGAAATTAAAACTAAAATTAGGAATTTAGATTTAAAATTTTACATATATTTAAAAAATGTATACACAAATTTAAATTTAAAACTATTATTTTTGTTTAATTGCTTTAAGTTAATCTGAAATATTTATTGTATTTTAGGCCTTAACATTCATTAGAATTTAAAAATTGTTTTAAAAATATTATTTAAATAAAATCGCTTAAGTTGACTTTAAAAAATTAAATAAAGTTAAAAATAACAAATAAATCTGTCGCTTTCAGTGTCATCTGCTTGAGGATCGCTTGGAGATTGGCGGCTCCACTGGCCTGGACAGCACCAGCATGGAGCAGGCCAGCGCCGTGTGCGGCGCCAGCGCCGAGCTGGGACCCGAGCAGGCGATCTTCTGCGGCGTGACCAGTGTGCGATTAGTGTCCACGGGACGCTATCAGAACCAGGCAGCTGTCATTATACGAAAGGCGGACGAACATGATCTGGACATTGCCACGCTCATGTGTGCGCTCTAAGGGAGTGGCAGTTGACCTTGATAATGAAATGATACTGATAACAGGGACGAGGCCGGCACAATGATTACAATTTCACCTTTGTAAATATGTATGTGGTTGGATATGTATGTACAAAGAAGGGAGCGGGACAGAGGAAGGCGAAGCAGCGAGATAAGTTAAAGAACAAACAACCCAACCATTCAACTTGGATTCTATTGTAGCGCTTAATCCTAAACAATCCAAACAACAAGTATTCACCATAGAAAAAGAAAACAAAACATACAAAAATTCAATGAACTTTTATGTAATTAAATGTGTATATCAAAAATTCTCAATGTTAAAAGCTATCAATTGTTTTCCTAGAGGGGGGCGAGAGGGCGTTAAGACCACTTGAGTGGCCATTTGATAATCGAACCAATTAATGACGATATGCTATAAATAACTGCGGCAAAGATAAGCTCCGGATTAGGAGACGTCGTCTCTGTTGCCATTCCAGTTAAAGCAAATAGCGCAGAGCACAGAACAGAGCCAACAAAGTGGAGAAGCTGAAGGCGACCAAGGAGGAGGCGCCATCATCCTCATTATCCAGCTAAAAGAGTCAAGAGTAAGAGGGTTGCAACCTGTGGGATTATCTGGTTAAGCTCTACTTACACTCTCCCGGAGTATGGCCTGGAGTTCGCGACATCGCTTCCTGTCCTTGAAGTTGCTGGTGGCCAGGCGGCAGATGGTGCTGCTCAAGCAATCGTCGTCACAGCCGGCATTCAGCTTGGGATCCGCCTGCGTCATCTTAAACCTCCAGAACTTGCGCAATACGTCCGGTTTCTCGGCCATCTGCAGGAGGAGTTTGTCAATGCCAGCGGGACTTGTGTCTCTGGTGAAATCCCGGGTGAACTCGTACTCCTTGTACCAATTGGGCGACACATCCGGCTGAAGATTCGCCTCGGTCAGGTTGAAAATCCAGGTCTGATGGTCGAGCACCTGCCAAGTCTGCGGATGGAGCTCGTACAGCCGATAGTTGGGATTCTTGTCGGAGTAGGTGGTCAAGCTGCCACCATTCCAGGACACGGCAACAGCCGCTCCTGTGACCGCATAGTGCAGATTCATCTCATCCTTGTGCGTGTGTCCGTTAAAGATGCCCGTGATGGTCTTGCTGAAGCGAGCCAACAGGCGATTGTACTCCCTGGCCCATGGAGGGTATGTGGGCCAGGACATGGACACGCTCGCCCGCCTTCTCGGCGGCTAGGAGTGTGTCGTGGAACCAGTACAGCTGCTCCAGAACAATGGAGCCATTGTGGAAGAGCCACCAATTGAAGAGATAGCAATCCATGCTGTTCAGTGCAATGATGCGATGACCAGCACTGGGGGAGTGGGTGTAGTAGCCACCGCGACGGACGGTGACCTCCGCCTCCTTGGGCAGGAACTTCTTCCACAAGCTCCAGACGTGGTCGTAAAGCCAATCAATGCTCAGCTCAGCGGGAATCTCATTGTTGCCAAAGCTGAAAGCCGAAACCGAAACCGAAACCGAAACAAAGGAAACTGAGAACGTGAGAAGGGGAATGGAAAGCTACATTTGATGGACATACACATTTGTGGGATGAGGCTCGTGGTTGCCCAGACAGGAGTAGACTGGGACACTGGGGAAATACTCGGTGAGCAATCCATCGACTTGAGTCAGCATATCGATGTTGCCCTGCTTCGTGGTGGACCACACATTGTGCGGTGGCACGTCGCCCGTGTGGTAGATCCAATCCAGCTTGTGTGTCTTCCTAATCTGCTCGAAGGCGTTCAGGATCAGGTGCTTGGGTGTGTCACAGCTGCGAAAGTCGCTCCAGTAACCAGCTCCCGCCGCAGAGGCTCCTGCGGGCAACTCATCCCGACAGCAAATGGGTTCCTCGCAATCTGCAAAGCTGCCCACTTTGTACTCGGGATCGTAGTGGATGTCGGTCAGGTGAAGAACCAGCAAATCTTTGTCACTCTTCTCCGACAAATCCGAGTTGGACTCCAGGGGAGTGTCGCCAACGATGGTCAAGTTGAGGTTGTATTCCTCCTGCTCCAATTGGCAGATGCTGATGGGCAACATGCCGCAAATGGAGCTCGGCTCGGCGATGGTCTCATTGAAGATGTAGTCCAGGATGGGCCAGTTGAGATCGAAGAGACCACTGCAGACATTCTGCGTTTGAATGTGGAAATAGTCACAGAGGCTGAGCATTGTCTTCTTGGCATTCGCATCCCGATTGGGACCAGTCAACTCCCCGTCGGGACCCGTGAAGGTGCGTGCGATGACCTTGACCGTGGCCCGACACAGTGTGCAGGTGAAATACTGATCTGCTGCGCTCAGTTCCGTCATCGACTGGGTGAAGATGTCCTTCTGACTGTGGCTCCAACGCAGCTCAGCCCCGAGTTGCTGCAGTCTACGTGATTCCACGCCCGTCTCCATGTACTTGGCAAACTCACGGCTAATCTCTTCCGCCACGCTAGCTGAGATGGAGTTTAAAATAAAGTGTATCTTGATCTGCAATTCCAGGAATTGCACTTGCACCCATCAATGATAACACACCTGAAATGGCCGAGCTGAGACGCTCATCGGTGGTGAAACTGCTCGGCACTCCGGCCAAGTTGTGTGCCCAAGTGATGGCCAGGGAGGCAGCCACGCCCAGGAGCACAAGACTCCACTGGAACCTCATCGCACTTTACTGATCCAAGTGTCACTAATCGTTCCCAGGGCAAACCACTCACATTTATAGCATTTTGGGTGTTATTAGCTCTTATCAATCGCCTAGCCACCGATAGCTTTAAATAACTTAACAGCATAATTGATACAATCTAAATACAGATTTTTATAGTCACTTCTTTTACAACAGGGGGAACAGGGGCTCAATTTAAGCTTTAAAATGCTCAAAAAACCAAACATTTTTATTTACTTTTAGCTCAGAAAAATATGTCTTATCCAACTTTAGAAATTTGCCTTTACATAAATGTAATCTATAACAAAACAAGTTAAACTAGTAAAAATAAAATTAATAAATCACGAGTTAAAGTTAATTGCACCCCACCAAAAGTTAACAATTCTGAAAAAAGTTTGATATTTTAAGAACTTTGGTTAAAAAATTGCATCGCGGAATGAAATCCTTAAAGTAAGCCAAAATTGTCTTCAAGTTGTCTCACTTAAAAACAAAACTAGTGGACGGTGCTGCAGTCGAGCATACTCGACTGCCGAAGACCCCGTACTTAAGCAAACACTGCTTAAAATAAAATTATATAAATCGCTATTGGTTCAGATATCTTAAACAACAAAAATGTTTTTCATAAGATGATCGACTGATCGTTCCTATGGCAGCTATATGATAAAGTTTTCCGATTTCACCCAAATTTGGTCAGAATGTATTAGACCATTCGAAATGCATATTCTGTTAGTTTGGTTCAAATATCTCAAACAACAAAAAAGTTTTTCATATTAAGAATTGACGTTCGACTGATCGTTTCTATGTAAGCTATATGATATAGTGGTCCGATCCAAAATTTAAAACAAACTCGACCTGCTTGCAATATAGACGAATCTACATACCAAGTTTGGAGTCTCTAGCTCTATTAGTCTCTGAGATCTGGACGCTCTTACAAGCGGAAAGACGAACAGACGAGCAGACGGACAGATGGACATGTCTATATCGACTCGGCTGTTGTTGCTGATCAAGAGTATATACACTTTATGTTACTTACACTTTTTGTGACAAAGTTAATAGACCCCTTACTCACTTTCTTTAAGTACGCGGTCTAAAAATGCCAATATTCTTGATTTTAGTAAACAGTTTTTTTTATTAGTGTAGTTAGTCCAACTGTCAATTTCACATATTGATCTGACATGAGGAAAACTGGATTAGGAGTACAACAAAATAGCCATTGATAATAAGCCAATGAACACCTGAACCCTCTATAGATTATGGTGTAAATATTCAGGTGCCAAATTCAAACGATACGATCAAAAGTCAAACAGTAAACGGTAAAACTGAATGGTCTATAAACTATATACATTATATGTACATCATATGTATTCAAATGGCATTATATAACACGAGTATTAGCTGCCTTTTATGGTTTTATTGGCTAATTTGGGCTAATATGATGTTTTTTTTTGGCTTAATCTGGATGATAGCCCAATATCTTGAGCACTAAACAGGCCCCACATGTTGAGCTGCCAAAGTCTATTCCGTGCGATAAGTTGTCCAAAGCAAAAAAAGAACACCAGATTAATCAAATCGATTGTATGTACTTACAGATAAATGTATTTTGAAATTGTTCACTTAATCGTGTTGAATATGAAATGGAATTAGCGATTATATAACTTATAGTTAGAGTTTACAGATAAAAAAAGTCTCTAGAATCCAACTCTCAGGGCGAGGACGAGAGCAAGGAGCGAGGTTAAGCTCAGGACACCCAGAGCTGCAGCTCCATCATCTCCATCTTCCTCCTCCTCGTCCAGCTGCGGAGGTCACAAGATTAATTAACTTGTAACGGGTAAAGAAATAATATTTGTTTTAACTTACGGCCTTAAAAAGTCGCTCCTTGAGCGCCTCGCAACGCGACTTCTGGTCGTTGACGGTGACAGCTGTGCGGCAGAGGGAGTCCGCCAGACAGTGGCGATCACAGCCGCCCGACACCCGTGGCTCCGCCGAGGTGACTTTAAAGTGCCAGAACTGTGAAACAGAAATGATTAATAATCAACCCAATAGTGAATATAATCCGCATACCTTGCGCAACAGTTCTGGTTTGTCCGCAAACTCATCCAGCAACTTGTCAATGCCCGCGGGACTCGTGTCCTCGGTGAATTCCTTGATGAACTCGTACTCGAGGAACCACTTGGGCTGCTGCTCGGGATTCTTGTTGGCCTCATTCAAATCATAGATATAGGTGCGATGGTTGGTCACATCGAAAGTCTCGGCGTCCACATCGTATACCCTGTAGTTGGGATTCTTGTAGCTGTATGTGGTCAAGGCACCACCGTTCCAGGCCACTGCCGTGGCATGACCCTCCTCCGAATAGTGCACGAACAGCTCATCCTTGTGGGAATGGCCATTGAATATGCCACTGATGGTCTTGTGGAAGCGGGTAATGCAGCGATTATATTCCCTGGCCCAGACGGCCCAGCAGGTGCCATCTCCGGATGGAATGTGGCTCAGGACATGCACCTTCTCACCGCTAGCCTCGGCGGCCAGCAGAGTGTCGTGGAACCACTGCAGCTGCGGGATCTTGTCCGTGCCATTGTGGTACAGCCACAAGTTGTCCGTATAGCAGCCATTGCTGTTCAGGGCAATGATGCGGAAACCTTTTCTGGGCGAGACCGTGTAGTAGCCACCCCTGAGAATGGTCTCCTTAGTCTCCGCGGGCAGCCATTGCTTCCAGTCGTTGTACAGGTGCTCGTAGAGCCACCTGGTATTCACCTCATCCGGCACATCTTCGGGACTGAAACTATATGGAGGATTAACACTGGAATCACCAATGGATTTGATTGTAATTACTTGTTGAGCGGATGTGGCTCATGGTTGCCAATGCAGGGATAGACGTTCACCTTGGGGAATACTTTGGAGAACTGATTGCTGACCTTGGTCAGCACATCCGTGTTCTTTTCCACCGAAGTGGCCCAGACCATGTGATCAATGACATCGCCAGTTTGATAGATGTACGTGCATTCTTCCGTCTTGGCGACATGATCCAGGGCCGACTCGAAGGATCTCCAGGGCAGATCGCAGTCACGATAGTCGCCCCAGTGGCCAGCTGCATCACTTGTGCCCTCCACGTCCTCCTTCTTGCGCTGGCAACACATTGGCTCATTGCAGGCAGCGAGACTTCCGGTCTCATACAGAGGATCGTGATGAATGTCCGTGAACTGGCAGATCTTGATATCGCTGTCACTGTGACGCGGTGTATCCGACTTGGAGGCGGTCATTGCCTCGGTGTTGTTGTTGACATTCAAGGTCCAGTTGTACTGAGGACTCTTGCCCTTGTCGCAGAAAGTGATGCCCATGAATAGGGAGCAGAAACTGTCGGAATCCATGTCCGAGTTGCGCATTATGTACTCCACCGTTGGCTGCTCCGCATCAATCAATCCCTCGCACACCTCCTCCGTCTGCAGCTCGAGACGGCGGCACACATCCATGGCAATGTCCTTCATGATCTTGGAACTATTTTCGCCATTCAGTTCGCCATCCTCTTCGCGGACGGCGCGCATCATGACGTTGATGATTGATCTGCACAAGGTGCAGGCCACAAACGAGTCCCGTGGCTCCAGATCTGGCATATTTTTGGTGAACAAATCCTTTTTGCTATGAGCCTTCGCCAGTTGATGCGTCAGTTTCTTAAAGGCCGGAGTTTCGATACCCGTCTTCAGGAACGTCATGTACTCCTCCTCTAGCCGTCCAGCCACATCGTCGGCTATCGCTGACAGGACCTTGTCATCCAGATCAAAGTCAACCGGCACTCCGGGCAGATTCACTGCCGATGCGAGCAAAATGCCGCAGCACAAAATAAGCAAACACCTCATTGGAATTTTGCAAGACTACTGAAACACTTACCCCACCTGGATTACAATTTATAGGCAGCTTATCAGTGAAGCATCCTTATCGTACTGTGAAGTGGTCGATAGGGATGTTCATTATCACAATGCACGCTACTGGTTGGGATTAGCCAAAAGTGAATTTGATATCTAAAAAAACTTTCGCTGCGGCTAAGAAATTTACGACTACGGCAAAACATTTGATGGCGGCAGTAAGATTTTATTGATGTTCATTAGATTGATTCGTAACATTGACGTTTTAAATTTGGCGCTTATTCAGTCGTATCGTTGTGAATGTCAAAATATCGATAACGCAATTTAAGAGCCGTAATAGTCGATACTAAACAGATGCGACAACAATGCCATTTAATTAAACACTCATAAAACAACACAAAGAAAGAACTTTGGTTTCATTTTTATTCATTTGCATAATTAATATTTTTTATGCAAATCATTGTTTTTTGCATTTATATGACATCACCAGCAGATAAACAATAGCACTTTGTTATTAAAAAATACCAAATGGTTTCTGTGAGTCTATTTGGCAACTCTACTTTGGGCAGCTGGCTTCACAATTCTAAACAGCTGAGTTATTAGCCAGAAAAACACGAGAAAAAAGCGAGAGATATATCTGAAAAGGCCAAGGATCATTGAAAAATTAATATAAATTCCAAGAAACTAAGAAAAGTGCAAGAAAACTAAATAAATTTGTGGGCGCATTGTTGCGTGTGCGTGTGTGTAACTGTGCGCGTGCAGGTGAGGCGTGAGTAATCATCAGCGAAGATAGAAAACACAGGAGCCAGTGACGCCATTTTCTGTGCGAATTAGCAGAAAAAAAATCAAAGCAGGTGGGGCAAAAACAGACGCAACGGCAACGCCGCGTGACCAAACAGCAGTACTAAGAAGAGAGAAAGAGAAGGAGTTCGACGACACACGCATTCAATGAGCAGCCTAATCAACTTTCTAAATCCAAAACTAAAGCCCTCTGTGGAATGCGACGCCGTCTGCGAGGACGGCTATACAGCTGCCAATCTAATAGCAGATGATGCCGAACAGCTGGAGCGAGGTTTCTTGTGCTTTGCGGTCTGCAAGCCGCCCGTCGAGATTGTCTTTGACTTTCCCAAAGCCATCGATATGAAGGTCATCAAGCTCTGGCCAAGCTCTGGTGCTCTACGCTCCACTGGGTTCGAAGTGCACGGCAAGCATGACGGCATTTGGGAACGCGTCGCCTACGTACGTGACCTTCCCAAGGGTATGGATTCGGTAACCTTTTGCTATCAGAGCGATTACAATTCACGCAGCAGCGCTGCAGCCGCTCAGCAACAGAGCGAGAAGGTGTTCTTCTTCAAGACGGCCCACAAGATACTTGCCACCACAAACAGCGTGAAGATTGTTATCCGTGCTACAGAACGCTGTCCACCCGTGCTTCGCAAGATTCAAATGTGGGGATTGCCCGCTCGCTGCCTGGACAAAGCCGATCGTGAGCTGATGAAAACCATATGGAGCGAGATAAGCGACCCCTATGGCCTCAGGGACCAAGCCCAGCAGCAGCAGGCGGGTCAACGCTCGCCCTCGCGTCACATTCCTGAGCTGCGCGAACAGTCGACGCTGAAAATCCCAGAAGAGTTTCTTGACTCCATCACTTGGGACTTGATGGTGGGTAGTTGAATTTCTTACACCTTGGTCAAAATTTTATAAACTTATCTGTTTGGGTTTGTTTGTTAGATATTTCCCACAGTGCTGCCATCCGGCAAGGTGGTCGACCAATCTACCATAGATAAGCACTCGGAGGAGGAGGCCAAATGGGGCCGCTCGCCATCCGATCCGTTCACGGGACTTGAATATACCTCACAGCGCAAAGCAATACTAAATCTGCCGCTCAAGGCTCGCATCGAAAAGTTTCTAATGGAGCACTCGGAGCACTTCAAGTCAGTACCGCGTTCCCTGGGCAGCTCACGTATGCGTCGCCGTCACGCCTCTCAGTTCGCCAGCCACATGTGTCAGCTGGGGCAGGGCAGTATGGCCGCAGGCACATTTTCCTCATTGAGCAGCGTTTACAAGCAACAGCAGCAGCAACAACGCAAGACCAAGTCAACAGTCACTGCCACGGCCACATCGGCATTCTCAGGTTCTCTATCTCCGACGTCGCCTCCAGCAGCGAAGCGTGCTCGTCACAGTCACTCTGTGTATGCAGCCAGTGCTACTGTCACAGCCAGCAGCGTTGACCAGACGCAGACGCCTACCTCATCATCATCATCGTCAGCCGTAACAGCACAGGACACAACGTCTTCGTCGTCGTCTTCCATTGACCAGGCCATACAACAGGCTCTGCAGAAAATTACCCGCTTCACCCAAGTGAGCACGGCCCTACAGTCGCCGCCTCCCAGCTGCATCAACTGTCGCAGCGGGCAGTTTGCCTATGAAATACGGACATGTCGGCATTTGGTCTGTCGGGAATGCTTGGTCATGCTCTCAACTACACAGCAATGCGTCTGCAAGGTGTCTTTCCGTGGTGGCGACGTGGAGCGCTATCACAAGCTGCCGTAGTCGTGCCTGCCCATAACATTTAGTCTCGTATTCTAGTGCTTCAATATATATACAACATAATTAGGTTCGTTTCTAAGAATTTTCTGTTGCCAATCTTCAGACATCATCCGAGCGTCGTCCTTTGGCGGCGCCCAGTTTTTTTTAACTTGGTCTTCTTATTCAGTTCGTAAGCTCCTCGTACACATAAATATTTAGAATAATTTCTAATCATATCAGCGTCGATTTTATGAAAGTGCTGAGATTTTTATTCAAAGCCAAAATACACTTGGAAATGGTGGATGGATGGATGTCCATTCGCCAATTATCAGTATCAGGTCACACTTAGTCGGCATTGCGATTAAACTTAGTATATAACTATAACATACATATATGTAACGTGCATAAGAATATATATGTATGCAATTATGATCATAGAGCGCGCATAATTTTTGTAGACTTTATACAACCCCCATTGAAAGGACGAGAGTATCAAGCGCGAAGTTTATATATTCATAACGGAAATAAAGTTAAAACAAAATCGCTGAGTACATTTTATTTTGTTTTAAGGCAAAAATTAGATTCTCATTGAGCAAAAGAACAGGTTTACAAGTAAAAATGTCATAATTATGACCTCAACCACTGTTTGGCATTGAAATCTGAGAGCAGTTTGGAACTCGCGAACTGAAACAGCTGTTATTAAAAACATAAACATTGGCATTTAAATCTATCACATTAACAGCACACATACATATCTGCTTGTGTATTATTTACATATGTATGTATGTCGTACAGATCAATTATTTATTTGTCTGGCAACGCCCAACTTGAAAGTAGTTAGCAACGCTGCATGAAAAATTAAATTGATAATTTTTTGCGCCTGAATGTCTGAACGGGCGGATGTAACACCCAAACCAAGGCGTCGTCTGGGCTTGCGGCTGCCCAAAGGAGCCACTACACCTGGCCTGCGTCGGCAGGGGGTTCCGTCGACACCAACGCCACTCGCCGAAGTGAACGATAGGAAAAAAGAAGCTGAGGCTGTCGAAACTCCGCGCGCATGTCCCTTAAAACCAAAAGCAAACTCGACAAATTGTCGGCGTCTCGGCTTGTCACGTCGCCGTACGGAGCTGAGCAAGAAAAGGCTGGAATTCGTCACTGCTAGCGATAAAATCGAACAAGTTGCCGCAGCTGAGAGCACAAAGAACCCTGAAAAATGCGAATGGCGGCAGCGAAAGATTCTTGAACTGGAAGCAGATATAGAAACCTGGAAAAATGGATTTATTGCAGCTATGAGTGATCTACAGGCGTTGGCACCAACGATTCCAAAGGAGACGCTGCTGGCACAACTAAAGATACCTCTGGAAATGTTGCAGTACTTGGATGAAGACTGATGTAAACTAAATAAATTTCGATTTAACTAGCAAGAAAAATGTATTTCACATACACAGTTCAAAACAAATGGCGAATAAAACCAGATTTCTAATATTTGTGTGGTCGCACGGGCTTCTCGGGATCGAAGAGCTTAGGATCGTGCAGGAACTCCAGATCCTTGTGGATCGATTCCAAAGGAGACGCTGCTGGCACAACTAAAGATACCTCTGGAAATGTTGCAGTACTTGGATGAAGACTGATGTAAACTAAATAAATTTCGATTTAACTAGCAAGAAAAATGTATTTCACATACACAGTTCAAAACAAATGGCGAATAAAACCAGATTTCTAATATTTGTGTGGTCGCACGGGCTTCTCGGGATCGAAGAGCTTAGGATCGTGCAGGAACTCCAGATCCTTGTGGTATCCCGGCATAAGCAGACAATGCTGGGCACGTTGAATTGCCTGCTCGACGTCCTCCTGCTTCTGCTTGCATAATCCGGTAATGTGGCGGCCGTAAATGCGACCCGTATACGGGGATTGAAACTGTGACAGCAGCTTTACATTCTTGTAGTTTGGAACAATGTTGTGCTTGCACAATATGCACTGTTGGGGATCCTTTTCAAAGGGATTTGCCATGTCAATTGGTTCATCGGCATTTTCTGCTGTTGTTGTTGTTCTTGTGGTTGCCTCTTCTTCATTCACGGCAGCGGCATTGGCAAATAAACGTGAGCGCATGTGACGACTACCCGTTAAATTGGCGACATTTGCTGCAGACATGGACATTTATTTAGAGCTGGCTCTTATTATTGATGTTTTACTCACCATTCCGCGCAATTAGTTTAGTTATTTTAAGCATTTTTAATATTATTTTAATTCAACTTTTATGTTGTTACGTTGAGAAGGAATGCAACTTTCCAACTGAAAACATCTGGCAACGCCTCACACCATTAGCGATGGTTATTGTTGTGAAGGTTGCACATTTGAAAATGTATGACGTCACCTATGTTCCCATCAAATCAAACATAGAAAAATATTTGATTGCTGTTATAATAGCTTTAAAGACTTTTATTTATAAAAATTAAATTACATTGAAATGGCTTTGATTACCAGTAGGGCTCTGGCATTACATCGGAAGAATAGGTAAACTTCCTGGGCTTAGGTTGTATTATATCACCATTAAAGTTAGCATTTTCTCCGGTTCTTTTGGTATTCTTCATAGTTGTAGTCAACTCCGCATCTGCGTTAGCTTCTGTAGTTTTTTCGACGCCATTGAAATTGGTGCTAGTCTCAACAGATCCAATTTCAGTTGTAGTATCATTTTCGGATGATTCCGTTGTTGGTATACTTGTGGTAGGTTCAGTTGTCGAATCTCTCTCCTCTGTTGTGGTTTCCAACCCGGTTTCTGTTGATGTCATTACAAACTCTTCCATACTAGAGCTTTTTTGGGTAGTTGAGCCTATTTTTTCTGTAGTACTTTCAGAAGTTAAAGGTTCCATTGTTGTAGATGGCGGAACTTCTATTGTTGATACGGGAAATTCAGTTGTCGAATCTCCATTTTCAGTTGTTGTGTCTAGGCTGGGAGTTGTCGTTGATATTATAAACTTATCCATGCTGAAGTTCTTTATTAAATTGAAAATATTCGTTGTACTTTCAGGAATTGCAGGTTCAATTTTTGTAGTATCATTTCCAGACGGATCTTTTTCTGTTGTAGATAAAGAAAGTGTAGTTGTCGATTCCGTTTCCATAGTAGTGCTCTCCAATTCAGGAGTTGTCGTCGAAATTACAAACTCATCCATACTAGAATTGTCTAATACATGGAAAAGTTTTTGAGTAGTCGAGTCTATTCTCTCCGTTGTACTTTCAGAAGTTACAGTTGTTGTTGTGGATGTCTCCGGTGAACTTGCTTCGGACGTTATTTCTGGATCAGGCAATAATGTTGTTGAAATTTCAGTTTCGGTTGAGAAATTAATAAACGGCACTTCGGTTGTAGTGTAATTAAAATTGACTTGTCCAGTAGTTTCCTCGAGAGCGTCGTCATATGGTATTCTAGTAGTTGTTTCGATACCAGGAAAACTTCCAATGATTGATAGCAACATTGTGGATGTTTCAGGAAACTGAGTGGAAGTCGAAAATGTTTCTGTCGTTGAATCGAGGGACATTTCGCTGGTTGTCTCGGTTGCTTGATCTGATCTTGTTGTACTTTCAAAGTCCAAATCAATGGGTGATGTTGAAGTCCCAAAAAGAGGAGTTGTGACCTCAGGAATTGGCGTGGAGCTCAAAAATTCGGGAATTACAGGAATTATTTCCTTGTTTGAAGGCTTATAAGGCATATACTTTTTCACATTATACGGCTTGTGATGACTCACATAGTATTTGACCAAGTTAGTCCAATCTTCGCGACTGACATTATTGTTTCGTAAGGATATCGGATTATCAGAAATTATCACTTTACTGTAAATTGTCCTTGTGTACAGCAGAAAAAGTAGCCACAGTTGTTTCATCTCGATGCGTTTGCCTATAAATGACACAGTTGACTGACTCATCACTTTCAGAGGGAAGCCTGCAATTTAAAACATTAGCGGTTTACCTGTCCTGCCCTGACAATTTTTACCTGCTTTAATGACGGTCAATTTGTCTGACAGTAATGACATGGCAGATGGCGGCAATCACATTTAAAAGACATTTTAAATTCGATATCCGATAAGAGTTCGATAAATTTGTTATATCGCCATGGCTGCATTTGCATGCTCTGTAAAATTGCTGGCAACATTTTTTGCGCAGGTCACACTTTTGCCGGCCAGCTGAGTGCTTCATGTGAAGAAGAAGAAGAGTGGCGTGCTTATTTTTTCCGCGTTTTCTCTCAGAAAATATTAATAAATTCGTATTTACCTACTTAAAACTGCATAAATATTTTTTTAATTGATATATAATCCAGGTAAATTGATTGTGGTTCGGTTGAGGGCGTATAGGAGCTGTTTAAGCTGTGTCGGCACAAGCTTGTAAACGTTTACGAATGTGCTGCAAATGTTTGTGTGTGTGTGTGTCTGTGTAGATAAGAGTGGACCTATTTTTTAAGGATAATATAATAAAATAGACTTATTGATGTATCTTATGTATTTCAGTGACGCTGCAGAATGGATTCCGATTTGTATGACGAGTTTGGAAACTATATAGGCCCTGATTTGGACAGCGATGAGGATGACGACCAGAGCATTTATGGTCAGCCTGATGTGCCGGATGATCAAGATGTAAGTCAATAAGTTAAGTAACTATTGACATCTGTAGTATTAATACTTTTCTTAGGAGGATGCCATGGATGAAGATGAAGCAGAGCCGCAAGATGATGAGGACAAGGAGGTGACGGCCGTTGTGCTACATGAGGATAAACGATACTATCCATCAGCTGTGGAAGTCTATGGACCGGATGTGGAGACGATTGTGCAGGAAGAGGATGCACAACCGCTGGATAAACCTCTGATTGAGCCCGTGAAGAAGCTCAAGTTTCAAATCAAGGAACAGGATCTTCCCGAAACTACCTACGATATGGAATTTATGGCTGATCTTATGGACACACCACCATTGATTCGTAACGTGGCGCTCATTGGCCACTTGCATCACGGCAAAACGACTTTTGTGGATTGCTTGATCCGCCAAACGCATCCGCAGTTTGAGAATATGGAGGAGCGTTCCCTGCGCTATACGGACACACTATTCACGGAGCAGGAGCGCGGTTGCAGCATCAAGGCCACTCCGGTTACACTCGTCCTGCAGGATGTCAAGCAGAAGAGCTATTTGCTGAATATCTTCGATACGCCCGGTCATGTTAACTTCTCCGATGAGGCAACAGCTGCCATGCGCATGAGCGACGGCGTTGTGCTCTTCATCGATGCCTCCGAGGGAGTTATGCTTAATACGGAACGTTTGCTAAAGCATGCCGTGCAGGAGCGTCTGGCCATTACAGTGTGCATCAATAAGGTATTTATCTGCCCCTGAATATCTAAGAATTTCTATTAACATTCTGATTTCTTTCCAGATCGATCGTCTCATTCTGGAGCTGAAACTGCCGCCACAGGATGCGTATTTTAAGCTCAAGCACATTGTGGAGGAGGTCAATGGCTTGCTGAGGTAGATGTGCATAATTCCATTTAATCCTTTCCACATCTAAATATACTCCACCATTGCAGCACTTATGGCAGCGATGAGGACAATTTGATGGTGTCGCCAGTTCTCGGCAATGTGTGCTTTGCCAGTTCCCTTTATGGCTTCTGCTTCACGCTGAAATCCTTTGCCAAACTCTATGCGGACACCTACGAGGGCGTCAACTATAATGAGTTTGCCAAGCGTCTCTGGGGCGACATGTACTTCCACAGCAAATCGTAAGAAACGATGTGAAAGCTGCTGAAAATGTTTTTATTGATAATATTTTTATTAAGGCGTAAATTCACCAAGAAGCCGCCGCATAGCTCGGCACAGCGCAGTTTTGTCGAGTTCATTCTGGAGCCAATGTACAAGCTGATTGCTCAGGTAGTGGGTGACGTGGACACCACGTTGTCGGACACCTTGTCTGAGCTGCAAGTGCGCGTATCCAAGGACGAGATGAAGTCCAACATACGCCCTTTGCTTCGCGTGGTATGCAATCGATTTATGGGAGATTGCAGCGGATTTGTGGACATGTGCGTGGAGCACATCAAATCACCTCTGGAGAATGCGAAGCGCAAAGTGGATCATATTTATACTGGACCCAAGGAAGGCGACATTTACCGGGACATGATCACCTGTAACCAATATGGCACGTTGATGGTGCACAGCTCCAAGATGTATCCCAACGACGATTGCACCTTCTTTCAGGTTCTGGCCCGCATTGTGTCCGGCACCTTGCATGCTGGACAGGAAGTGCGTGTGTTGGGCGAAAATTATACACTGCAGGATGAGGAAGATTCCCGCATACTCCAAGTGGGAAGACTTTGGGTGTATGAGGCACGTTACAAAGTCGAATTCAATCGTGTTCCATCTGGCAATTGGGTGCTCATCGAGGGCATTGATCAGTGCATTGTGAAAACATCCAGCATTGTGGATATCAATGTACCCGAGGATCTCTATATATTCCGACCTCTAAAGTTCAACACCCAAAGCATTATCAAGATTGCCGTGGAGCCTGTGAATCCCTCTGAGTTACCCAAAATGTTGGACGGCTTGCGTAAGGTCAACAAATCGTATCCTCTACTCTCCACACGAGTCGAGGAGTCGGGTGAACACGTTATACTTGGAACTGGCGAGCTCTACCTGGACTGTGTGATGCATGATCTGCGCAAGATGTACTCAGAGATTGATATCAAGGTCGCCGATCCCGTGGTGGCATTCTGTGAGACTGTCGTTGAGACGAGTTCTTTGAAGTGCTTTGCCGAGACACCAAACAAGAAGAACAAGATTACAATGATATCCGAGCCGCTGGAGAAAGGATTGGCCGAGGACATCGAGAATGAGACGGTCTGCATTAATTGGAACAAGAAGCGTATCGGCGAATTCTTCCAGGTTAACTACGATTGGGATTTGCTGGCCGCTCGTTCCATTTGGGCCTTTGGCCCGGACACAACAGGTCCCAATATTCTCGTGGATGACACGCTGCCCTCGGAGGTGGATAAGAATCTGCTGACCGCCGTCAAGGACTCCATTGTGCAAGGCTTTCAGTGGGGCACGCGAGAGGGTCCGCTTTGCGAGGAGCCCATACGCAATGTCAAGTTCAAAATACTAGATGCTGTCATTGCCAACGAGGCACTGCATCGTGGTGGTGGACAAATCATTCCCACGGCCCGTCGTGTGGCCTACTCGGCTTTCCTGATGGCCACACCACGTCTGATGGAACCTTATCTCTTTGTCGAGGTTCAGGCACCTGCCGATTGTGTCTCCGCTGTCTACACGGTGCTGGCGCGGCGCAGGTGAGTGTACTTATTAAATAAAAACAGATTAAATGTGTACTCATATCCTTTATCTTTGCAGAGGTCACGTCACACAGGATGCCCCCGTTTCAGGCTCGCCAATTTACACAATCAAAGCCTTTATACCCGCCATTGATTCGTTTGGTTTCGAGACAGATCTGCGCACACACACCCAGGGACAGGCCTTCTGTTTGTCCGTGTTCCATCATTGGCAAATCGTGCCCGGCGATCCCTTGGATAAGAGCATTGTCATAAGGCCGCTGGAGCCACAACAGGCCTCCCACTTGGCACGAGAGTTCATGATCAAGACCCGTCGACGCAAAGGACTCTCGGAGGATGTTTCCATCAATAAGTTCTTCGACGATCCCATGTTGTTGGAGTTGGCGCGACAGGATGTGCTGCTTAACTATCCACTATAGATTTAGACCTGTAATACGAACCAATAAACCAAAATTTCCCTTGTGAATGAGAATGGCAATTGCAACCCAAAGGATCCCAGCCCAATCCAAAGAATAGCAAGCAAGAGAGTGAAATACTAGGTTTACCATTTATTAGCTGCCTCAACTTGTGTCCACATGTTTCAATAGCTTATTTTAAAAGTTAGTCATGCGGCAAATTACAAGCAGAAAGCATTACTATCGAGTGCTGGACTAGGCGTTACCATTCTGGAGCGTCTCCGACTCGTAAGCCTCGTTTTCAACCTGCTCATCATCGAACTCAACATCGTCATCGGCGGTTGCTTCCTGCAAAGGGGAAAAGGACATTGGTAAGACACCCAAAGTAAAACGATATTCGTATATTAGACGCACCTGGTACTGTTGATATTCGGATATCAGATCGTTCATGTTGCTTTCAGCCTCAGTGAACTCCATCTCGTCCATGCCCTCGCCAGTGTACCAATGCAAGAAGGCCTTGCGACGGAACATGGCCGTAAACTGTTCGGAGATGCGCTTGAAGATCTCCTGTATGGCCGTCGAGTTGCCAATGAATGTGGCGGACATCTTAAGGCCGCGTGGCGGAATGTCACAGACGGCAACCTTCACATTGTTTGGTATCCATTCGACAAAGTAGCTGCTGTTCTTGCTCTGCACGTTGAGCATTTGTGTGTCCACTTCCTTCATGGACATGGGTCCTGTTAATTATTCAATGAGCAAAAGATAAAAATACTCGAAGTCAACTTATCAAAAAACAAGGATATCAAAAAAAAAGCGACAGTTGGCCAAGTTTTTTGCCGCCTTGACGCATTTACATCAAAAGGCAACGTTGTTGGCTTTGATGCGTCAAGTGAATCCCCAAATCCCTGAATATGAAATACTAAACGCCTTCCTAAAGCTTCCTGGCAGCACACTTGGCCACCTGGCGCTGTCTGCCTTGCGTGGGGAGCGGGAAAGGAGCAGGAGGAGGACACTAGCAGAAACTCTCCCAGGAGGCAACTAAAAAAGCTGTTTAAATTCCTGTCGGTTGATTTTTTTTTTATTCTACTTATTTTGTTTCTTTACGCTCATTTTTGTGATTAATTATTTTGCTGGTGGTGGGAGAGGGAGGGAGGGAGAGGGAGGGAGGGAGAGGGAGGGAGGGAGGCACTGCAGCCTTAAGTCACGTTCAGCATGATTAGTTAAGGCCCAAAAGCCGTGTCAGGCAGCGGTCGCGGGATTGGGACTTGGACTGACTGGCAATGGGAACTCGCAATTCCCCAATGGATCTTGAAAGTAAATTTCTAATTACGCGCGTTTTGCGAGTCATCAGTCAAAGGCAATGGTAATGGCAGGGGGAGCGGGAGCGGGATAAGAGGGGGTGGCACAGAAGGAATAACAAATGAAATATTATGCGGCATACTTTTGGGCGCCGCAGCGCAGCAGTTTATTAATTTAAAAATTAGCGCGAAAAAATGCGACCTTTCCCCATTTTCCGCAGTCTAAGCCGTGAACGAAAGGAGAAGGGTGACAGGGGAAGGCCGGGGGGTGGGGGCTTGGGTTTCCAAACAAATTTGCGCTACGTGCGCGCTGACGGATTGCAGCCTTTTTAGCCGCCAGTCGACGTGCATTAATCATTTTTAGTGGCGCCCATAAGTAGGCTTTGAGTTTGCTAATAAAATTGTCGCTGTCGAGCTACGTGAGCTGCGGCCAAAGCCAAAGCCTATGGACGGCACACCTGCCAGCCATGACAAAGCGTCTATGTTTGTCCGTCTAAGCCAAGTTAGCTGCGGTTGCCGCTTCTCGAGCCGTTTAGCTGCTTCGCACTGAGCTCCAAACCAACACTGACGAATGGCGACATGGAAACTCTTTGGGGTTTCTCGCTAAAAAAAACTATTTTTCTTTTTATACCCATTAAAACAAGGGGAAGACAGAGTATTTTAGCTTTGTGGAAATGTATGTGAAATACAGAAGATGAGTTCTTGAAATCTGTAATATATTGTTAATCAGCTTGATTTCTCAACTATTTCTAAATTATCATTTAAACAAATGTGTTAATGTTGAATTTAAATTTATGTTGCGCTATCTAACACCTGGAGGCAGGGTATCTCTCAGCCGAGCACACTCGACTCGTGCAGTTCATACTTGTTTTTTTTGACTTGCTAAAATGTGGGCGCGCCTGTTATTAACGTGTGTAAAAAACATGGAGTACGTGGCGTCATGTCAGCACCACTTAAAGGTTCAACTCACCACAAAGGGCGGTCCTTTATCAGACAGAAAGGGCAGTAGAAAAGGAGGGAGAAAGAGGGAGAAGGGGCTTGTTTACCTCTGAAGATGCAGGCCACTGTCAGGTAACGTCCATGCCTAGGATCACAAGCCGTCATCATGTTCTTCGCATCAAACATCTGTTGGGTCAACTCGGCGACAGTCAGGGCGCGATATTGTTGCGATCCCTTGGCGGTCAGTGGAGCAAAGCCGGGCATGAAGAAGTGGAGGCGCGGGAAGGGCACCATGTTGACGGCCAACTTACGGAGATCAGCATTGAGCTGACCGGGGAAGCGCAGGCACGTGGTCACTCCAGACATTGTGACCTAATTGAGACAGAGAATTTATTGGTATTTATATACATACATATTTAATTCTAGGCAGCAAACAGACAAATTTTTTTTTGCAATATTTATTTTACTGTCTGAATGGATTTCCATTATTCATTTTTTAAAAAATTATTTAAGGCTCTACAATTTATTATAATTTTTCTAATTTTAATTTAATGTTATCAATAATTTGCTTCTGTTCGAAAATCAAACTACAATTAAAATATAAATACTTTTTTTTTAACTGAACTTCTATTTTTTTAAAGAGATGCGGGCTCGTAAGGTTGATAATCTTAGAGGTTGATGTATTACCAGAGCTCGCAATTAACAGTTGACAGTTTTTCCTTTTGCGATCTACTCACGAACATAACCGAAAAAAACATGAAGGCTTCATTTCCGACTCTTTGCTTAAAAAGTCAGTAAATAACAGTTATTTTTGAACAACAAAAACCGATCAACTGTTATTTGCGAGCTCTGTTTAAAGCTCTTAGTTGATTTAACGCTTTCATCTTTGGTGGTGCTTCCATTGGCCTAATTACTTACGGACACCAAATGATTGAGATCCTGGTAGGTGGGGGAGCCGAGTCGCAGTGTTTGATAGCATATGTCATACAAGGCCTCATTGTCAATGCAGAATGTCTCATCTGTGTCTACGCACAGTTGATGCACCGACAACGTCGCATTGTATGGCTCAACGACAACCTCCGACACCTGGACAACAGCACGAGGACGCGCAGGACGTGGATGTGGGAGCAGGTGGGATATTTGGGGCGGGGAGAGGGGTACACACAAAAACCGAAACACAATTAGTTCAATATGGATTAAGATTCACTTACGGACACCAGATGATTCAGATCGCCATAGGTGGGCGACGACAACTTCAGCGTGCGGAAGCAAATGTCATAAAGCGCCTCATTGTCAATGCAGAAGGTCTCATCGGTGTTCTCCACCAGCTGGTGGATGGAGAGCGTCGCATTGTACGGCTCCACAACGGTATCGGATACCTAATGACGCAACAACAGCGATGAAGGCGATGACGATGAAGACAGCGGCGGCAGCATGCGAGAAAAGAAGCAAATACATTTTGTTAATTGCCAAAACTTTATAGGAGTACAAAAATTAATTAATAATATTTTTAATGAAAAAATGGAAATGTGATGATGTAGCTTACATTTAAGAAAAAAAGTTGACATTACTGTTTTCTATTGCCTTTTAGTTGAGAAAACAAAAATAACATTCTTGGAACATATTATCAATATCCTTTAGTATCATTGTATTATTAAAATAATTTGAGTTTAATGTAACTATATAGATGAGAAAACAGAGCTAATGTCGTTTGTTCAAACTCTTGAAATTATGGTCTAGTTGCTTTTCTTTTAGCAAAGCCATATTAATTTGAAGTTTAACCTCACCATGCACATGAGAAAACGAATTAATATTAACATAACGTTACTTTTCGAAATTTGTAATGAAAGATCCATAGGAGAATCATTTTCATTTCAGCATGTATATGGGAAATGAAAGCATTCCTTATTTCCTCGGTCACTTTTCAGATGCCCAAATCTATGTTCTTTGAGCATTTCCCCATCAATTTGCTACAGTGCTCACCTTAAAATCATTCACAATTCATATCAAAAATTGCACTTTCAGATAGAAACATTGAAATATCATCCAAATTGAAAATAGCTTCAATGGAGATGAACTGTCTTAAAGTTATTTCATACCAAAAGATGGAAATAAGGCAAACTAGTCAAACTCGAAAGAAAAGAAGAAGCAATTTTTGATTTCTAAAATGAATTTCTAAATAAGTTTGCATTGCATCGAAGTACATGGAAATTGCATTTCCACTACAAATGCATAAACAAATATTTTGAGTGGGATGAGATGCAGTTTTGGCCCGGACAGACACCCCGAAAATTGTAGGAACACCTGGATGTGACAGCGCCTATAGCTGCACTCAGACTAACATTTGTTGTACTAAGTATAAATGTACTTGCATGTTGCACAAAACACATATCGTATTACTGAGTGTGAGTGTGTGTGTGTGAGTGTTTATTTATTTGCCTGTTTGTGTGCGGCAACTGAAAATTATGTGTAATACTTTGGTTAGCCCTCTATTTGCACAGGCAAGATGCATTGTCTGGCCAAAATAAGCAACAATAAGAACAACACGAGCACGAGTACGAGTACAAAATGCAGTTTTCAGTTAGCCGAAATAGCCAAAATGTGTGCACATAAATCCTTGCAATTATTTAATGGAGCAGGGCCAAAGCGATAACGAACGGGCAACGGGAGCAGAGTTACCTGAGTCTAATTATAATGAGTTATGCCTGGACATGACTTGGCTCAGTATGAGTGGTGTGTGTGTGTGTGTGTGTGTGCGAGTGTGTGTATTTGCCAACAGCTCAAACAAAATATTAGTTATGCACTTGTGCAAGCAAATCAAATGGACTTCTAGGCGTATTTTGTTTCAGCTTTAATAGCAACTTCACATTAATCACATTTCTGCCAATTAAATGCTAATATATTAAGCTAAAAATACGTTAAACATTAAATTACAAACGACTACAGCTCAAAAAAAAGAGGATATTCAAATGAAGCGCATAAATTTGAAATTTGTTATTAAATGACAGGCGAGTGTCAGTTTCTGGCCACAACAAAATGGCCGCCAATGCCCAAACATTGCGGTAAATCTACACAAAGGTGGTGGAGGTTGGGGGGTGGCAATTGTTGCTGAAGCGTAACAGTAATAAATTTAACACAGTGAAACATAAGTTAAAGTCTATCTGCATACGGTGTTAGAGTGTGTGTGAGTGTTAAACTAAAAATCTCTCTCACACACACTCGGAGTAAGGAGAAAGGGGAAAAGGGAGGTACGTATACTACGATATATTTATATTGGCATAAGCAGTTTGTCAAATGCTAATTTCACGCCTCAATAAACTTTTTGTAGCTCTTGTGTTTCGCCTTTTAAATTGAGTGCCAAGTGAACCCTTTGGGGCAGCATATTTACAGTTGTGTATGTGTCTGTGCGTGTGTGTATGTGTAGTTTAGTGTAATTGTATTATGCACTACAGATATCCAACCAATTACACAAATATGCAGACAGTTCCGTAGCTCCATTGATGCCTTCCCAGCGATTGCCGTTGTGGTTAACCCCGAAAATTGCTCAAATTGTCTGTCCCATTTCGCATTCTGACCCCTTTGGGACACTACAAATATGTATGGCAATATTAAGCTTAAATTAAAGCAACCTAAGGTACTTTCAACAATTTAATATAAACTGAAGTGCAAAGCAATTCATTTTCATTGAAATTTCACATTTTAATATTGTTTAAATCCAAAAAATATGCTGTACTCATTGCGTATACGTAACGTGAAACAGCTTGAATAAAATGGCTAAAATGCATATGCAAAATATTCCATCTATACGCGCATTATGCGCAGCTTTTGTAATTTTCCATTTATTTAAATTATTTTAAATACCCATTAAATTATCATTTTTTTTTTAAGAAATTACAAAATAATAAAAAAATGTTGAATAAATATTCAATTCCTTTGTGGCACCTGGTTGATGGACATTGTGCACCGCCTGTTATTGACAATCAATTTGGCACTAAATTAATTTAATTAAATGGTAAAATGTAATTAAATGCTCATGATGCTTATAATGCAAATGAAGGCGTCTCACGTGCCTCCAGGCCTTGGGACAGGGCTGGACAGAGGGGAGCATTTCAGGGCTGGACGTGCGTGTAAAATATGCAACTAGGTTAATTAAGCTATAATTGAGGCGTGGCGTCAGACTGCAAGCTATTTGCCTGCTACAGAATTCAATTCTTTTATGCACATAAAACTATAAACTATCCACGTAAATGCATTTAAACTATTGCATTGTCAATTATTCGCAGGTCGTTTCGGCGGCAAATTAATTTAAATCATTTGGCAGATCTGCGTAACGCCGTCAATTAAAATTGGCATCAAAGCTGCACATAAATATAACAAAATAAAATAATATTAAATACAGCAATAGAATAGCAAAGTCTGTTTGCCCTAAAAAATAAAAATAAAACAAAAAAAAAGTATGTTAAAAAAAAGTCACAGCTTTCTTTTCTGAATTACACGTGACTATAGAATTCCAGATAATTAATTAATTATAATTAATCAATACATACTTTTCGAAGCCCAACTTTTTACTTTCATTTCAATTTCAGATGAGCCTAAATCTGTGCTTTCAATCGATAAGGAAGTGATATTTTTGTATCAAATTAGCAAATATAATTTACTTGCAAAATAGTTAAATTAAATTAATTTAATTTGAAATAAATTATTGCTTGGTTAGTCAAGCGTTGTATGATATTGTTGTTGAACGGTTTGGAAAGTGTATTTCCACAAATAGAACGCACGCGATTGAATTTTTGGGTTCTAGCCACGTTTGTTGCCATGGTGCGGCTCATGCTGCTAATTTGGCTAAAACGCGTGCAGGTGTAAAGCGCTTTGGGGTTGCCTGGTCGGCTTACAACCGCCGGTGTCGAATGTGTGAGCTAAGCTGATTTGGCTGAGCGGATTGTCCTGGCCAGGATCATGAGGCGCATGAATGTTGCTGGCATTGGCATTGGCATTGAAATGATGATCTATGTAATTGTAGTGTTTGCTTACCTTGGGTGAGGGCACCACCGAGAAGGTGTTCATGATACGATCCGGATACTCCTCGCGTATCTTTGAAATCAAGAGTGTGCCCAAACCAGAGCCAGTGCCGCCGCCCAGGGAGTGAGCCAGCTGGAAGCCCTGGAGGCAATCACAACCCTCGGATTCGCGGCGTATCACTTCCAAAACGGAGTCAATCAGTTCGGCGCCCTCTGTGTAGTGACCCTTGGCCCAGTTGTTGCCTGTGAAAATAAAGAGTTGAAATTCAAGCATGTGAATGTGTATTGAATAACATTTCCCAAAATATATTTATCTAATCAACACACACACACACACATGCAAGCACTCACACACACTCACACTCACGCAGACAGAGACAGGGACAACAATAATAGCACGGCGTGATTACTGACATGTACAAAATTAATTTTCATCGTCAGCCGCTGGCTATTTTATAATTGCAATTAACATCAACAATCCGGACAGCCGTGTCTCTGCCAGCAGCAGCAGCAGCAGCGGAAATTGCAGTCGCAGCAACAACAACAACAACAAAGACAGCGAAATGCACTGTGGATATTAAACACCCAGAGCACCACGTATGGTCCAACTTGGTCCTTGTTGCACTACTCTGAACTAGCCGCAATTTCATCAACGTCATCTTGTTTGTACTTATCAAAGCAATGACAACAGGCCGTGATGCTATTGCAGCTGCAACAACTGTGACAAAGAGCACAGACTATGATGACAAGGTGAAGCCCGAATGTCGATCAGCTACCTGCGCACTCGGGCCAAGATAAACAAAAGGCACAAGGAGATGAACGAATAGATTGTGGCACATGAACTGTGGGCAACTTTCCCTAAATTTCCAAAAGTATGCAACTAAGCTGCTCAAATTTAAATGGCCTATATATTATGTCCACGAAAACAGGTGAGTTTGCTAAAAAATATTAGAAACAAAAAAATTTGTATGTTAAACTAACTAACTAATCTCTCGTTTGGTTCTTCCTACGTCAGCTAAATGCAATTATGGTCGTCTATTAATAATTTTTGGCCATTATATCGGGAGTATAATATAACGCACTATTGCTGAGTTTTCTAAACATATTTTGGAATGCAAGAAATAAAGTTATCAGACAAGAAATTGTATTTTGACCGATGATGTAGTTATCCGATTTGAATAATTCTTATGTCAAATTGTCATAATATCACACACAGCACCACTTCGAGCTACGCCATTCTTAAGCAATGAATTACCCCAAAAAAATGGCAAAACTGCCCACAGTAACATACATGGTTGAAAAGGACCATCAGGTGATGACATTGGCAGAAGAGCAGCATATGATTAGCCGCATAACTGTGCAGCGTGTGGTCAATTCAACAAACAGCTTTCAGTCTTTCAACCACATTTACTTACCCGCTCCCGACTGTCCGAAGACAAAGTTGTCCGGCCTGAAGAGTTGACCCATTGGTGATTGACGCACCGAGTCCATGGTGCCTGGCTCCAAGTCAATGAGCACAGCACGGGGCACATACCGGCCGCTGCTTGCCTCATTATAGTAGACATCGATGCGTTCACGTTGCAAGTTCGATTCGCCGTGATAATAACCATTGGGATCGATGCCATGCTCATCCGAAATGATTTCCCAGAACTGTTGAAAGAATAAAGCAACAAAAATAAAAACGGTTAAGTGTTAGGTCGTTTCAATCATTTAAGATAAATATCATTTGGGGGCATGCCTGTCGTATACGTGATATTTTATGACAACTTCTTCACCTCTGCCCTTTGAATGCAATGAAATTTGAGAAAACCTCGACGACATTCGCAGCGTGTTTTTTATTTGTACTGTGTAGTTTACCATGCGGCGCTAAAATATTATTTTTCAATCAATATTTGTATCGGTTACTCTCTGTGTGTATGTGTGATTGTGTGTGTGTGTGTGTGTGTGTGTGTTGCACTGCTTTGGCAATCAGTGCATATAAATATGAGTGTCCTTTTTACATGCCGCTTGCTTTTATGGCCAATGCCAACGACAACGCTGCCATCGTCGTCATCGTTCTTGTTCCTATCTGGCTGCGATTTATGCGCGTGCATATGCTATTACTCCCCCTCCACTCTTTTACACACACACACACACACCCACACACACACTAGTCTACCGCTGCTGGAGCACTTTACATGCCGCGAGCAATTTCTGTTGCATACTTTTATGGGCGCGCTCTTTTTGCTGGCATAGTGAGCGTCGTGTTGTTGTTCTTGTTCCTGTTGTTGCTATTCCTCTTTTTTTAATACATATATATACATATTCTTTTTTTGTTGTGTAACGAGGGGGAATAATTGAATCCTTTTAGGTGTTTTCATATATTTATTTATTTTTGCCGCTTTCTATGGGTCGAGCGTTTCAGCGATTTCGTTGCGCTCTTCCCGACTCTCTCCTCCCCTCCTCATTTCTTCTCCTGTCGCCACACACACATACACTCACTCAACCCTCTCTCGTATTTATTCGCACGAATATTTTTCTTGCGTATGGTTCGCTTTTATTTATATTTTTTGCGTTGTTTTTTCTTTGCTTTGGTTTTGTTTCGAGTTCGGTTCGGTTCAGTTTGGTTTGGTTTTATTGCCCAATACGCTTCGTAAAACATTTCACGTTTGTTGCGCATATGAATTTCAAATTTTTAAAAATGTTTCAATCGTTTCGTTCGCTTTTGTTCAGCAGGTGTGTACTGTGTGTGTGTGTGTGTGTGTGTGTGTGTGTGTGTGTGTGTGTGTGTATGGGCCGGAGGCTGCCATGGAGTATGGAGTGAAGAGCTTGGAGTAGACCTGGGATGCCAAAATGCTAATTGTGAGAAAAACGCAATGTGCTGCGCTGCCCGTCCGTCCGTCCGTCCGTCCGTCCGCCACTCACGTTGATCGAAATGATTTTTAATGGACTTAAGCGCCAACGGACATGAATTAATTTATTTTCCTTTGCATTTTATATAGAAGAACGAGTATTGTATTATTATTGATATTTTGGCATTTGTCCGAGATTGGCTTCGTGCAGCAAAAGTTTTTTAATTTATTCCCTCGGCCTCTGAGAAGGCAGCTCAACTTACACAATGGCAAAAAGTTAACCACACATAATTTCATTATTCATTATGATTTTTGGCATAAGTGTTGGATTTAAGCTTTCTCAATTGATATTCCTGATACACACTGTCAACACTTTTGGCTGTCATTACTTGAATGGACATTCATGTCGGATCTCTTTTAAGTGCATGTCCAGCCCATAAGTATCTTTATATTATTCATGAGCCACAAGTTGAGATGTATTAGATAACATTGACTGATTTTAACCCATATCATAAATACTCAGAGTTCTCAATTTTTAATGGCTGTGAGATATCAATAAGAAATGAGAAAGTCGATTGGTCGACAGCTTCATCTCAAACCCATTACACAAAAGTGTATTGATAAAAATAATTTTAAGAAAATAGGAATAGGAAAAAAATGTAAGTTTATATCTTTGAATTTTATAAGGAATTCAGTTAAATTTAGAGAAAGTTTTGAGAGTTTGAAGTTTTTGAAAAAGTGTCAAATGGTAAGTATGGAAAAGTGGACAGTGTTGGAAAAATATTTAATTATAAAAATTAATTAAATTTCGATGTAGGATAAAATTAGATGATCGGAGAAAATAGGTGGGGATTTGACAAAGTTGTGATGATGTGAAGTATTTAAAAAAATATCATGGAGAAGTATAAAAATTAGTGAAGTAAATTTAAGCTGTGAATCAAGTTTATTGATAAACATTCATCAAAATCTATTTAGTTAACTCAATACATCGATATTTCGATTATTCTATACTTGCTGATGCATAAATTTTATTGCGGTTTTCAGTCTCACTTTAAGCTAATGTCATTAGGCCATAATCGCTTAACATTAAAGATACAGGATCATGGAATCAGCATTAAAAAAGCTGCATAAAAATAAGATAAATGCCAAAGGTAAAAGTTGGAACGCTCTTTACATGGCACTTAAAATGGATAATCATTGATTGCACAGACACACACTTACACAAACTTAAGCACGCACACACACACACACATGCAATATCATATGAATGCAATGTTGTACGCGTATGTTACAGTTTTCTGTTGTTGTTGTTGTTGCTGTTATGTTAATCGTGGCACAGCATAAACGTTGGCATTGTTGCTATTGTTGTTGTTGTTGTTACTGCTGCCGCTTGGCGAAAAGTTTTATTTCTCCATTGGCTTTTAGACACGCAACAATGATAACAAGTTGCACATGGACAGAAAAGCGGAGGATGAAACAGAATCAAGCAAAATCGTAGGAAGCTGTGCAGAAAGTTTCGACTTGAGTTTGGCCTGGCTAAAAGTTTGCCCTCGCATATGAGCGTGCTCTCTCTCTCTCTCCCTGCCCAATCTCTCTCTATTTAGCCGAGTATGCTGTTCCCTTTTGCATACATAACAAACTGGAAATATGACACTCAATTGTACGCATCGGTAGACACTTTTGGCCTGACAATAACTTTGATTTGCATACGCTCCAACTTCTATTTGTATGTTTGGCTCTTACTCTTGTTTGTGTGTGTTTGTGTGTGTGTGTGTGTGTGTGTGTGTGTGTGTTGTTAGACACCCGCATATGAAAGACAACAAGTTGACTGACTTTCGTCCTGGTCCTGTTTGCTGTCCTGGCACTTGTTGCCTTTGGGGAAATTTAAATATGTTTCGTATATTTTAGTCAAGCCAATTGCAGATAAGCGTTTTTCTTTTGACTACTTTCGGGCTGTGTTTGCTTGCTCTTGGCATTGAGTGCCAGCTCTCAGTTCCCAAAAGGGTGCTACGCTTTTTCTTTTGTCTATACTCTAACGAAAGGTTAACTCATTTTATATATGTTACACAACATTGGCGATTGCTTTTATAAGAGCTACTTCTCAGGTTTCGTCACTCGTCTGGGAGTTGTTAATGCTTTACAAAATATATAATATTAAACCAACAAAAATCTTATTTATTTTTATGTTTTTCTGAAACTGTTAATAAACATATTTTTCTTATAATTTTCACACAATATATGTATCTCAACGTACAGAGTATTTAACAAGTGAATAACTTTTTTATAATATTTTTTTTTTGCTTCTTTTATAAACATAGAGAGCATATTATAGTATATGTATATTATGGAAAACTTTTAACTTTTTTTGGCTGATGGGCAGGGGAAAAACCTGACGGGGAAACCTAGCTGTCGAGTTGTCCGACTGCCCGTTTAACATTCTGTGGATATCAGCTCGTGCTTTTGACACGGCAGTGTCAGCAGTTTGAGGTGGGTATGATAAAGTGGCCTCAACAACGCACCTTCTTTCCCCTGACTCGCTTCTATCAAAAACAATAACATAATAATTATGGGGAGAGTAGGAAAAAAAAAATAATTATACTGCCTTCATTTGCGTGAAACTTTTGCTGCGGTCAAATTGCTTAATTACAAAATTGCGCACAAGTTGAAAACTAGAGAAGTTTCGCAAAAAAAAAAAGAACAGAAAAAGAAAGGAGTGAAGAGAAGAAAATGATCAAATTAAAAGTAAACAAAAGGCAACGTGCGTTGACCAAAGCGGCGCCATTTTAGCAGCCATTGCCATTTTGTGGCGCCGTCTTTTTTATGCGGGGAGCGAAAAACGTGGAGCGGCGCATTGGCACGCACTTAAAAGAAATTCAAAATTAAAATTCTCAAAGCGTTCAAACAAAAACCGAAATACGATGGCGGAGAAGAGCAGCCAAGCAAAAGTCAAGTGGCAAAGTCGCCAAAGTCGTTTCCACACCAGAAAAAAAAACGAGCATAAATTAATTGCGGCCAGAAAAGAAGAAATGAATGTGCGCTCTGTGTAGTTTGAGCTTTGTTCCTGAGACAAAAGGATATTTTAGTTTGTGCTAGCTGAGGATGCAAAGGATGCGAGCTGCGCAAAGCAAAGCAACGGAAGTGCATGTCGCACCGGATGTGACTGAGAGAGCGCCATGGGTATAAAACTGGGGGGTCGACTGCGAATGCGACTGCGACTATATACAACAAATTTGCCGGCCAACTGAGTTGGAATATTGAATTTGACGTTTTGGAGCTCACGGCGTGCGCAGTGCATAAATGAACAACTTCAACAATAATAAATCCTGTCAAAAAGATTGTTAAAGATACATGCAAGTTACAAGGACCATTAGTCGGAATGCGACAAAACTTGTTACGTAACTTGAACAGAATCTACTGATTAAGTAACATTTTATTTTAATTGAAGCCCATATGGCCCATGCTTAAAAACTCAATTAAAATATGGGCATTTCCACAGAAAGGTCCACCGCGGCCAAAAATTTAAATTTGATCAGAAACTTACATCTTGTGAGATTTTCTTCCAAAAATGCATTCAAGTTATTTGTTTAAGCAATATACGCTAGAAAATATTCAATAAGATGAACAAATAGATTCTACAATTGAATAAATTCACTTTTTCTATATTTTTGCCCATTTTCTTAAAAATTGACTTGCAAAATAGACAGTTTGTATTTTATCGATTACACTAAGTAAGATATTCAGATTGTAACAAAAACTATCTTAATACAAAGAAATATATTGAAGGTTTGATTTAAAACACGTTTTTCGAGCTTTTTTCGATATATTATTAAAGAAAGAGAGACAGAAACAATATAAAAATAGTGATGGTAAAAAATGTCCCGTGCGCGATGTCCCGTGCGAATTTGCATCAAATTGAAATAAAAAAAAGGGCAAGTCATCTTTGAAAAAAATCATAACCGTTTTTAAGAGGCATCAATGCACAATAGTTAAAAATAAGTTGCATTAAAATATTGCCTCTGGATTCGCTGAAATTGGCGTTTGAATTGGTTGACCTCACAAGTCACTTCCATTTTGTGTCCCGTGCGAATCACTTGAATTTTGCTATTATCTTAAAAATGATAAATTACCCAAAATCAATCTTTGCACCAATGAAAGAGCTAATCAAATGCTATATGTTAAGCCCTTCATCAAAAAAAAAAACCGTTTCCTTTTTTCCGTTTTTTTACTTTGAATGTGTACGAATGTCCCGTGCGCGAGTTTGGAAATGCCCATATATAATTAAATAAATCCATGTGCAAAGAAAAAAAGTCGTTAATCAAATCTGCATGTACTTGAATAAATTATAAATTAAAAAATATGTTTCTAATTAACATTCCATATCCAGCATGTCATTAATGGACTTGCCATTGACCGCTCCTCAAATCTTTGGACACTTCACATGCTTTCACAAAGTCTAGAATGAATTCCTGAAATATGTAAAATATTTTTATTTGGATGTCATTGCGGTATTTTCACGAGTTCAATGCCAATTGAATTTCTGTGAAATAGAGGGTGTTAAGCTAATTAGAAAATAATAAACAGGACTAAAACGCTTTGCCAATTTACAAATGTCCAGAAAAGCCGTGCGATTTGCTTGTGTTGCACGCGTTTAAAATGCAAAGCGCGCGATGTGAACTAAGTCAATTTATTTTAATTTTAGCGGGCAATAAACGAACAAATATGTATATATATATATATATGTCTATATACTTATGTGTGTATGGTATGTGTGACATCCATTAGCGTAATGAGCTTTGCTCCCGGACAGAGGAAAGCAGCAATAAAATAAAAATGGCAAAACGCACTCAAAGCTTAACGGCCGCCCATCGATAGATGACATTTTGCAGCCGTCGGCCATAAACCATTTTGATGCGACAAAAAAATAAACAAAATGAAAAAGAAGCGAGGAAGGAGAATTTGCACAACCCTTTATAAAGAAGCAACCAGCCTGACCATCTGCAGTCCGAGGCCGAGCTGCTCAAAAATGCAATTTATATGCGCGCGTCGCAAATAACGGATTGTACCCCAAACTACACTAACTGCCAGCTGGGCGCGTGTCAAGTTCCCCAAAACATAAGTATATTTTGTAATAAGACTAAAAGGTTCTGGCCCGAAATACTTGAAACCTATAGGCATATAAGCCTTTTATGTCGTCGTCGTCGTCGTCTTCGTCGGGCGACAGTTTAGTGCTATCAAATTCCATAGCATACTTTTTGGGGCAGGTATAATTATGCAACTCGTCGCTATGAATCAATTGCCTTTGTATTGTGGCAATTTATGTGAATTGGGTGAGTGCATGTGTGTGTGTGTGTGTACGTGGAAAACTCTTACATACGAATAGATATGCTCTCAATTTGGCAGAACGTGTGAATATCGAGGCAACGTCGGTTTACCAGGAAAAAAATGTAATTTTTACCCCGAATGCATATACCGTAAATTACCCTTTGTCTATGTATGCGTGTGTATGCATGAGTGTGTTCTGTGTGTGTGTGTGCGTGTTTGAGCGTGTGTGGCAGCTGCATTTGCAATTGCATTTCTCATCAAGTGCATCAATTTAAATGTGGCCACTAATTGTCATTATCAGCGCATTGCCGGCACATTTGTTGTTGTTTTCATTATTATTATTATTGCTGCTGCTGCTGTATTGTTGTTTTTTGCTTTATTAAACGTAAATGCGCATTGGTTTTTCATGCAGCTGACATTCGGCATTCCAAAATGTATTTCATCGCCCCGAATAATTGAAATAAGATTTGTTTTGTGCCTTCAATTTCAATCACAAAGATCAACTACAATTGGCAACATTTAATAGTTTATAATTTTAACTTATTTCTTGTTGCTATTCATAAAAATGTAAACTCAATTGTAATTTAAAATATTTTCTTTCGAATTGACTTCAAAAATTGTTAAGTATTTTTTTTATTTGTTTCTTTTCTTTTCTTTTATTGTAATCGTAAAGATTAACTATACATTCATGACAGTATAAGCTCTATATTTATTTTAGACTGCTTTATAGTTTGATTGTAATTACTTAAATAATTTATAGCCTACATGATTTCAAGGTTTTAAATATTAAAGCAATTTGCTTCTCGGCTTTAGCAAAATAATAGCAAACAGCCAAAAATTTGCTTTTGTGGATTCGGTTTTTGTAACATTTTACGCATAAAACACACACATGCACAGAAACACACACACACACACACAGATAAACAGGTATATGCGCAGCTGACAAACAATTTCAATTGAGATTTCAATAATTGTCGATTTAGATATGTAAATATTTATAGTATACTTATTTGGTTGGTCGGCCTGCTGTTTATTTAACTAATGTGCAGCGTGTGTTGCGGCAGTCACGATTGTTGTTGGTTGCTGGCCATATTGAGGTAAATATTAATATTGCCAGTAACCTGTCTATTGCCATACTCATTTCCCCCATTACCAATTTCTTCCTGCTATTGCCACCAATTGATTGCTAGGCTCAGATGGCCAGATCATAAGGCGCATTTGCATAGATTTGTTGACTTTACATTTTTGTGGCAGCCTGCAGAGTTGCGGGTAGATCTCGTGGCATCGCTCGAGCGACAACAATAATATTTGCTAATGGCCTAAGTCTTTGAACGGTTGCTGTAATCATTTTGAAGGTCCTAAAACATGTTTCAAGGGCCTTCGTATGCATAGAAATGACTCGACTTGCACTTTATCATTGACTCATACCAAGGTGTACTTATTTATATGGTCTTTTTGTGGGTCTCGAGGCGAAGAAATGGAAAGAGGCGAGGAGAGAGAGAGAGAGAGAGTAATAATAATAATATTTATGTGGCAAGTGATATGAACTTCATACATTGGAGTATGTTTCGGCAATAGCTAAATAAATAAACAGCGTCGGGGCAGGAAGTGTGCACACACACATACACAGAGCTCTACCCGTGTGTACATTGAGTGTTGGTCTGATGTGTGTTGCCTCATGTGGCGTTAAACATCAAGTGCTGGCCCCAACTGCTTCAAGTGGAGCTGCCGCATGTGTGGCAGCAACACATTCCAAAAGCAAGTTGGAGTTGAGAGATGCTTTGGCATCATTTGAACTCTATTGACAAAAGGAGAACTTAACAAATTGTAAAGTAAATACCTAATAACTTGAATATTATTTGTGCACTTAAAGTTATTTAAGACAATTGAAATTTCGCTTAAATAAATGATTAGGAGTGAAAATATCTCTTAATTTAATTAAAAGATCGAATTGCAAAATTATCTGTTGCTCTCTCAACTTTATTTACTGTTTAAAATAAATTTGTTTGTTTTAAGCTCATGATTTTACAATAAATTTATTATGCATTATAAAAAACATGGTCTTTTGTGTGTTTTTTTGCCTAATTCCATTGTCATGATATCAGCGTGGTTTTGTATACATATGTCATGTAAATAAGTAGATTGTTGTGGTCCATGTAAAGAGTTTTTCTCCGTACGCTTGACAATTCAGTCAGCTTTTCCTCCGTCTCTCTTTTTATGTGTGGAATAAATAACTGCAGGCTATTAACGCAAATATGTTGGTTATTTTTTATATGCAATTTATTTTTTAACAGTTTAATGACTGAAAATGTCATTAAATCAACGGCAAGTGCATCAGATAAAGAAATGAACATCAAATATCAAGCCCATAATTTAAGGTCAATTTCTCAGTGATATTCGGTCTGCAATTTTACAGATAACATTGTTAAAGTGTTGTTTGCCATGGCAATTTAAATCATATTTGAAATATATTGTATTCATAATTTCATTGTAAATACTTAACATAAATTGGTAATATTTTAATAAGCTAACAGTTGATAAAAGAAATTTCTGTTTGGAATTTTACGTTCGTCACCTTTTTGGCAAATGAAACTAGTTAATATTCTGATATAATTTCTATAATCTGAGTTTCAAGGAAAGCGAAAAAGTAATGATTATATTGTATTGTAATGTTTTCATCAAAGATGTCAACTTATTTTGCGTTTATTAACATTTAAGAATTATTGTTTTTTGAACACATTTCTGATAAATATAAATAAATGCCAATGCTGTTTGTGCCAGGAGTTCAATAGAAATGCAAATAGATTTGCTGTTCCAAACAACTGTTAATATTATGGCTGATCAATTATTTCGCCTGGACATTTAGGCCGTTTGTGGTTTTTGGTTTGCGTATATCTTTGGGCCAAATGCGCGCCAAATGCTCACCTGCTATAAATTATAAAATCGATGCCAATTTTTCAAGGATAAACAACCAAAGAGTTGCATATGGCATGTGTGTGTGTGTGTGTGATTATATATAAATGATAAATATTTTGACCGCATTTGGTTTTTAATGAGGTTTCTCTTATTTTTAATGCTTTACGCTTTCACCTTGTTTATTTTGGAATTCCATTTAACTTGTTTGGTTGCACAATTTGTCAACGCATTTACGCAAATAAAACAAAACAAAACAAAAGCGGAAACCAAAAATGAAAAACGGATAACCGAAAACAAATCTTGATTATTATTCTTTTTCTTTTTTTTTTTGCTGTACGTATGCGTGTGTGTTTTTGTTTTGCATTTGCACATTTGCAATTACCATGATTTGTTTTTGTTAATTATGTTTCGCTATGCAATAAATTTGCCATACTATCGCAGCATGTGGTTAATATCTGTCAGCATTATCTCGCCTCTGCGACCCGGCTCAAAGTTATTCTCTGTTTCTGTTGCCTGCTTATCGCCGCTCCGACCGACCGGCAAGACTAAAATGTAAATGTGTAATTGCCAATACAATTGCATGCATAATTTACACTTGCCCAGCTCCAGGCAATACACGTATGTGTGTGTGTGTGTGTGTGTGCAATTAAGAGAATGCAGACCGAATTAAACCTGAAAGCTTTAAATGCATTTTGAGCTTTATCCTTTTTTGCCATTCAATTTTTTTTTTAAATTTTTTACCACCCGCTTTTTGAATACTCTGTGTTTATCAAAGAAACGGGAGGGCTGGCATATAGATAGAGTTATGCAGAGAGTATTTAACCCTCTAGTGCCCAAGACCGCCTCTAGACGGGGTAAAAAAATCTTAGTAAAAGCTTTAAAAATTAATATAATTATATTAGATTTATAATTAAAAGTATATTGCTACAAAACTTTATAAATAACTAAATATTCCATTAGCCAGTTTTTCTTTTACCGCTCTACGATGAGATTTACTTCGAATTTTCTATGACTGAAAATTAGTGAATGCTCAAATTTCCTTTTTTGCCTGGGCACTAGAGGGTTAAATTAATCTCGTTCAGTTTTAGGAGTAAATAAAACATAAGGAAGTCTCAGAAACAGCTCTATAAAGATTATATTAACACAGGTCTGCAGATTATAAGATATTAACCAAAGAGAAGAAGGGTAGCACAGTTCTATAATATTTAAATAATTCATATCTATAATATTTAATCTATAATATTCGCATAATAATATTTAAATACTTATACTGAACTTTAAGGTATCTCCTCGTTAAGCAGACTTTATCAATGCATTCCAACATATTACTGCTTTATTTAATTCGTAAATACCAGATTACAAAAGCGCAACATATTTCAGGTGGATCTCTCCAGCTGCCAGAGTCGCTGCTGCCTGTTGCCATGTTGCACGTTGCACGTGGCAGGTGGCAGGTGGAAGGACAAAGCATAATTACAATTTGTGGCGTGCAATTTCAATAATATAAAATTACCAAAGTAATTGAAAATTCACAAAACAAAAAACATGCAGAAAAAAAAAAATAAAACCAGCAAGAATAACAATGATAATGAAATGGAACATATGTCATGGAGTGGCACGAATGTCAAGTGGTGGCATCGCTGCAGGGGCTGCAGAGGTTGCAGCCTGCAACGGAGCTGATGCATTAAGAGGCAACATGAGAAATTAATGAGCAAAAGAGTGAAATGCTTTTTAAAAGTGTTAAATAAATAAGTAAGAAAAAGCCTCCCACACATTTGTCGACGTCTGCCAGCTACTACATCTGGCCAACAAAATGGTCAACGGGTCGACTGCGGCACAGTGGTGTTGCAAGCGGCTTATCTATGGCCACAAGTGATGCACTTATGGGCTGTGGCTGTTTGTTTGGTAGTTTGATTCTTCAGCTTGAAAGCTGTATTCTCATATCATGTTTATTCTTCCCCCGAATGTGCTACAATTTATTTAAAAATTAATAAACTTATTTTTAAAACTAAAAAATGCGAGAAAAAACTAAAATAAAAATGTATAAGGTTTCAAGGTCCGTGTATCAATTTGGCCAGCAATTTGCATGGACCACTTTTGGGTGCATAGCTCAAAGAGTTGCATAAATGTATAATTTTTGTAATATTTGCGAACAAAATATTTATAAAATAGAAAAAAAAAATAAGAAAATTCGCGTTTGTTTATTTATAATCAGTTTGTGCAGCGAAGCGGAGTTGCCTCCACTACAGTGAGCCCCAGGTAATGCGTCCGCGTTAGGCAAAGGGCGTAAGAGGGCGGGGCTTTTGTGTAAACTTCATTTTGTATGCATAAACGCATTTTTATGTAAATTGAAAAAAAATATATTTTCAGAAAATGTATATTTTATCTTTTAATTTTTTGTTGCTTTTCATTTCACGAGTGTATATATATTTACTTTTTGAAGCTGCTGCTGTTGTAATAGAAAACATATTCATACATAACAATAACTAATGTGACATAAGAGAGGCCAAAGTTCAGCTTATTAGCTGCTTGAATGATAACATAACTATGATAACAGTAATGCCAGTTGACCTGACTGAACTAGTATATGCCAACAAAGTTATCAAATGCTTTTTCCTATTTTAATCAAACATGCAACAAGGAGAGACGTTTTGCCAAGGTGCATATCAGTATTGCATTTGCATATTGCCAGCTGGCGGCAACCTGTCAGACCAACAAGCGGGTTCAGAAACTTGAGCCACATGAGGCAGCAGCTCCCTTTTCCCCTTCACTTATGACCCCCCTTTGGATGTGCAACGTGTAACCATAAAGAAATTATAGCTGCGATAGTTGCCAACGCTATCGATAATTCAATTTTTGTGCATTATTTTGGCGCTGCGATGATGCCCCGCCATTATAAGCTAAAGCTAAATAAATGTATCCTAAGGCGTTGCACATCACACACACACACACACTAACCACATTTGCATGCAGTATACGCCATGTTGTATCCTTTGCTTTTGCTGGCTTTCGTTCTTTAATTTTATTGTCCGTTGCTTGCGTTTCGACATTTTTATACCCTGTACATATTGATGGTGGATATTTGGATTGGACATAGCCAAGTCTGGCTTAAAAATATCTTGATAATCGCTTAATAAACACAAAAGTTATTTAAAAGACTTTTTGATCCCTTTGGTTCAAAACAAAAGTAACTTAAGCAAGTCAGAGTAGACTACAGAGTATCTCTTAGTCCATCAGTCTTAGTTGTAACTTTCTATTCTTGCTGTTCTTGTTTAAAGCACGACATCGTTGCACTCGTCTATAAATTTTCCCCACACTTTTCTCATACACTTTTCTCATATCCATTTCTTTGGTTCTTTGCTTGCACGCTGTCATCGTTTGCTATTTTGGTGGAGACCAAGAGACTAAAAAGGGAGAGAAGAGCTTGAATTAAGGGCGAAGACGGCATGCCGTAAATAGATTTTCCCTGTTATTGTTCACAAAATGATTTAGGGAAAATTAGGTTTATGTAAATAATGAAAAAAGCGTTCGCTGCAGGCCATGCGAAATATCCAGTCATGGGTTATGCATGCCTAAATGGTATATGTTCGTATATGGGACGGAAGACTTACGGCTATATTGCAAAATTAAAGCACAAAATGTGCCACAAAATATACGACTTATGCTGGCTAAATATTTGGTAGTAATGTGTAAGAGTGAGTGAGAAAAGCTTTAAGAGAATAAAATGAAAGATGAATGGTAAAAAATTTGCAATTAAAACTTAAGCTTAAGTAACTGATCGAATTAATCTGATTATACAAGAAGCTTATGTGAAAGTTTGTTAAAGCATAAATTCACAACTCCACGATATTTATTTCATAAAAATACTTGAATAATAACACTCGTGCTCGGATCATATATTTGCTAACCGTATTTGTTTAACAATCTATTCTATTAATTTATGTATATAAAAACTTTTGACAAATTAAAAAAGAAAAACGCATTGAAAGTTGATATTGTTTTTTTTGTTAATTTTGCTTTTGTTTTCTTTATCGCAATTGATTTAAAATATATGTGTACGTATTTATATAAAAAAGAAAAGTAATTTTTGTATTGCAAAAAGCGCGCTTTTGCTGTGGTGCATAAATTTGACTATTTAGTGGGCTTATTTTTTTGCCACGCATACACTTTTCCATATTTATTATTTATTTATTTTAGCGCACAAACAATAATTCACCCTGACAGCCAATTAATCAGAAATGGACATTCAATTAAATTACAAAATAATATCAAGCGAAAATGAACAAATTTATATGTAAATAAATAAATAATGCCGCTAGCGAAATATGCTCAATATTATAGTAAAATTGAATACAACAACAAATCGCGTGTATTTTTTATTATTATCACAAGTGTTGTATTTGTATCTGCATCTCAGCTCGATACTCGTGTGTATATCGGCGTTATTGTCAGATTCTATAAATAATATATATACTTTTATAAACTTGAAATTACGAGGAACAATGGGGGAAACAACCAAACATTAATGAAATGTAAGTAAAATGGGAACATAAAACCTGATGGGATAGGCCATGGCTTTGTCATTGTAAAGTGCGGCCTAATTAACTTGGTAGCACGCAACAAACAGCTTTAAAATATGTTTACATAAAATTGAAGTGGAAAAGCGTGTAAACAGTCAGAAAAAAACAAAACAAAACCAAAAACAACAAACAAAATGAAACCAAATATGCAGATGGGGTAATGTGTGGAGAAAACGCCGCTGGGAAACGAAGAAACAGAAAGAAAAATACATACAAAAAAAACGGTGTCAAACGTCAACGACTGCGTTGATGTTGTTGCTGCTTTGTTGTTGTTGTTTTGCTTTTCTCTGGATTTTTCACAGTGGGGTAAATTGTGCGAGTTAACATTAATGCGCTAAATTAGCTTAGAATGGGTCACCAAGTTGGGGTTTTTTTTTGGGGCTGGGCCTACAGTAATGTTTTCATTTTGTATGCCTTTAATTGGCTGCAAGCATGCGTCGCTTGAGTGCAAAAGTAACCAGCTTTTGTCAGTCAAAGTGGGTCGACAACAATCATGTGTAATGTCTATTTTTGTCTATGCTCGTTTGGCGATATGAAAACTTATATATTTATGACCTCATCTTATGGGTATGTTTTGAAAAATATTGTAAACTTGCTGATTACGTGATTGTGAGAGAGAGGGGAGCTTGGGGGAGGGGTGTTAAACAGTTGGACAACTACAACTAGAGGCTGATAAGAACCTGTGTAGTCAAGTAGAGAATCGTGCACAGTGCGTCATAGGCAGTGAAGGCATGCGGAACAATCAAAGCAACAGATACAGATACAATAGCTACAATAGATACAAACAGTTCATGCTGCATTAATTATGTATCTACGAGTATGTGCCGCATTTCTCAACTCTGCTCAATTATCCGACTCTTTCTCTTGCTTTCAATTCATGTATTGTGTGTATGTATCTGTTTTAGAATGGGCATAGAAAATAAAACATAAAACAACGGGTATGATGTACGAGTACACTTACATCGTAAATTTAGTCAAGTGTAGAGGGCCAATGGAATAAGCTGGAAAGAGATCTTAACTGTACACTATAAACAACATTAACTGTTGGCAATAAAACCTTCATAAAAGTTTTGAAATACTACAAAGAGCCTTGTGTATCTATTACAATTGTAAATCAGCTGAATACTCGTATGCTAAGCAAGTCCAAGATCATTAACAGGCCTTGAGCTTAACTGATTCACATACGTGTTTCTCAACTCAACTTGTAATGCCCAAAATTTATACTTAAGCTTTAGAAGTGGACATTGAGATTACTTTCCTATTTCGCTGACAGGTTAATGCTACAAAATGTATTAAGTTCTGGCAGCTGATATCATTAACAAGATAAGATACGACTTCTCAAGCAGTGAAAATAGTTAAAATTTCAACTTTCAGTTCGTTTAGTTGCGTCAGTTTTTGTTGTTGCAGTTTTATAGTTTCCCCTCCCCACCACAACGATGACAGAGCGCCACCTCTTTAAAATTCATGACCCCCTTCCCACCCATGTCCACAGTTGCGGCAGTTGGACAACAACACAATACGGGAGAGCAGTCCAAGCAGAGAGGCTCTCTCAGAGAGCGTGCGAGAGAGGGAGATGGTCAGATAGTGGCACGGAAAGAGAGAGCGCGTTTATTTCGTTCTGTTTTATAATTAAACATGTGAGGTTAGGAATATATTGTAGTGAAAAAAAAACACTACATACATATGTACATGTATGTATGTATATAGAGGGGCGTCAAATATGTGTCACGCTAATTGAATGTTAATTATACGCACCTTTGAACCAATTTGATTGCCACATTGGCCAACCTGTAGATGCACAATTTCCCTCATATCGATTGGCGGCTCGGAGACTTGGCAAAGGTCAGGAAAATTGTATGTGAATTTGTCGTTGGTTAGTCAACTGACTCGAGAATATTCACGAACTAAATCAGAGAAATATGCACACTCACTCACTCACACAGAGACAGAGGAACGAACACGAATTGAGAGCAGGGAACACGCGGTGATTTGAATTGCTCAAATAATCAGCTTTCAGGTACGGGTTATGTACATATATATGTATACTTTGAGCGATCGTCGCGTTCGCGTCAAGAATCCAACGTGCACTAAAATCGGCCACAGCTACAAATAGTGAGCGACCCACTGAGTGGGTATGCCGATGGGTTTTGGTGGCAGCAGAGAGGGCCGGAGAGGCGGCATTAGTTGCGCTTTGGGCATTTCATGCGGTTGTATGGCAATGCCAGAGTGAAAGAGAGAGGGTGAGTTGATGTAAAAGAGGCAATGCTGCGGGAACTGATAAACACGCTCGGGCAGACGACACCAAATGTGTCACAAGCTGCAAATGGCATTGACAACAACAACAGCGGCAACAGCAACAACAACTAAATCAACAATAACCACTTCTAGATTCTAGAACGTGATATGGAAACCCACCTAGAAATAGTTGAAAGTATTTGTTCTTACTCATTGCTGCGGCCGGCAGGTTTTAGAAATTTTCATTGCTTTTGCGGTTTTGTTACTTGTTTTTCCCGGTTCTCTTTCATTCATTCTTTATTCATTTGTTGCTGCAGCCGCCGCCGTCGTCGCTCTCTTCTTCTTCATGCTTCGCAGCGCAATAACAAAAGCATCACAGAGAGCGAGCTCGTGAGCGAATGCGAAAGAGCGGAAGCGCCAAAGAGAGGGAGAGCGAAAAAGAGCATGTGCTGGGAAAGAGAGTATCTCGTTTGACATGTATTTGATTTGAGTGTAGAGATTTGGTGCGTTAAACTCTACACGCCATAAGAGATCTGATCAAACGGATAACTTAACTCTACAGGGAAACAGGGAAACTTGTTGCTAGGTCGAAAGTCAGAACAACTTCACACTTACTTATATAACTTTTCCAAATCTGATTCGATTTTTAGGCGGAATGTCTTTTTATTCATGCTTTGGCCTGTTAATTCTTTTTGCATTAAAATGTTATTTATTTCGTTTAAATAATATTGAATTACTCGACAAATATGGGCATAGTCATATTTGTATTAGATCCTTTAAAATTCAAAAATTTAAAAGAAAATTATTACGTTTATTCTTTTCGAATCCTAATCCCCCATTTCTCTAATTGCATTTCGTATAAAGTTTCTATAGTAGTAGACACTCATATAGACGTCGGGCTTGATGTTGTTGCCGCACTCAAATGTCCAAATGTTGATGCCGCACAGTTCACCGTTAAAGACCATTGGTCCGCCCGAGTCGCCATTGCACATCGTCTTACCATTGTAGCCGGCGGCACAGACCACATTGATGGGCATCCTTCGGCCGAGCTGCTCGCTGCACTCGGACTTGGATACCAAGGGCACTTCAATTGAGCGCAGTGTATCGTCTAGCATGGCGTCGGTTCTTCCCCAGCCAGATACGGTGACCATCATACCCTCATATAGAGCCCTACTGCAGAGTGGCAAGTATCCAACGTTCATTCCTCTGATGCGGACTTGCACACCCAACACCGCAATATCAGCGATAAATTCGTATTTATCGTAATCCGGGTGTATCATCGCCTGGATCACATTGTTTCTATCCTCCGGATATAAATAATTCAACAAATCCGTTTCTCCAGCGACCACATAAAAGTCCCTATAGTTCGCATTCTCAAAACAATGGGCGGCTGTGAGAACATGACGTTCGCTCAGCAGACATCCAGTGCATTGCAAACTTCTTTCTCGCAAAATCTGCACAGCGTAGCCTCCCAATTCCCTTTGTGTGGTTGGTCTACCTCCATAGATTCTCGGTTTCACCAGATCCTTATCGTATAGTTCCTCTGCGGTGATCAATGTAATCACTAGCAATTGAACGACTGTTCTCAGATACATTTTGATTTTAACTATTTGAAATTTCATTTAAAACTGTCTAGAATATCAGTTGTGTAATCAAGATTGTTAGTTCCCCTTAAGTGATTATTTGCACTATTATAACATAAATTATTTTTCTCAAGTTACGGCTGTAAGTTAAAATCCCATAAAAAACCTCTTTACGAGGTAAAAGTCTAGTGAGGAAAACATTTTCAGGCCCCAAAATTTCTGATATTCAATTTTGAGACGAATAATATTAAGTTTTACATATAGATTATTTTAAACAACATTTTGGCACTCGGCACATTGCGCTAAAATGTCTCAAGTCGTCATACCAAATAAAACTCACTGTTTTGCGCAGTGCCGAATGCAAAAATTTTGTTTAAAATAATTTATATGTAAAACTTAATATTATTCGTCACAAAATTGGATATCAGAAATTTTGGGGCCTGAAAATGTTTTCGTCACTAGACTTTTACCTCGTAAAGAGGTTTATTTATGGGATACTTCTTTACACTAATTTTTGACCTCCTATCTTTTTCTACTTCCAATGAAATTGCAACCAACCTCAGCTGTGAACAGGGGCAAAGCTTGCCGGACCGGCTAATAAGCTTCCCCATCTGGTGGCACTTTTCATCCTTACCTACCTATAATTTTAAGTTATAAATTAAGTCTTATTTATTTATTCTTTCTTTATTTCTTCACTTTTTGTATCCAAAATTAGGTCCTAAATACGTCACTGACAGACCTTGGCCGTGAATGGGCAAATAAATAAATAAACTGGCAAATAAAATTCCCCCATTGTGTTGGTGGTGTTATTAGACTAATCTTGTAAACTTATTTAGGCTTTTTTAATCTTTGTAATTCTTATATTATTGTAATATTTATTGTATATTTATATTGTATTTGTTAACTAAATAGACACAGCAATGTTTGCTTTAAATAAATAAGTTCTATTTGCATTTAAAGGTAAACTATTTCGTTTAAATAATAATAATTTAATCAACAAATATTGGCATAGTCGTATTTTTATTAGATGCTTTAAAATACACAATTTTAAAAGACAAATTATAAGTTTATTCTTTTCGAATTGCCATATTATCTACGCATTTTAAGGACTGTCTAATCCCCCAGAGTTTTCATTGCATTTTCTATAAAAGTGCGGTAGTAGTAGACACTCATGAAGATGTCGGGCTTGATGTTTTCGCCGCACCCATATGTAATAATGGTGATGCCGCACAGTTCACCGTTGTAGACCAATGGTCCGCCCGAGTCCCCAAGGCATACCGTCTTACCATTGTAGCCGGAGGCACAGACCACATTCTCGGGTATCGGTCTGCGGATCTTCTGGCTGCATTCGGAATTGGATACCACGGGCACTACCATTGAGCGCAGTACATTGGATGGCTCGGCGTCGGTTCTTCCCCAGCCAGATACGGTGACCATATTACCCTCATTTAGAGCCATACTGCAGAGTGGCAAGTATCCAATGTTCCTTCCTCTGATGGGGCTTGCCACACGCAACACCGCAATATCAGCTGAAAAATCGTAACTATGGTAATCCGGGTGTATCATCGCCTGGACCACATAGTTTCTATCCATTGGATAAAACAAATCCGTTTCTCCAGCGACCACATAATAGTCCCTATAGTTCGCATTGTCAAAACAATGGGCGGCTGTGACAACATGACGTTCGCTCAGCAGACATCCAGTGCATACAAAAAGAATTATTTGCCGAATAATCTGCACAGCGTAGCCTCCCAATTCCCTTTGAGTGGTTGGTGTACCTCCATAGATTCTCGGCTCTGCCACCACATCCGTATAGTTTTTTTCCTGTGCGGTGATTAACGTAATTACTAGCAATTGAATAAAGGTTCTTAGATACATTTTAGGTTTTAACTATTTGAAATTTCATTTGAAACTGTGTGAAGAATATTAGTTTTGTTAGCAAAGTTAATTAGTTTTACTCAAGTGATTAGTTTCACTATTATATCATAAATTATTTTTCTCAAGTTACGGCTGTAAGTTAAATTTGCTCAAGTTTTGCTTGGCCGTCAAGTCGCCATAGGAAATTAAAATTAAAAATTAATTAAAAACGGATATCTTGACTCTACAGGGAAACAGGGAAACTTGTTGATAGGTGGAAAGTTAGAGCAACTTCTCTGCATTCATTCTACATTTAAATGTAATTTCTTCGTTTAAATAAAATTGAATTACTTGAATTGGTATAATCATATTTTTATTAGATCCTTTAAAATACATAAATTTAATAGACAAATTATTAGTTTATTTGTTTCGAATTGTCATATTATCTCCGCATTTATAGGACTGCCTAATACCCCAGTCTTCTCATTGCATTTTCTATAAAATTGCGATAGTAGTAGACATTCATGTAGACGTCGGGCTGGATGTAGTTGCCGCACCCATATGTAATAACGGTGACGCCGCACAGTTCACCGTTGTAGACCAATGGTCCGCCCGAGTCGCCAAAGCATACCGTCTTACCATTGTAGCCGGCGGCACAGACCGCATTCTCGGGTACCCTTTCGTAGACCTTCTGGTTGCATTCGGACTTGGATATCATGGGCACCACCATTGAGCGCAGTACATTGGTTTGCATGCCGTCGGTTCTTCCCCAGCCGGCAACGGTGACCATCATGCCCTGATAGAGAGCCACACTGCAGAGGGGCAAGTATCCAATATTCCTTCCTCTGATGGGGTTTGCCACACGCAACACCGCAATATCAGCAGAAAACCGGTAACTACTGTAATCCGGGTGTATGATCGCCTGAACCACATAGTTTCTGTTCCTCGAATAATACATCACATACGTTTCTCCAGCGACCACATGAAAGTCTCGATAGTTCGCATTCTTAAAGCAGTGGGCGGCTGTGAGGACATGACGTTCGCTCAGCAGACATCCAGTGCATTGCAAACTTGATTCTCGCATAATCTGCACAGCGTAGCCTCCCAATTCCTCTTGAGTGGTTGGTGTACCTCCAAAGATTCTCGGTTCTGCCACCACATCCGTATCGTTTTTTTCCTGTGCGGTGATTAATGTAATCACTAGCAATTGAACGACTGTTCTCAGATACATTTTGATTTTAACCATTTAAAATTTCATTTGAAACTGTCTAGAATATCAGATTAGTTGCCCTATTTTATCATGGTTTATTTTCTCAAGTTACGGCTGTAAGTTAAAATTACAATAACTCAATTAAGTGAGAACAACTTCAAACTTATATAACATTGCCAATTTTTTTTTTTTTTTTTTTTTTTTTTATTAAAAATGTCATTTAATCATGGTTTGTCCTGTTAATGCTTTCTGCATTAAAATGTTATTTATTTCGTTTAAATAATATTGATTAACTCGACAAATATGGGCAGAATTATATTTTTATTAGATCTTTTAAAATACATAAATATATAGAACAAATTATATGTTTATTCTTTTCGGATCACCAATATCCCAATCGTCTCATTGAATTTTGTATAAAGCTGCGATAGTAGTAGACACTCATGTAGATGTCGGGCCTAATGTAGTTGCCGCACCCATATGTAATAACGGTGACGCCGCACAGTTCACCTCTGAAGACCATTGGTCCGCCCGAGTCGCCAAAGCATACCGTCTTACCATTGTAGCCGGCGGCACAGACCGAATCCATGGGTATCCTTCTGTGCAGCTTCCGACTGCACTCGTACTTGGATATCATAGGCACCACCATTGTGCGCAGTACATTCTTTGGATAGCCGTTGGTTCTTCCCCAGCCGGACACGGTGACCATATTACCATGATATAGAGCCCTAGTGCAGAGTCGCAAGTATCCAACGTTCCATCCTCTGATGCGGTTTGTCACACGCAACACCGCAATATCACCAGACCAACCGAATCTATTGTAACTCGGGTGTATTATCGCCTGAGACACATAGTTTCTATTCCGTGGACTTAAATTACTCGCCAAATACGTTTCTCCAGCAACCACATGAGACTGTCGATAGTTCGCATTCTTAAAGCAGTGAGCGGCTGTGAGAACATGAAGTTGGCTCAACAGACATCCAGTGCATATAAAACTTCTGTCTCGCCAAATCTGCACAGCGTAGCCTCCTAATTCCCTTTGAGTGATTGGTCTACCTCCATAGATTCTCGGTTGTGGCTTCACATGCGTATGGTTTTTTTTCCGTGCTGTGATTAACGTAATCAATTGAAGCAATTGAATAATGGTTCTCAGATTCATTTCAGGTTTTAATCGTTTGAAATTTCATTTGAAACTGTGTGAAGAATATTAGTTTTGTTAGCAAAGTTTGTTAGTTCCACTTAAGCGATTATTTGCACTATTTTATCATGGATTATTTTCTCAAGTTACTGCTTTAAGTTAAATTTGCTAAAGTTTTGGTCATGTCCATGGGGTCGTCAAGTCGACAAGTCGCCAAAGGAAATAAACTTGAAAAAAAAAGAGTTAAGAAAAGGGGGCAAAAATTAAACTCCTTTTATTCTTTGAACTTTTCACAAAATCACCGCACGTTTTGTTGCTAGTACATTTGCAGTTATGTGTGCTCATTGCACACATAGATACTAAACACACACACACACAACACTCGAATACAAGGATAAAATGTAAATGTGCGTGCGCCTCTTGCCAAATTGTCGATTTTATTATTTGTGTTTATATGATTTTTCAGCTGTTCTGCATTTTAAAGTGGCTACAAAAGGCACAAAGACTGAAATAGAAAAAGACAGAGAGAGAGAGAGAGAGAGAGAGAGAACGTGAGAAAGGGGAAGGGGGCGTGGTCATAACATGCGCCGCGCGTCTTCAGCCTCATTTCTTATTATAATGTGAAAAATATCCTTTTACAAATTCACAACGTTGAAATGTGCGATTTCTTTTGTTGCCGCTTTTAACTGCCAGCATGTAGCTGTATCTTTATGTATTTGTATCTGTATCTGTGTTTGAGTATCTGTGTGTGTGTGTGTGTAAGGAAATGTGCTTATATGATCACCGCTTGTATTGCCAGGACAGTTGCTGGAGAGAAGCACGTCCATATTGAACGCACGGCAATGTTGTGTTACTTACAGATACAGATACTTTAAGACACGGGCACTCGAACCCGCTCTCCAGCGATATATATTTACATTTATCATTCCGTATTGAAATATTCTGCGCATCATTTACTTGTAATTTTCTACATGCTGCGTTAGTTTTGCATTGCCATCGGATTCATTCTATATTCTACATGCTTTCAAAATTTATTTGCCAACTCATTGTCGTCATTTGAGGCTGCTGCATTTGCTTGCAGCTTTTTTAATGTTTAAAAAAAATATTTAGATTTTTATTTTAAATAGTAAAAATTTGTATTAAGCTGCTTAGCATTTATTACACGTACGGGAAACGTTTTGGGAGTTGCAAGAAAGTTTCTTACAATTTTATAAAATATAATTAATTATTTAAAATAAAATAAATTGTGGTTTTCCTGTTCTAAATTTTATATATGAGTTTTTTTTAATTATCCGCGTATTAAAATAAATAATGTATTGATTACAAATTTGTGGTTAAATGCACATACAAAGCAAATACACTATAAAATAATTATTGTAAATATTAATATATCTATTAAATTAACTAAAACTTTGTTAAGACTCCATTTGAGTCTTGAGTATTTTGACTTTCAAAATGACTTTCATTTAATTACATCTATTTGAATTTGACTTGTTACTTAATAATTTATATCTTATAGTGTTGGGCTTCCAGGGACTATTTTAATCTAATGTATTCTCTAAAGGCAGAGCGCTTTAATTGCACTGCAAACCAAATAAAAAATGTGTTTTTGTGTTAACTTTACACACTTAAAAGAGAAAAAATAATGAAAAAATTGAGCAAAAAGAGAGATCAACGGCAGGATTTGAAAAAGCAATGGAAATGTGTGTGGACAAGAGGAGAATAACGCAGTTGCTTTTATTAGTTTAGTTTTTGAAATTAAACGTATTTGCATGTCATATGCAATTTAGCCATGCCACATTTGCATTCGTCTGTGTGTGTTTGAACAATTTTTTTTTTTTATTTTTCTTTCTAGCAGTTTTCAAACTATTTAATATTGTTGCTTAGTATTTTTTTTTTGTTGCCATCGCTTTGTTGTTATTCTTGTTGCATGTGAGAGTGTGCAATTTAATTGCTTTTTCGGTTTTTGTTTTGCAGCTGGGCGAGTATTTCATTGCGGAATATGTCAAAAATGCTTGTCGTCTAAAAATTTGACCATTGCATTGCGAACAGCAACAAGAACAACAACAGCAACTGTAACAACGGCAACAAAAACATAAAGGAAAATCGACTACGAAATGAAATTCACGCAATGCAGCAGGAGATTTATACATGCACTCTCTCTCTCGCTCTCTCTCTCTCTCGCTCTCTCTCTCTCTCGCTCTCTCTCTCTCTCGCTCTCTCTCTCTATCTCTCTCTCTCTCTCTTTCACTTTTTATCTAGCTGTCTCTGTGTGTAGCTACAATATTTTGCTTTTAAGCTGCAACTTGCAGCAGCATTTTATTGTCTTTGCCGTATCGCAGTATAGAGGTCCTCGGTTCGACAGGCTTTTTTTGTTTGTCAGTTAGGCAGTCAAGCAGTTAGCAAGCAAACCCGAACCCGAACCCGAACCCGTTTTGAGTGTCAACGGAAGCCGACTTCGCAATGTTGGTTAGTTGGCTGCCATCGAAATTCCGGATTTAAGAGCAAAGTAACCAAAATGCAATTGTTTTGCAATTGGCATTTTGACCACATTCTGACACCCTGGCCATATGGCCGGCAGAGTGTCAACAGCGGCGACTGTAAATTGCCAAAAACTATATCCATATATGTGTAGATTGCATGCATACGTATACGTAATATATTTAAGCCATCTATACTGCATACACAATACACAGAATGCATTAGACAGGGAGGGGGAGAGACCGAGGGATGCGACACTCTGTCGATATGCAGAAATGTCCTTAATTGAAAATGAATTTGGTTTTTGGGAAAAATGGTTATTCTTGTTGTTGTTGTTGTTGCTGCTGCTGCTTTTTTCGACTACTAATTCGGAATGTTTTGTGTTTTATCTGCATGTGACGCTTCGTTCGAAACTAACGAAATGTTATCGAAAAGCTAGAGCAAGGGAAAGTGAGAGGGTTTGCATTTGTGAGTATGTGTGTGTGTGTGAGTGTGTGTGGATATATTTGCATATTTGCAAAGCCTGCAGCGCAGACAGGCCATGGGCATCGTCGTCGTCGTCGTCGTCATCGTGTGTTATGCTGCACCACAGCTGCGCCATTGTTTACTTAGTGTCGCCGGATCTGGACAGGACATGCAATAGGATCGGTCAGGCCAACAGTGAGAGAGAGAGAGGGAGAGAAGAACGGTACTGTACTGTACTGTATACTCTTTTACTAACAACAATTGCCGCTTAGTGTGCGCTTCGTATGCGCATTGTCAAATAAAAATACACACACATATTTGAATTCGAAAACGACAACGCCAAAAATAGCAACAACGAACGGGGAGTTGCCTTTCCACTATGGGAAAAAATTCCCAAATTTGGGCGTAAAAACTCCAAAAATACGGCATCATGAAATTTGGCATCAATCTTAGTTGAACCAATGTAGAATCTTGAGTTAAATTTCTTCAATTGCACCTTTACTTCCCCTTCGACTATCAGAAAAATGCTTAATATTATCTTATAAAATATATTTACATATGTAGATAGACACTTGCCTTTAACTTTAGTTGGAGTAAAGTATAATTTATAACTTTATTGGTTTTTTAACTGAACCTTGACTTCAACCCCTGCCTCTCCAACACTGGGAAAATAGAAATTTTTAGATACAAATTCTAAAATTAAAAGAAATAATAAAAATCTCTTCTAACAACATATTTTTTCAGACCTTGATCAACTTTTTTATGCTTACATTTTTTTTACTATGTTAACAAAGTTCAACTGACTTTGATAGAGCTTCAAATATTAAGGGTAGTCCCTAAAAATTAAAAATAAAATTAATTTTATTCTGTCTTAATGAATGATTTAAAAACTGAAACAATTTTTAGAACCTGAAGAATAAAATGGTCCTTTTGCTAAAATACTGTCCTTATTCCCATAGGGCTTTCAGTCGCCCATTTTCCAGTGTTCAGTGTCCACTGTCATGTGTCCAGTGTTCAGTGTCCAATGTCCAATGTCTGCTGCAGCGTTTGATGAACGTAGCAGCTAAATGCAATAGCATTTGTATCTGTATCTCTGTATCTGTATCTGTATCTCTAGCTGGCAATCTGAGTATGCATTTATTTTGAATGGTACAGATAGATAGATATGTACATAGATGGACACGGCTGGTGGTGTTGGCTTCAAACTGGGCCTCAATTTGCTGTCATGCATGCAAATTGCACTAATGAGCGACACAAATTTTGCATAGACAAATGGATGACCAAACACAGTCGCAATCGAGGCTTATAGTCTATAGCAGATTCCCTCTATATCTGTATAAATATATATACAGAGAGGGAGAGAGAGAGAGAGAGAGAGAGAGAGAACTTGATGACACTACACAAATTCTAATGACCTAAGCTGGAAAAAACACTTCAATGGGGTTAAGCCACAAGCTTATGAGAATCTTCCCCTCTCGTCCTTCCAAGGAATAAAGTTTTCACGCACGGTCGCGTCTTTCACGGACTTGTGACTGCAACTGCTACTTTCACAGTAACTGTGACAGTTTTTGTTGCCATTTTCAGTTGCCGGCTGCAATTTTTGCTCATTAGAGTAAATGCACTTAATTAGAGCATGAAAACCGTTTGGGGCTAGAGCCCCGAAAAAATATAAGGAATGCTAGATAGAAAAAAGCCAACTGGCAACTGAGATGGCTGAGATGATTACGCCATTGTTAATAACAAACGTGGTCAAGAGGGGAGAAACAAAACTGCTTACTGTAAATTAGTGCAAATAAATAAACGGCTAACGAAATGCGACAAATGTGCAAAAATAAGCAGCAAATGTTGTTAACAATGTTGTGTAGTTGTGTTTTGTTGTTGGGTCAGTAATTTGTGCTTTACATTTGCATTTTTCGCAGCTCCTTGGCTTCATTAGCTTTAAGTGTGTGGCCAAAACAGATAAACCAGTGCCTTTGATTGCAGTCATTAAAATTCATTAACATGGATATTAAAATAGCTTTGAATGGGACCCAAAAGAACTTTGCAACACGCAATGAACACAGCAGGATATCACACAGTTTCAAGTTGATTCATGACGAGACGAGTTGAACTTCCAATTGGTGCTTAAAAAGTTTTCAGGATAAAGTACTGCTTAGGCTTACAGTTTGTAGATACGGTTCTAAATGTTAAGTAATTGCTTTTGTCCATGCTTTTAATTGAGCGGTAGTAATTTCTCTGTGATCTGTAGAAATCAGATAAATTTCAATTGGTTTTTTATTTAAGATATGGCAAAAATAGCCATATTTTTATGAAATGCTGAGAAAAAGACCTCTTTAGTTTACTTCCATTGCCAATTAGCGCAACAGAATCTGTCTTTTTAAAGCAAAAAGTTAATTTGAATTTTTTCGCGTAAATAAAATTTGTTTTTAAATGTAATAAAAACCCATAAACTTCATTTTAAATGAATTTATTTATTTTACAAAATATACCAATTGCCAAAACGTTGCAAAATGTGGCAAGTGACCCAACAAATTTAAAACCTGGCTTCCGTTGGCTACTGCATTTCGTTTTACAGCTGCAACTGGCAATTGACTTCAACTTTGACTTCAGTTGCCGTCGTTTTGCGTTTTTCCTCTGCTGCTTTTCCGACCTCAGTTAAGGCCCAAAGGGGACACGGCATCAGCTTCAGAGTCGCCGCTAGTGATGAGCGTGGGGAAAATTGTTCGTCCTTTGTATTTCTTTTGTCGTTTAATTAACTAAAAAATTGCTTTTTTAAATAGTTGCTGGCCATGGGTGCACTCACTGAATCTGACTTTGAGTCCGAGTCTGTAACTGAATTTGTGTCTGGTTCGAGCCATGAAAAATAACGCTTGAATGATTTAAGGCCGTAGGCCACTCTGTCAGCTGGAGGAATATTATATTATCTTGCTTTTAGCCTTGTCCGCCCCCCCCTTTTTTTTGTACTGCGCATTGCAACGCGCCTTTTGGCTATGCAATATTCATTAAAGTGAAATAAAGCGAGCTCTGATTTTAGCTCGCATGTAGTTAGAATTTCTCGTTGTTGTTGATTGCTTAAATATTCTCTTTTAGTTAGCTGCGAGTGTGTCATTTTTGTACACACGCACCCACACACCTGCACACACACCTGCACAAAGTAACCCCAATACACTATGGCAGCCACCTGCAAGTTACAGGTTGTTGTAATCTGTCTCATATCTCCATTAAATATTCACAATGTAAATATATAAATACCTGAGTAAGACGCTTAGCCAGCGCACACACACACACATACTTTGCTATCCCCTCCCCTTCACCTACACCTGTTTGTTGTAGTCTCCAACTTAACAGGTTCTCAGCATTCCATTTGCCTGTGCGCAAATTCCATTGCTTAAGTTGCCTACACTTCATAGGCTTTGCTGAGATTGCCACTCCCCCTAACGCCCCAACCCAAAACCAACACCATCATCATGTGGCACAAGTGTGAGTGTGTGTGTGAGTGTATGTGTGTGTGTACCTACTTAGCATTAATGCGTGTACTTGTTCTTGGTATTAATTTAATTGAACAACAGCGTCTCATTTCCTATGCTCTCTGAGGCTCTTTCACTCTCCCGCCCTCAGTTTTCGCCTCTTCAGCGTAACTCCGACAATTTGAGTTGAAGTAAAATTGAAAAAAGGTTTCTATGATGTTCAATTTGTGATTAATGTAAGCATAACTTAAATTTCTCACCAGGATCCGTAACAGTTAAGAAAAATATGCAAAATAATTACTATAAGATTTTACTTAATTTAAAAAAAATAATTGTTGTTTTTTTTATGACCTTCATAAATAATGTGTAAGTCTGAATTTTATTTAGTCCTTCTTAAAATAATGTTTAAAATGTACTTTAGTTTTTCAGACTTCCATAAGAGTTTTGAGAAAATTTTGAACAGAAATAAAAGACGCAAACTTAATTTTAATATTAAATTATTGTAAACATTGATGAGTAAGACTGACTTTTATCAAACCCGTCTTAAAATAATATCTAAAATGTACTGTGATTTTTTTTAGTCTTCCATAAGAGTGTTTTAAGAATTTTGAAAAAAAATTTAAATAAACGCAAATTTAATTTTAATTAAAATTAATTGTTGATTTTTTTATAACCATCAATAATAAGGAGTAAAGCTGACTTTTATTAAATACATATAAAAAATAGTTTTTAAAATTTACTTTTTTTCAGTCTTTCACATGAGTTATTCAAGATATTTTTCAACCAACTAAAAATTATATTTTAATGTAAATTAATTATGGGTCACTTGACATATTTTCAGTATAGACTTATTTTTAGTCCTTCAACTATTTATAAATATTTTTAGCAGTTTCCTCAGCAACGCGTCCACTTGGCGGCAATATAATGAACTTCTCCAATACACTCACACACACGCGCACACACACATACATGCACTTGGATGATTGCGCTGTAACTTTTCATTTGAGGCATTTTGTACGTAAATACATATATTTTTTAGTCTCTTTCGTTTCGTTTATTTCTTTCTTTCTCTCTCTCTCTCTCACTCTGCTTTAGCCTGTTGTCGTGTAATTTTGTTTTGTTTGGAAAAACGCAAATTTTTCGGTGCATAAATTAAAATGCAAATCCTCTGCATGGAAAATCCTCTGTAATTAACATACATTAGTACGAGGAAATGCAAAACTTTATTTTTCCTTTTTTTCGACCATTTTCGGCCAGAGTTGAAAACTTGCAGCGCCTTCGCAGCCTTCAGAGTGTCTGGATGTTTTGTGTACACTCTTCAGATACTTCTACGTGCATGTAAATGTATATGTGCATACTACATATATTTTCGTTTATTTTGCTGGACAATGACAGTTAGGTAATGTGTGCAAGGGCGCACGGGGCGTATGCGCAATGAGCGCTAATATAAAAATACAACGGCGCAGTGCAGAGGGCAGAGTTCAGAGTGGAGCGACCGAGGCAAACTGGCCAGAGGACTACTCATGCATATGCACCAAGAGCCGGGCTAAATGACTTCTTTTTCTCCTTGTTGTTGTTGTTGTTAGTCTTGTTGTTGTTTTGTTTGTATGTAAAATGAGCAAACACTGGGCCTGCCAGTCTGCACTTGCCATAGCACACTTTCAAGCGCAGGCACTAAGACTCACACACACACAAGCATACACGCACACACACACATGGAGTGTGCTTGCATAATGAGTAAATTACACAATGAGCCTTACGAGCAGCTGCTTGCACTCGTTTTGGCCAGAATTTGTGGCTCACTTGACTTTTGTTGTGTTTTCCTCTCGCTGGATTTTTTGTGTTACTTTTTTTTTTAATTTGCAGTTTTTGTTTTTTTTTCTTTTCATGTGCTTGAAATTTTCCACATGGAAAATTATTTGATTTATTTCCACTTGGACACACTGGCACTGCAATAAATCTTCGTTCAATATGGCAGAGTCACACACTAGGGCGACGCTGGAGGAGGGAGAAAGGAGTTGAAAGGAGGAGAAAAGATGGCTACGAGTATATGCCCAAGGACATTGCGGCATTCTCCTGTGCGTACATCTGTATATGTATATGTGCACGCAGTTGCAAAACTAAAATTTTATTTAGTGTTTAGTGCGCCTTTTTGGACAGCTGCAACAACAACAACAACAACAACAACTAAAGCAACAGCAACAACACGAACACAAACAGAGAGTGAGCAACTGTAAAAGTAGTTCTGAAGAATTTTTGCTGGGCCAGAAAAACGACAAAGACACTGACCGCAGCAATGCTTTCAATTTTCTACAAAACTTGTGAAAATGCAATAACAATAGCAACACTAACAACGACAACAACAACAACAACTAGAGAGTGGCTTGAGGTCACTGTGATGAGCACGAGTTATGTCTCAAAAGACTGCTCTTTCCTGCTCTGCGCTTCTCTGCGGCTCTGGCGTCGCCAATTGTTGCCCCCAGAAGTGCTGGCAGGTCTATAAAATGAAACTTTATTACACGTCATACACACACACAGAAACACACATGTACAACATGCACTCGTAGCTAGACATTTTACAGCGTAATTGAATTGTTTCAGGCTTTTCTTAACGGGGCAGCATACAGAGAAAAAAAAATCATTCTTTAAATCAAGTTTTAAAAATCGTGATTTTAACATGTAATTTTTAATAATGTATTCTGTATATACAAATAATTACCACTCAGCATTAAAATAGTCAAAAAGCCATAAAACATTTAATTTCACTGATAAAAATTGAATGGGAATTACACTAGAGAACGGTGCTACAGTGGAGCATACTCGACTGTCGGAGGCCCCGTACTTATTATGGAAAAGCAAACACTGCTTAAAATAAAATTATACAAATCGCTATTGGCTCAGATATCTTAAATAACAAATAAGTTTTTCATAAAATGTTCGACTGATCGTTCCTAAGGCAGCTATATGATAAAGTTTTCCGATTTCACCCAAATTTGGTCAGAATGTATTAGACCATTCCAAATGCATATTCTGTAAGTTTGGTTCAGATATCTCAAACAACAAAATAGTTTTTCTTACTAAGACTTGATTTTCGACTGTTCGTTCCTATGTAAGCTATATGATATAGTAATCCGATCCAAAATCTAAAACAAATTCGATCTGCTTGCCATATAGACGAACCAACATACAAAGTTTGGAGTCTATAGCTCTTTAAGTCTGTGAGATCTAGGCTCTGTTACATTTTTTTTGTGACAAAGTTAATAGACCCCTGTACTTGTTTTAATTATTTTGTACCGAATTTCAGACCCTGCTTTGAATTGTTTTTATTCCGACATTCAGAATATTTCTCTCAGTGTACATACATCCTCCCTTAAGTGACCGTCGCCCACTTTGAACAACTTATCTCAATTTTCTTTCGAAAATTTGCCTATGCCTTGAAAATTTGCCTATGCCTCATTTGGTTGCTCCTGTCTCATTTTTTCTGTTCCTCCGCCTTTTGGCTGGGTAATTTAATGAAATTTTATTATTATTAACATGGCCATTAAAGTTTATTTGATGGCCCAAAGTGTGAGCAGTTGAATCGCTGCTCAAAAACGATGAGAGGGGCGGCATTTGTTTTGTTGTCGTCATTGCCCTTGGCCAACCACCAAAACTTGCTGCATAACTTAAGGCGTTGCGTCTTTGCAGGAAGCGGGGGAGGGGAAAGAAGCAGGAAGAAACAGACAGGAGCAACGGCAACAGCATTAAAAGAATAGCTGAAAATCATTTGACCAAGCGCTCAAAGGAATTTTCTTGCAGTTTGTGGACCAAAGGCAGCTCCTGTGCTGCTGTTTGCCTAACGGGGGGAAATGGAAAATGGAAAATGAGGGAAACAGGGGGAGAAAAGGAACTGCGATGTGGGTTTTACGCCTGGCATATTGCAAAAGGCGTTCAAGCATTAAAATAAATACAAATTAAAATATTTGCTCACATGTGTGTGAGCTCGAGTGTGTGTGTGTGTGTGCGTGTCTATGTGTGTATTTCGGTTGGATTAAGCAAATTTCTAGTCAAAATTGTTTTGGGTTTAATTGCTTGGAAATGTTTTTGGTGCTGGCAAAAACGACAGGCAGGAATTTTCAAATTTCAGCGCAGACAAAGACACAATTAAAACTTGTAAATTTCACAGAGAACAAAGGTTTGCAGGTGGTTTTAAAGGTTTAACCACAAAATTACGATAAAATTGACCACGTTATCTTGATATCAGAAATGCAGTAAAAGTTGAGGGCATAACTAAAGGTAAAGTGAGAATGGGAGTTGTGGTTTGGATAGGTGATGCTTAATGATATAATGAACAGAAGAGAAATGGAGTAGAATTTTATATATTTTCTAGCAACTATCATCATAATTCCAATATTTTTATATATCCATATTTACTTCAAAATAAATATATAAATGTTTAACTTCTTCGTCTCTTTATGGTTTTAAAATATTTTTTGTGTATCAAAGTAAAGTGTTTAATTTTCGCCTACCTCAAATATCCTTCCTCCAGTTTGCAGGGTATAAGAAGTATATATTTTTTTAAAATGACTTCTCATTCATCATTCATGCGATAAAGCCATGGGCATAACAGCTGCTGTTCGATCGTCTTCAAATGTATAAATTACTCGTTTAATTTCATGCTTAAATTAACATTTAATAACTCGAAGGCTCGAGTTCCGCAGGTAAACGACACAAATGATTTGAGTGGGCCTTTGTTTAATTTTAAGATGATTTCAGGAACAAATGAATGTTAGCTGGCAAGTCTAAAGTCGAGCTACATTTTGGATTCGTTATCACATTTGAAGAAATCATAAGACAAAAGTTTAACAACGTCTGACATGATATTTACGAAGGGCGGCGAATGTCTGATGGGAGGTAAAGGGAAGGGGAAACGGACTACAAGCACCGTTCAACCAACCACGCAACAACAGCAACAAAAGCAACATGAATTACTAAATATTCAAACCTGAATGTGCCCCAAGTTATCCCCTGACTGCGGAGTCGAGGCGAGTTGAGTTGAGTTTCGTTTCGTTTTGGCTCTCGTTGCGCTTGACTGAAGCACAAATACCGGAAATTGTTGTCAAGATAATTATTGTTATTTGTTTTTCAACAAAGAGAGTCTCCCTCTTGTGTAACAACAACAAGGACTGCCCGAGTGTGATCCCGGCTTGTCCTGCCCCCCTTGTGCCTGGAATGTCTCATCAATCCGCCAAAAACATCAAAATTCAGCATCACTTGGCAGAGTATTAGAAAGTAACGAGTAACGTGTAATTTGTGGCTGGACTGTGGCGATGGAAAATATCCTTTGCTGTAGTTGTAGTTGTTTTGTGGGCTGGCTGCGGTTTGCCATCAACAAAGTTGAAGAAGAGTTCATGAAACTCGTTTGTCGACCAACTGATGTAACTGAAAATTTGAGCACTTGATTGATTCTGATATTGCAGGGAGCCGCAGCAAGTCAAGTGCACTTGCCAGCAAATTTCATAACTAAGGCAAAAATATTTACCTTTTGAGAACTTGAGAGCCCGATGCACTTTCACTGACAGGCAGCACTTTGTCTAGGATCTCGTCATCATCATCAGCACAGGAAGTTTCAAGTGCAGTCAGCGGCAAAAGGAGCAGCAAAAGCAAAAGCAACAACAACAACAGCAACAACAACATCAATAGTGAGTTGAGTCCTTGTCTCCTCGTTGCCTGTTGCCTGTTGCGGCTGAAGTTTCGTTTCGCTTCACAATTTGTTATTGTTTTCGTCAATTACAAAGACCATATCATGTGGGCGTGCTCTCTCTCTCTCTCTCTATGTCTCCCCCTCTCTCCCATGTCCCATTTGGACATGTGTGTGCACTTGACATTTGAACTGTAGCTGTCAAAGTAACTTCGACGCACAGTGTTGTAAAATGAAGGCACACGTTGGCAATACTTACGTTGCCAATACTCGTAGCAGCGTCAAGTTTTTACGGCTTTTAATTAACCCTTTGTCTACGTTTATACAAGTGCGTACACTGAGAAAAACTGCGGGATTTTGGGCTCAAATCAATCCAAAGATGTCAAAAGCTCGGCAATCCTTGAATTTCAAGTAAGAAAAACTGAAGTCAAGTACGATTTATATATTCCTTTTCCGAAAATATTTTGATTATCGGGTATTTATAAAATTTTTTTTTATTGAAATCAAATGCTGAAGGATTTTTTTTTGATATTTTAATGCTAAGTTGTGTAATTTAACAAAAATATCCACAATAACTTCTTACAAAATACATGCTAAAATCAAGAATTTTATACGAGAATGTGAGCATGTTTTTTTTCTGTGTATGTACATATGTGTAGATATGTGTGTGTGCCACATAACGAAGTGTGGCCCTGACACGAACATCAAGATTACCGTTTACCCGTTTGCCCGTTTTGGTAGTAAAAGCTTCGGGCTTGACGTTTAAAAGGATGGCAACTGAAATAAAACTTTGGTAATTAGCAAAAGGAGTTAACTGATTTTACAGAAGGCTAGCAACATTAACAATATAGCACAGCACAGCGAAAAATGCCTTTGGCTGTGGCCAGAAACAACAAAAGCAACAGCAACAACAACAACAACAACAACAACGACAATGACATGTAGCGTAATGAGGCAAAGAATAAAGTGCAGGTCGACCCCAAAAAACAAGAGTCACAAATAAAAGCAGGAAGCATTTAGCGCAATGCGGAGAATCGTTACCGTTCCGTCGTCTAGATGAAAATATAACGGAATTAAATTAATTACAATCATTATCGCCTCACACACACCTGCTACTTTAGTCGCAGAAAGGACAAAGGTGAAAGGTGAAAGTAGAAAGTAGTTGCCGCTTGCAACTTGGCTGCATTAAGAGAGAGGCAACATTGCTAAGCAGATAATTTGTGCTTCATTAGCGCACCACACACAACACACACACTACACACACACACTCGCACAACAAACACGCACACACACACTCACACATAATAAATACACAGACATAATGCAGTTGCTGACTGCCAAATGGCGATAAAGTTAATTTGCTGATTGTTTTCGCTGCTCTTTCATTTATTGCTTCCGAATTCTGGCCAACAAAGCCAACTTTGCAGAATAAACGGAAAGTTCTTTTGTTAAAATTGTAGATAAAGAATATTGCATTGCACTGACTTAATTATAAGTAAGATTAAGTGGGAGTTGATTAAGCCTGTAAGTCTGTGGCAATTAATCATTCTGCTTTCATTTACTTTCTTATAGTAATAAATAATTCTATGTATTAACATAAATATTCTCAAATAATTTTTTTGTTACATGTTATTTAAAAATTTGCTGCTCCTTTAAAGCTATTTGACTTCCTGCATTACGAGTGACATTTTAAATATAATTTTTGAATATTAAATAAGGTTCTTAGTTTGCTTAATTAAGACTTATTTATACTCAACTGAAGTGCTTTCAAAGCTGTACTTCAGCCCAGAGTGGTTGCCAGTCAGTTTTTTGGTTTATGTGTTTAAAACTTTCTTAATAATAATTTCATATATTCAGCATTGGATAAGATTAGATTCGACATTAGGAATTTATATGCATAGCTGCTGTGCATTGTTTAATTAAAGCTGCAGTTGTCAATGAAAAATGCTCGACTGTCTAGTGCTCAACATTGCGATTTAGCAAAAATCTATGGCCTTTGGTAAATTGGAGAATAAAGTGCACAAAGACAGCAGCAACAAATCCGAAAGTTAAATAAACATTTGCTGTTGGCAATGACAGGTTTTTCGGTAGAGTTGTAAATAAATATTTATGACCAGCAGGAGCTCTCGAGTTGAAGCAATGGAATTGCATGTAAGAGACAATTGTAATTTACTGATAATAAATATTAGATGGCAAGGTAATGGCTAAATCAGACTGGGCTTAACAAACAACAGCAACAACAGCATTTGTTAGCTGTAATCGTATGCAGCACTAATTACGAGCTACATTATGCATAAAATATGTGCGCCATATAAATCAAGTGTGAGGCGAACCAAAAAATCTAACCAAGAATAAATATTTCCATTTGTGGTTGTTGTTAGTGCTGCTGTTGTTGTTGCTATTGCGATTAATTAAGTTGAAAATAGAAAACACGCAAAAGCACTCTTAGCCAGCAACAACGAGTGCAGCCTATTTTTAGGCTGCATGGCCGAAAGCCCAAAGAATGTGAGGCCAAAATGCAATTAAAATGGTGCAGCCCATACGAAATATGTTAAAAGCACTCACTGCCACGCCTCCCGCGCTCTACCCGCCCCTTGGACGTGCCCCCCCTCCACACAGGTGCCCAACATTTATAGCTTGTTTTCGACGGGCGATATGTGTTAAATGTCGGCCACGCCCCAAAAAATAAAAAAATGAAGCCAACTACGAAACGTCATTACATTTGCCGCCTGTTTTAGGGTTTTAGTTTTTATTTTATTTGTTGTTTTTATGCCGTTTGGTTAATTTGCAAAGCGCATGCAAAGCGTGCAGCGAACGCGGCGTATGCGCAATGTGCCGCAAAGTGTAGAAGAGAACACCAAATGTGAAATATATGTATGCACAATGTACATTGTTAATTTTTTTCAACTTTCTTCTTGTTCTTATTTTCTGTTGTTTTTTTTTAACATTGTTGCACGCTCTTGCGAGGCATGTGTGTGAGTGTGTGAGTGTGAGTGTGTAAATACGGCAATTTTAATTACTGTGTAATTAGCGACATGAAATGGGCGAGTACCTGAAGTGTTGGCGAAGCGTGCAAGGCCGGGGGGATGAAGAGGTAGCGTCCCATTAACTGAAAGGCGTGCAGTGCAAATTACGCGACAATGAATTCAAATCAAACAATGTCTGCCGAAATGGCGACATGGCGACATTATGTGGGCACAGACACAGCCCAAGTTGAGAAAAAACAGAGCAGAAAACGCGCCACGCAAAAGGAAAGTCAGAGGACGCACTCTAAAGGGGAGAATAACTGAGACTCAGGACAATAGCGAAGAAAGTATACTCTATCATCTCTATCTCCTGAAATGTCAGTGAATGTTAATTTAATTTTAATATAAACAATTTTATTGCTTTGCAGTACTTTTGTGTTTTTAAAACATGCATGAAGTGGAAATAGATCCATTCCATTAACTTTTAAAAAGTAACTACTTTTAAATATATATTTGAATGTTATTTAATAAACTTTTTGTAGTGTTTTGTTTGATTAAAAATTCTTATGGGGAGATTAATATTCCCAGATGTTTAATCAGCTGCAGATAATAGATTTTATTCTGAGTTTATTCATTTTTTACAAATTTGAGTTTGTAATAATATTTTACATTTTTTGTTATCTTTTTCGTTTGCTCTTGGTTTTTTCTCTCTTTTATTAAATAAATTTGATTTCTAATCCAGCAAAAATATTACTTCCTCACAAACTTGATACGAGTGACATTTGTGACAAATTTATTGTCAGGCAATGCCAATATCTTAACCTTGGTACGCACCAGACTTTAGGGTATATCGACATGGCAGTATTCCCCTGAGAATAGAGTATGCCAATAGGAGCAAGGTGACATCAACAAGCAAGTCGAGCAGGACATTAAGACAGCACGAGGACACGAGGACACGCTGCTGTTCAACCGACAAACAAAGCCTGCACTGAAGCGTAATCGTTGGGAGGGAAAAGCGGAATAGAGAGGAGGAGAGAAAGGAGGAAGGGAGGTTGGTAGAAGAGTCAAGAGAAGGGCTGCTCTGGCGGCAGTGTCGCTATTGCTGTCGCTGCCCTTGTCCCAATCTTTTGAATCTGGAGTACTTTGGCATGTCATTCGCATTTTAAAGCAGCTAAGCTTCAGCTTCAGTGATAAGCACTGAAATTAGATTGAAGCAAGGTGCAGCAACAAGAGAAGGATGAGAATGAGGAGGGAGGAGGAGAGCAGAAGAGGCAGCAGCTTTGGGTGCTCGGCATGAAGACTAACAAGTTTTTTGGCTTGTTGTTGTCACAAGCGTCAACGCAGCAGGGTGAATCAGTCGAGTATCGAGACCGTGTGGCCATTTTGGAGGTGGAAAGGGGGCCAAAAGTTAAGGGTGAGGATGAGGGTGAGGGGTGCAACAACCCTCAGCACGACTTTGCTTCACTTATTTCAATTATTTCGCTTTGTTGGTGGCGCTTTAAATATTTATCAATCACAGAAGTTTGTTAGCTTTTCAAAAACTCAAACCATGCACACTTTGACACACACACACACATACACTCATACACACACACTCAAACAGCCGGTAAAGGTGCGCGCCTCATTCATTTCCGGTTTCCTTCGAGTTGTGTTTTTTTGTTCTTTTTTTTTTGGTATCCAAAAATTGCAATTTTGTGCTTTCAATTTGCATTCATGGCTCAGCGCTTGATCCTTGCTTATGGACTTTTAGCACTCACTGTTGTTTCTGCGCTCATGCAATTGTTGTTTTTGTGTTAAATCTACGTAAATCAGACTATCTTTATGCTTTCGAATTGTGCGTTTCATAAGAATTTCTTGGATTGTGTGCTGTTCGTCGACTTAATATTCTCTCTGTTTTGATGGGCCTTTGTTTTATATATGTTCGTGTGTGTGTGTGTCTGTGTGTGCGTGCGTGTGCGTGTGTGGCAGCTTAGTTGTCAGAGCTGTGGTCTGGCCTAAGCTAGCCCCAGTGAATGCCACGTTTGAAGCGCTGAAAAACTTCATTTGCCACTCATTAATAAATTCATGTTTCTCCCAACATTGTTCTTCTCTTTCTTCTACTTCTTCTCCTTCTCCTCCTCAACTTTTCCATCGTCGTCTGGTTTATTAGCCATATGAAATACGATGCCCTTGTCTGTGCATGAGACACCCCTAAAAAGGCAGCTTACAACGCCTTTTTTGCCATGCGGCATATTTTTGGAGTTCATATTTATATAGCATACCTTAAGGCGCACAGTTGTTGGAGGGGGAGATGGGGACTGTAATGAAGTTACAGGTGTGTGTGCAGCACTGAATATGAAGATTACATTGTTGTTGCATGCCAGTTATGTTGTGTATGATATGATGGGGCAGGTGTAGTGTGCAATGGATGCCTGTGTATATTGGCAGAAATATACCCTACCCAGAAAAAAATATCGGGGATTGCGGGTTAAAATCAATCCGATGCGGTGATAGAAGGTCAGCATACTTCAAAACTACATGCTAAAATCAAGAATATTAAACTTAAATTCTAGAATAATATTTTAGTTCTGTGTCCATTTGAAAGGAATTAATCGAAGGGAGATATCTTCATCTCACTCTCTCGCTCCGTGTTTGCTTGTGACATCTTCAATATGCCAGGTAAATAATTTTTTGGCTGCCAGTGCTTTGATGTAGCGTATAATTGAGTCCATATAGCCTGGAGAATTATGAGTTTAAGCCATTTGACAGCAATGAAAAACTGAAAAAGAGATGAAAAAAAGCATAACATGCTGGCTGTTGATACTGCCATCTTTACGGGGTCTGAGTTTGAGTCTGAGTCTGAGTCTGAGTCAGAGTCTGGGGCGTACTTCACTCCAGTTTGAACTTAAGCACTTCCTGTTTGATCGGAAGCGCCTCTGGGGAAATTGAAAAAGGCACTTCAGTGCCGTCAGCCAAGAGCACAAAATAAAGGCGAGGCCAGAACATTAAGCACAATATGAGTAGCTGCTTTTGGGCCAAGTAAGTCCGATGGACAGACAGCGAGACAGTGGGACAGAGGGACGGACGGACAGGTAACCATCTAGCTATGCAGTTGTCTTGCCTTGGTTGTTTATCAAATGAAAAGCCAGAGGACTGTCTGATGGGGCCTTCTAACAAAATTGCCTGGGTATTAAATGGATTGGATTGTGTGCGAGTGTGTGTGTGTGTGTGTGTACTTTATTTTGTTTACAGACATTTGCGTCTTAAAGAAAACATGCTGCCTTGTTTGGTAGCTGCCTCTTGTCTTAAGCTCACTCTCTTTGTCGGGGAAGTATTAAGTTTGCCCAAGCAGGAAGCTGCTAAGGAAGCGCAGGTGATTTGCCAAATAAGCTGCTGCCTGTCCTCCCCTCTGCCCCCCTGCCCCCGCTCTTTGACTGCCGCATTGTTGGGCCAAATTATGGCATAAATGGCCAAGGACCTCATGTGGATAGAGGAACGCCTGATAATAATAATATCAGCCGCAAATGTTGCCACATAAAAAGTAAATCTATGCCATTATGTCTTTATCAACTGGCCAAGAGATGAAAGAGAGCAGAAGTGAAAGAAAGTGAGAGCGAGAGACGAAGAGAGAGAGGGGGAAAAGACGTGTGTCAACTATTTCGTACACATGTTGCAAGTTATTAAAAAGATTTGTCCCTTTTCGCTGAGTCAGCAATTTGGCAGCGACTTAATGGCCACAAAGCAGTGACAACTGTTTGTTGTTATTGTTGTTGTTGTTGTTGCTTGGCAATCGCCGCATTATGTTTGACACTTGACGGAGCTTAGGCGTAATTGCTGTGACAGCAAAGCGTGAAAACGCTTATAGAGAGCAGGCCCCAAAACCCAAAACCCAACGTAAATGGACTTAATGGTCAATAAGTATGAAATTAATGGCTTATTTTGCAGACGGCTTTGCCACTCGCCATTGTAATTAGAGCTCGGGCTTAAAAAGGATCTCATGTGAATGTCACGGCGATTAATATACAGTTGTAACTTCAACTCCAACTCCAACTCCCAACTACGACTCCATTTTGCAATTTGCAACTGCATAATGTTGTATTTTTGTTGCCACTTGCAATATGCATTCAAGTTTTTTCATTTAAACCCAACGACAGCCTAAGGATTTCGCTTTGTTCTGGCTATGAAAAGTCATCATCAGCCTTAAGAGACTTTGCGGCTGAAGGAAAAAAAGGTAATTTTCAATTTGCTTTTTCATTTCCGTAGAATAACACAAATTAATGCTTTCGCTTATTTTCGCATTTCGCTTTACAGGAATTTTGTTCATTTGTTTCATTCCCAGCGATGATGGCCATAAAATAATTAATTTGTTGCCTGCCCAGCAAGCATTTCAAATCACATAAGAGTCTTAAATGAGTCTTTTGACTGATTAAAATGTATCTAAATGAGCGCATTTTCGAATCTCAAATGATTGTTTCCTGTGAGAAAACGGTACCCTAGCAAAGACTCCTTTGGAAGAGTCATTTATGACTCTATTTTTTGATCACTTTAGACTCAGTTCGGAGTCTTATTTCTGAGCAAATTGTTTTATTTGAGAGTCATATGTGAATCACATTTGAGTCATATTTGAGTCACAAATGAGAGTCACTTGAGAGTCATTTTTGAGTCTTATTCGAGTCGCAATTGAGAGTCATTTGCGAGTCATTATTGGATCTTATTCCCAATTGTTTGCTGCTAAAATAATAATAATTATCATTTTGTATTTATTCAATGATTTTATTCAATTTATTTATTACTTAATATTACAGCTTTTTAATTTAATAATTTAATTTGTACATTTTCGTTTTGCTGCAACGCGGTCGCCAGCATGAAGAAAATGCTTTTGGAGTATTCCATTCATAACCTTGTCCGTTGCCAAGAATTTTATGTAGCAAACTTCTAATAAAAGAAAAGTTGTTAATTAAATGTACTAAAGAATTGATGAAAATATATGTACGTACTCTTAATGGTCGTAACCACGAACAATCGCTCAGCGCTCGGTTTATTGGCGGTCCGCTTCCAACTATTTGCTACAGCCAATTCGTCGGCAAAAACCTTTCGAACGGCTTTTCTTAAGAATTGCGCCGCTCCGTCTCCACCTATTTTCCTAATGTATTCCTTCTGAAATATCATAATTGAATGTATTATATGTATGTAGTATGTGTATATTTTAAATTATGTAATTTATACGAACCAATTTATGAAGTTTGTCTTCATTCCCTTGCAGCAGCGACTTACGTGACCGTCAGACAACTACAAATCCGACAACTTAAAAGCAAACACTTAAGACTTGACGAAATGCAAAAGAAGTAAAGAGATTAACAGTTACAATTCCAGTCGCATCGTCAAACGCAAAACAAAATTCGAAAAATTACAGTAAAAATTCAAACGAAAGCAATCACATTTCGGTCAGCAACATGATCAATTTGAGATCGCTGTATATTTTGTTGTTGTTAATCTCATTTGCATCAGCAAACTGTTCGAAATATGCGTGCATAGAAAGAACCAAAACAATCACATTTCGGTCCGCAACATGATTAATTTGAGATCGGTGTATATTTTGTTATTGTAATCCCATTTTAGGCATACGCATGGGTCATTAATGACTCTTTTTTAAATCACACAGGAGATTAATCTTTTTTTTATCATTAAAAAGAGTCAAAAAAGACTCTCCAAGAAGATTGCGATCAGTAAAGATCTTACAATTGCTAGCTGGGTGCTGGGTGCTGGGTGTTGCAACTACACAGAAAAAAATCAGGGATTACGGGATAAATCCAAAACCAAAAGATTTAACAAATTCCGAGACCTTCCAGCTTTTGAGAAATTTAGGAATTTCTTGAATAAAGTACGAAATACTTGATTCAAGTACGTATTTTCCTCCATAAAAATATTTTCAGTGAAATCAAGTATTTACGCTTTTTTTGTTTTCTATTTTATTCGCATATTGAGTTAATTTACTATTAATATTCTGATAACTAACTAGCCTTAAGAATACATGCTGAAATCATAAATTAATTTTTTTCTGTGTAGTTGTTGTTGTGGTTTTAGTTGTTGTTGTTGTTGCAGTTGCAGTATCGGTGCTCATGCAAATGTGCATCAAATTAGACGTCAGGCAAACTTAAAGTTGGCTTCGGCTTTCAGCTCCCATGCGTTGTTCTATTACATGTGACGCATTTGTTTGCCTTGAGGGGGCAACCTAATTGGCTGGGGCTCAACTCAGAGCCGTTGAGGGGGAAGGGGGGGGTTGCAACTCCAACTGGTAACTGCTAGCAATTGGCATGCAAATGTACGACATCGATTAAAATTTTATTACACGCCATGTCGGCTACGGGCTATGCCTCGATGCCACGATGCCTCGATGCCATGCCACGACACGGCGCATGCCACGCTGCCATGCTGCACGGTACGGAACGGTAAGGCAATAAATCAGGTCGAGTTTACAGGTAAACCCAACGAAAATTGTCAGTCGCCTGGAAGAGACGGAAGGCCAGAACAGACGGCGATGGCGACGGAGACAGAGGCAAAGGCAAAGGCAAAGGCAATAGCAATGGCAATGGCAGCTCTAAGCACATCAAATGTGGGATTTTAAATGCCAAACTCTCGACAACAACAACAACAATAACAAGACGGAGAATTGGGTGTCCTCTAGATGTTGCAACATTCTCATCGTCGTCGTTGTCGACGCTGCTCCAAGCTGCCTGCCAGACACTTGACGGTGACACTCTTAAGGTAATTGAATTGAGTGAAATGTTGTCGCTGTTGCCGTTGTTTCTGTTGCCATCGCATCGATGAGACGGAAATTTAGAAGACCAAGACTTCAAGGAGGAAGATGTAGGAGAGGGGACCGGGAGACTGGCAACAAGGGAAACGCATCGTTGTCGTCGTCAACGCAAGGACAAATATTTAATAGCACTCGTAAAGGTTGCCAGGATGCACTGTCCCTTTCTCTTTCTCTCTATCTCTCCCACTGTCCTCTGTCGACTGGCGAGGGAGAGGGACAAGTTGCGGGGCAACATCATTATGGCCAACATATTTTTACAATATTCAATTTAATTTCGTCTATGTGCAACGTGGCTGCGCAGCAGGTGGCAATGCTCCAAAGTCTGCAGAAACTTGTCTCTTTATATATACAAAGGTTGATACACATATAAAGGATATGAAATTGAATGCAGCTCAGACTGAATAAGCTTCAGGATACCAGCAGGAAAAACAGCTTTGATGAAATCAAAATTGAGATTTAAAAGGTATCTGCAATAGCTGCAGTGCCTTTATATACCTCGTAGAAATAAGAGGATACAAAGGGAGGGTGCAATTAATGCAGTCGACCGTGTAAACGTATTCCGGATAGCTTATAGATTACAATAAAGTATAATAATAATATATTAATAATATAATATAATATAATATATTATTATATTTTATTGTTTATGTTTTCTCTGTTAAAAGTTCACTTTATTTATTTATCCCCGACATAAAATTGTTTGGGTAAAAATAAGATTATCTGGAAAAGAATAAATTATAATTAAAATATAGAGCCATAAAAAAAAATCTGAACACACAAAACGTAAACTAAAAACAATCGACCGAAAGGACAACAACTTGTAGAATTTAATTATAACTATTTAATAAGAATGTGAAATTAATAATTAAAATATGTGAAGTTCTTTATTCGTAAATTAAAATAATAAAAGGGTATTATGTAGTCTCAGTTTAATCACCGTCACTTTTTAAAGTAACTTTCATTAAGAGACAAAATTGATTTTGCTATCTCGGCAGGAAACACCTGAATCATAGGTGAATATCAAAGGACTTTTCGAAGGACTTTTTAAAGATTCAAAGGAAAAGGCAGAAAATTAAATAATAAACAAGCGCTTAACAAGGGTCCAGCCAAATCAAATGGGTAATTCTAACTGGTTGTGTAAGGCTCTTAGCCTGGTCATCTACGGGTGGTTGTTGTGCTGCGGTGATGCGGTGGTGCTGCTCCTGGTGGTGTACGAGGAATATACGAGTACTCGTACTCGTACTCTGCTTATAAATAAAACATGCCAATGACATGGGAGTCAAAACATGAAAAATTTTTGCTGTTTGTATTTTTATCAAGTTGCAAACTCATACGAACAAAAAAACAACCACAAAACAATGGGAAGCAAACGCAAACTATTAAGTTTGGTAGGCCGAAGAGTGAATACCCTAACAGAGCTTTCTTTCCTTATACGATATGCATATAGTCTAGACTTGAAATTAGTGGAGAGTAACTCTGAGAAAATTTATTTTAAATATTATACATATGAGACCTAATTAAGAGTAAAGAATCATTATTTATGGTCATCTTTCGATCGTTGAATTTTATTAAATTGTGAGTGATAATTGAAAAAGCTTAATTATATTTCCACATATATTTGTACTAATTTCTAATTAATAATATAATATTAAAGAAGTCAATTCTTGATTTTAGACCCCAGATTTCCTTTCTATTTGCACATAGTGAGCATAAAAACAGATTCTGGCCCAATCAAGTATGTGCAAAATTACTTGATAGATTTGAAAATACTTTCATAAATACGTTACCAATGGCAAGTCTATAAACAGGTCAAAAAGGTAGGGTATTTTTTCGTCGAGGGGGCAGAGTGTGTACCGAGTGTGGTAAGGAACCTGCTTGTCAGGTTGTAGATTGGGCATGTACACCAATTATACGGCTTGTTATATTTCGAGTACAAGCAAACACACACACTCACTCACACACACGTGCAGACAACAAGAGGAGCATGTCGCAAATTTGGTAGCCGAAGGCGAAAGATTTTCAATTTCTGCTAATATCAAACGACTAAACAAGTTCGTTGCTTGGGGCGAGGCAAAACCAAAAGCTGCCAATGCCATTGTTAGACATGGGACAGGGAGCTAACGTATAATTCCTCCTCTTTCTCTTTCTCCCTGATTTTCTCTCAGTAACACATTCTCTGCTTCTCTTGGTGTCTCTCTAAAATGACAAAACAATTTATGCCGCATGCATGGCAATAATCGAATTTAATTAGAAAATGGCTGCGGCCAGACCAGAGAATATTCACGTATCCAGGATGCAAGCTCGTGTATTGGCATTGGCATTATTATTGGTCGACTGGATGAATTCAGCATGAGCTGAATGGAGGCAAATGTTGACCACAATTCCAATTTGCGCCACAGAATGAAAAATAACTTCAATTTATTTTGACATCATGTTGACAAGAAAAATATGCTCAACATCTACATGCATATTTCGAGTATGCATATGTAAATAAAATAAAATAAAATTGAATAAATAATACAAATAAAAATACAAAATACAAAAGAGAAAATCAAATTAGAAAATCGCATCAAAAGCATACGCCGAAAATATAATTTTAATGGATTTAGTGGCCCGAGGAAAATGTCGGAAAAATGGCAATGGCATAAAAGTTTCCGGTTGTTGCCAACCAACCAACCAACCAACGAACCAATCCCCCCTTAGCCAAATATGATCAAAACTATTGAGCAACTATTTCGGTTGTCACGTGCGTTTTGGGAAGATACCAAAGATTTTCATTCCATATGAAAATCCTGCCTCTCTCTCTCTATACCTCTGCCTTCAGTCTCTTTCCTCCCTCCTTGCTTCACATCCCATCAATTTAGCTACGTGCTCATGCTGGGCTATCTGCCATTTTCATACGTGATCTGAGCATATATGTGTCCGTCTGTCTGTCCGTCTGACTGTCCGTTGTGTGGTCAGCGTTTCGCTCAGATACACGTTAATAAAAGACCACAAATTGAAAGGAAATAATGCTCAGCTATTAGCGAAAAGTAATCATAAGTAAAGTAGCGCAAAATACGCTTCTGAATTTACAATTTCACACAATTGCAATTGTTGCGGAAGAACACAAGCGTCTTTAATTGCTATGGAAAATCAAAGCATGGCATCTATTGAAATACCTGAATCAATCCTCAGTTGTACTTTAATTCTTCCCTTTCATGATCACTATCTAAAAAACAATCATAAAATACATTTGTTTTTTATTTTACTAAATTGGTTTAATCTTTCAGCAAATAAGTGTTTATAATTTTCGATCTACAGTTTTGTAAGTCTGACCTCCAAATTGTCGACTTTTGACAGCTTAATATGAGTTTAAAATGACTGCACGGCTACAATAATTTGAGTTTTCCTGGACATGCTGTGGAAGTATGGGTACAAGTGCTATGGTCACAGGATATCCTATATTGCAGTTGAGTTCTGAATCCAGCTTAAATCACGCCAACTTACAAACATGCTTCTCACACCCTTTAAATAACTAATGGTTCAGGCTTATCGTAAAGGAAGCAGCAAAATGCCACAAATGTGTGTGACCTTTGGTGTGGAGGGGGCTAGAAGGGGGTTCGCTTGTTTCTTTGTATCTGAGTGTGTGTGTGTGTTGTCCGCTAATATTGCTAAGCTCTCACGGTAGCGGAAATTGCTTCGTGCCTTTCACTCCAAATGCTGCAATAAACATCGAAAGCCGTCCGAATGCCAAACTGGACACAGCGCCAGCTTCAGCTTCAGCTCCAACTCCTGCTCCATGTCCAGTTCCATGTCCATGTCCATGTCCAGGTCCTGCTGTGGCACAGCACAGCGCACTGCGGATCGTTGCCCGCATGCTGTGACTCCTCTGAATTCTTGTTGTTGATGCGAGCTTACAATGGGAGCACACGGCGGAAGCGCACAATAAATTGCTTATTTATGGCTCAGCTTTTGGCCATAAGAAACATGCTGTTTTTATTGTTTTTAATCAACTCGAAAAGATTTGGCAGAGCTTATAAAATAGACGCAGCGCACACAGAGAGAGAGAGAGCAGCGAGCGATGGAAAGATGAACATCCGGTTGCTTCATGATGTAGTTCTTTCTGCTTCTTCTCCCCAGCGATTTATATTTGGACAGGAAATAATTTTTTACTTGCCAACTGCCAAGAATTGGCAGGCCACTATTTTTTGAGGGGGGCTATTAATATTTTGGTTAAGCAGCGCGTATCTGAAATTTAAATCTATATTAGCCTGGCCACCAAATGAGAGTCGGAAACAGGTACAAAACAGGACAACCAGAAGTCCTTAAGTAGCTCTATTTGCCAACTTGTGCTGCCAAAAGGACAAAGAACAGCAAAAGGATGTGTTTATGTTATTCATTTACTCGTTGTTATTTAGCTGCATATTCTAAACTCTTGTTTATCTGAGTGTTTTGTCCTCGCACAAAGTCCTGCCAAACAAAAGGCACTTGGCACAAAAGGACAACGAAATAAAAGGGGCTAAGAAGGCGTGGCCATTTGATTTAGCTAATCGGCTTTTTGCTAGTGCGTTTCGCATTTGCCACTGGCCATGTTGTTGTTTTTTGTGCACTTGGTCGTAAGTAGTTTTACAATGAGCCAAAAAACGAGGAGAACCCAAAATGGAAGCCACTCCAATGATTAATTAAAGCGCCGCTGGGTGCCGACTGCTTTGTCTGGGCCAAATCCAAATGCAAATGATAACAAAAATAAAGTAATTTCGCCAGAGACAGTGACAGAGAGGGGGCGAGAGAAAGAGAGGGGAGACTGCTGCCTTTGTTGTGCTTATTTCGGTTGCAAACAATTTACGAAATAATTTAACGCTTAATAAAAGCGCAAATCTAATAAACCTTTGAGCTTTTTGCGGTTGCCGAGCAACTTGCCGAGTCAACTACCAACAACAATAACAACAACAACAACAACTACCAACAACATTTACCCAAAAGTATGCAGTGCATGTAATTGCATTTTGTTGTGCGAGTGTGTGTGTGTGTGTGTGTGTGTTTCCGGCTGGACTAGCCTGGCTTGTTGTTGAACATGTATTTATTTTGGTTAATTTAACTTTGCTGAATTATGCACAATGCTTCTGCTCAAAGGGCACAGAGGAGTGGCAAAGTAGTGTGTGTGTGCGTGTGTGTGTTGGTGTGTGTGTGTGTGTTCGCTTGTTATTTGAAAATTTAATTTTTGATCATCAGGAAAACAACAACAACAAGGCAATAGCTGTGACTAATTTAGTGCTAATTTTGTGCGCATTATGGGCAATTAGATTATTAATGAAACATTTGTTGTTCAATTATCAGCAAAGCGAACAACAGTTTTAATTAAAATGCTTATTGTTTTTTGGGCTTTTCGCCGGAAATTACAATTTTCGGTACATTGATTAGCTCATTAGGTCTTGATTAAAAATACAGCAATTTAAAAAAACACACAAAAAAACTAAATGTTTTATTATTATTACAAAAAGAGCTATAAAAACAAAGGGAAAGATAAAATACGAGGCCATAAAATGTTGCAAACGTCAATAAATTTGATATCTTCGATGTATTCATTAATTTGCTGTCATTACTTCGAGCGGGCAGAGAACACTGCAAAGGCGAGGCCCAAGCTAGTGACTTTAATTTGACTTTCATTAATGGACAGCGCAAAAATGTAGAGCAAACGAGGAGCAGTTGCACATGCCTCTCATTCAGTTGATTCTGTTACAGGTGCGTTGGTTGGAACAGTCAGTTACTGACAGAAATTGGCCTGAATTGAACAGACTGACGACAGCAACAACTGTAACTGCAACAACTGCCGCTGCAACAACTGCAACTGCCACATCAGAGACAGCTGCTGCCCGCGGCGGAAGCACAAAAATGCAACTGCTAAAGTATTTTTGGTGGATTTGCTTGTGGCATGCATCAGAATAACGAATTTGAAATACACTAACTACTGCTACAATATAGTAATGTAACTTCAAAGAGTGAATCGAGTTTAATATCAAAGTGTAGAAATAGAACATGTGGGAAAGGCTATAGTCGAGCTAACGACTATAGGATACCCGTTACTTGCTTAAATAAATTTAAAATATTTTTTATTGCATGCTTTTAGGCACTTATATTGCTTAATAGTAGTTAAAGTTAATTAGTAAAAAATCCTTTTTTATTGAAAACTGTGGCTTATCGATTTACGGAGGCGGAAATGGCGTGGTAAAATATTGAAACAAACTTGACCTGCGTGGGGTTTATAGAAGTCTTTGTGCCAAATTTGGTTGCTCTAGCTCTTATGGTCTCTGAGATCTAAGTCCTCACACGAACGGACAGACGGACATGGCTATATCGACTCGGCTGTTGATGCTGATCAAGAATATATGTAATTTATCAGGTCGGAGATGCTTCCTTCTCCCTGTTACATACATTGCAACGAATACAATATCCCCTTTTACTTATTTTTAATAAGTAACGGGTATAAAAATATGAATCGAGTTGTCTGTATGTCTCCAAATAATAACAATACATCGAATTTTCCTAAGCTAACATTGAAAAGAAAACGTTGTTGTTGGAAAATTGCTAGGTCAAAACTAAACAGATTTTTAACCAGAATGCCATTTTGACCATTTAATCATTTTCATTCATTCTGCATTTAAATATTATTAAGTTCGTTTATCATTTTGCCAATATGGGTTTTTAAAACAAAGGGTTTTATATTTTTATATTATACCTATACTTATATTTAAAGTTTTATATGTTTTCTTAGATAAATAAATATTACAATTGATAGTCAAGTAACACACTCACTTAGCTAATGTATCCGTTTGGACACAGAGAGTGTATTGGAATCAAAATACGAAATCATGGGTGCCCACATTGTGTCCACTTTTGGGGCAGTGGCAACAATGCGCATATCCTGCGCTTCGCTGCCATTGCAGCTGCACGTTTTTGTCTAATGGCTTCC
>OZ001352.1:27652416-27887637 GCA_963924055.1 Drosophila limbata
CCCATTTGTGGCGTCTGGTTCTGTTTCTGTTTCTGGTTTGGCCTTTGTTTCGCCAACTGGAAGTGCAGCACTGTCCATCAGTGTTACAATTAAGCACAGTTGACCAGCGACCGTGGACAGAAAATGCTTTTCATCTCTCTCTCTTTCTCTCTCTCTCTTTCTATAGCTACTTTTTTTATTGTTGTTTTCATAAAAGTTGAGTCTTTGCACTTTGAGTTTTTGAAAATGTCAGAAGGCGACACAATCGACACCCTAAAGTGGCTAACAATGGCTTTAAAGAGTCCAAACGATCGTTTAAAACCTGTACTCAATATATGACTATCCTTTAAATTTATGCATTAAAAAATGCTCAACGAGCTGTCGCATTTAATCAATTTTATTACCATGCAGCAATCATAAAAGCAGAACGATTCCACTTTAGCCTTTCTCGCATTTACTTTTCTTTTTTTGCCAATATTATGATGTGTTTTCTCCATCTTTTTTTTGCCATTATTACATTTGCTGCTTTTGTTGTTTAAAAATGTAAATTTATACATAGCTTTCCATGGCGGCCAATGGAGCAAGAAGTAAAAGTAAAAGGCAGCAGAGAACTGCGACTGAGAGTTGAGAGACTGACGTTTTGCTTGATTTATGCGCCAGTTGATGACGCTTCAATGGATCAACATGAGGCGGGGTCCATAATCAATTAGCAAATGCCTGGAGATTCGAGGGGTCGCCGGTGACAACAACAAGAACTTCTTCGCTTGGCCTTTGACCCGGCCGTAAACATGGAACACCCGCAGACACATTAACTATAAATTCATGTTAATTTACCGCCAAACAGACAGAGGCAGACTAAAATTGGGAGAGGGAATACAGAGCCATAAAGAGTCCACCTCACGGACTTGCTTACCAGGCACGTGCAGTTGCATAAGTTTATCAAAAAAACCCAAAAAAAAAAAAAAGGAAGCTGGAAAGCCAACTGAGGGGGAGTGGCAAGTCGAGTGCTTAACGGCCAAGATAAACGGCGCACGGGGCACAAATAATGTCTGGAGATGAAATTAAGCCGCAAAAGTAAATCACGGCATGCGATGCGCACGAAATGTAAATAAGCCAAAAATACCCGGAGATAGAGATGAAGTCTGAAGCTTTTTGGTGATGATGAGCAGCGCTCAATAATTTAGAGCAACTGCAACTAGAGTTGCCAAACACCCGAAGGAACCTTGGGCGCACACCTTGGGCGGCTGTTTAGAGTTGCCGCCTCTCAAATATTTATGAGCAGGGCAGACACAACAGTTGGCCAGGTTGTGGGTGGGAGGGAATGGTAGAAACTTTAGTGATTATTACTAACGTGGTTACGTGACTGTTTTGGAAAGTGTCGAAAATGCGGCACGCGAACAGCAAGAAGCATTCCCTCTCTCTCTCCCTCTCCGCCACACTCTCTCTCTCTTACGTGGGTGGGAGAGAGTCGTTTCACGTTATTAACAAGTTTGTGCACTGGCTTTGATTTTGGCGCCATAAAAATAAATCCACTGGCCGAACTAAATTTTCGTTCGTCGTAAGTCAAATATTTATGAAGACTCGCCGAGAAAATTTAATATGTGAAATTGCTGCAAAAGTGTCATCAGCGCAATCAGCGCGGCATTTAACACTAATTCATAATAAGATGTCGTTGACAGTTAACCCATGCTAGTGGCCAAAAAGGTAAGGATCACACGGAGGGTGGAAGAGGGAGGAGTGGGAGGTGACAATGAAATCTTTATGCTGTTGTCCTCGTTGTCTCTCCGTGATGAAGGCTGCGGCCAGAATGTTCAAACTTTCACTTTGCTTTTCTGTGTTTTTTAACCCACAACGAGTCAGCATACTGTCAGTTCTTTTTTTCTTTTCGTTTTATTTTTTATGGCTGCTGTGTTTGCGGTTCTTTTGGTTTTGTCCTTTTGGCTTTGTTGCGAACGCTACGCTTCACGCTCACTGTGTAGGTGTGTGTGTGTGTGTGTGTGTGTGTGTGTGTGTGTGAACGCGTGTTTTATGTTGTCTGTCTATGAGCTGCTTTATTTTGGCTAGAACTTCTCTCTTTTAGTTGCCCCCTTTTTGTTAAATTTTTTTTATTTTTTTAGCCAGGCGGAAAGCTGTCATAAGCAGATAAGCTACCGCAATAAGCCTGAGCTGGGATATATTTGCTCTGATTTACGAGATTCGCTTTTGCATATGGTAATCGCAAGGGGATCCCTCACTAGAGCAGGGAGAAAGTGGAATCAGAGGGGCTAGAAACAACACAAAGATCGTTCAATGAACTTAGACACACGATTAAAAGATTTTTTAAGTTTAAAGAGCAGCTTGTGAGCGGTGTGACTTGTCTACTAAAATCGATAAAAAGCGTATGAAAATCGCTGTGAAAATGTGGCAATAGAAATGTCGAAAGAAAGTCTTCTTGTTGAGAAACAAGCTGGTAAGTAAATTTATTCATTTAGTTATAGCAATAAAACTAAATCTTAAATTATAAATTAGATCAATATTTACTTTAAAGCATAGACTGAAAAGTAGAAATGTTAATAAAACATAATATAATTGATCCAATTGCAATTATTGTTGAAAGTCCAGAAATGCACAATCAATGCCGACTGCTTAGCTTATATGTAACTATTGAAGTTGATTTTAGATTAAAATTAAGTTTTTTTTAGATTCAATAATTTTTAACTTTTATATTGATTTTGCTTACCTAAATTATTAAAATATATGTAGAATATTAAGAATACATTTTAATTTGAGAAATCAAACTATTTCAAATGTAATTTAACACAATAATAACAATATAAACTGAAGAAAGGGAAGAAGATTTTGTAAATGACTTTGCTGGACTTCTGTTCATTATCCAGCTCACTGATGGTGCTGTCCTCGAGTTAGCACATGAATTAAAATTTAGATTTAAAAGCAATTTTGTCTTTGTCCTGCACGCTGATTCCCTTCCCCTTCCCTCCCCACCCTTTCCCAACCCTCCACAATCCCCTTCGGTGCACTTGGCAAGGTGGAGTCTAGCATGAAATTTAATCAACAAAGTGCAGCGCTTTTTGTGAGCTCTTCACTTTTGTTTGCGATGTCGCTAGTTGTTGTTGTTGCTGTTGTTGTTGCTGCTGTTGCAGTGTTTGTTGTGGCAAGCGGCAACCTTAAAATATGTGTCGCCCGCGTGCTTCGCTTTAATGCAGTATACTTAGAAATGTGGCAGCAGATGGAACCACAGTCTCTTCCCTCTTTTTTACTCTTTCCCTCGGTTTCTGTTTTAAGTATTTTGTGCATATCTGCTGTTGGCCAATTTATTTATTAATATTTTGCAGGCAAACTCGTTGCGATATTTTGCTGCCACTTCTGGTTGGTGGCATTGGCGCCACAATGAAGCAGCTCGTTTTGTTTTGCTTTGCTTTGCTTTCTTTTTTTTTGCCACTGTTGCCACTTTCGCTGGTTGTTGGTTGCCAATTAAATTGGATTAAAAATTCCATTTTCCATTTTCTTACAAAAGCAAATTTGACTGTGCATGTTTGTTTGTGCCATATGCGTCAAAATGTTTGCGCAAATTGGCCGCTCATTGCAACAGGGCCCAAAGCGCCATTGGAATGAAATAACCGTACCGAGGCTACGTGCCGGGGCAGCGCCAGCATCCAGCAACGTGTGGCATCCACCGACCAAATCAAACCAATATCGAGCTCCAAAAATTGGCTATGCTGGCTAATCAAAATTGTGAAAATTGCGCTTTCCTATGCAACAAAACACACAAAAAAAAAAATGAAAGGCAAAAAAAAAATAAAGGGAACTTTCAAGGAGCACGTAAAGGACTCTTAAAATTTCTTATGTACGAGTTTCGCTGGGCTTTTTTGCTAAAACAAATGCAGTTGCGTTGGCACTCGAAAAGATCACGAGCTCTCAGTTGGGGACTGTACTCAATATTGGTTGGAATTTTTGGGTTTCCAAGAAACTCGCAGAGGCAGAAAAATGACTCTGACTATTGTTGATATTGATGTTGTTGTTGTTGCCAACAAATTTTTGCCAAGTGGATGCCCAGGTTGCTCGTGACGTTGTGGCCATGTGCAATCTGTGTGTGTGTGTGTGCAGTGTCGAGTTTTGTTGGTTTTTAATTAACTTTTGGCTGCAGGATACAACATATTGTGAAAATTAACGCTCCCACTCACACACACACACACACACACACACACACACACACCTTCAGACCGTGGCAAATACAAACATTTGCCAGCGTGTGCGTGTGAAACTTTGCTGGGCACTTTTGTTGAATGCCACGCCCCCGCCTCCGCCTCCGCCCCCGCCTTGCAACCAAGTAAAAGATTGAAACATTGTTCGCCCATCATCGGAAATTGGAAACATTTTTGAGAGCTTTGAGCCAAGTCGAGATGCTGCTTGGTCATTTTGAGCCAGGCAAAACAAAACAAAAAGAGTAAATTTGATTTTTGCTTCTATTGACCGAGAGAAGACGTTCAATTAAAACTACGCAAATTGAATAAATGTCAGGCATTTTGAACAAATTTAAAGTAGTTAACGAGCAGTTTGAGTACGAGTATATTGAACTATTCTTCAACCATTTAACTTGATATTATTGCTGTTTTTGGCAGTGAAGAGAGCAAGAGAGAAAGAGAGAGAGAGAGAGAGAGAGAGAGAGAGAGAGAGAGAGTGAATAAACGGCATTTATCTCCATTAATCTTAAACTTTGTCTAGTCACTGGCGCTGGCAATCAAAACTTTTAATTATTTTTTGCCAGTCAAATATGTATGCAAGCATTTTTGTTTTGTATTTTTTCAGGTTCTGTTGCTCTTGTTGTTGTTGTTTGTGGCATGTTGTTAACTTTTGATGTTTTAATACACTGCAATTACATGCAACAGTGAGAGGAAGGGCAGTCAAAGTGCAACAGCAACAGCAATAATTTAAAAAAACATTCAACTCGCAACAGCAACAACACCAAGAACAACAACAAAGCATGCGTTCAAATGCGCCAAAGGGGCGAGCAAATGATGAACGGCGGCTCGGCTCATGGGGCGTATGAGCAATGGCTGGGCATTAACGCGCGTCCACGGGGCGTATGCGCAATTTTGAATTGCAAAAATATATAACAGAAATAAGGACAAAAAAAAAATGGAAGTACATTTGGCGCTGATTTCCTGCGGTCATTTGACTGAAATAGTTTAGTTTTGGGAATTGTTTTTAGTTGACCAACGCAGCTGCCACGCCTCCTTTTCCCACTAACAATTGCATATGTTACTTGTTGTTGTTGCTCGAGTTGCACTCATATTTGACTTGTTTTGCTTATTTTTGTATGCTCGTATTTGTTGCAAACCAAATATGTACATTACTTATTGTTATCGTTGTTCTTTTTGTTGCTGCAATATTATTGTTGTTGTTGCTGCACTGCGCGCTTTATTTGTGTATTGCGTTTCGATGTTGTTGTTGTTTTTGAGCAAAAGTTAATTAATTGAGTTTTGTAAAGTTTTGGCTATAACATAAATTCCAATTGTTGTGCACGGCTGCGAGGCCTCGATTGTGATTCTACGCCATACTCTTCGGCAAGAGCGGGTATGCTGACTCGAGCAGCAGCTGAGACACAAATGAATACTTGAGAAATATTTAAAATAAAATGAACTGGTGGGGAAATAAATAAAGATACAGATATAGATTCTCTAGTGGAAAAAATCTAATTAATTTGCATTTGATTCAAAAAGTAGTTGAGATAAAATTAAAATAAATTTATTATAAACTGTGACTCAACTATTTAAATTTTAAATTTTGAAATAGTTAAATCAAATTAAATTTTAAACAGTAAACGTCAACCATTGGTTTTTCCCGGCTTTTTTTAATATATTATTGTAAGGAGTAAAATAAAGGCACACACATTACTTAGTTTAGTTTCTTTAGTCTTTATTCTCAGGCGTTGCTTATTTATTATTAACTTTTATAATTTTTTACACTGAGTGGATGATTCCTTTCGAAACGCTGTATACATACTGGCTCATTCTGTGTGAGCTACTCTTTCTTCTTGTTCTTTTAGAGTTGCCAGATTGCTGGTTTACACATGTTTAAATATATATTATGGGTATTCCTAAGTTAATTCAAATATTATGCAAACATCTAATAAGTTAATTATAGTTATAGTATTTAGTTGTAGTTTAGTTATAGTATTTACAAATTTAATATCTACTTATACCTTACATTATTATTATGCTCAATTAAACTTAATTGCTTATAAAAAAAAGAAATATATATGTATATTATATATTGAAAAATTTAAACTGAAAATAATTATTTATGAGAACTTATGTATAATGATTTGTCTGAAAATGATTAATAAATATTTTAAATAAATATAACAATTATAGATCTTTTTAATTTAATTTTTTTAAGAGGTATATTTATAATCTCGACAAAGAAAACAATTAAAGATCTTTTTGTTTAATTATTTCAAGAAGTATATTTGTAGTCTCGACTTGTGTGTCGCCTTCATTTCTTCTCGCTTTGTTTCTTCGCACCTTTTGGAGTAAAATTATTTAGGCCATTGCCGCGGCTGTTTATAAATTGCATTTACCAACAGGTTAAGGGGCCGGCAGCAGTTGAAGCCATGTCTGCAGCAGTTAAGCCAAACTGCAACAGCAACTGCAGTCATTCAGGGCCACTTGATTGCCGCTGCTGCCACATAGATTTTCGCGGTAAAAGTTTAAGGGGCAATTCGCCAAGACTGATGGGGCAATGTCGACAAGAGTAGGAGAGGTAGTGAGAGAGAGGGGTAGATGGATTCGCCCATTAGTTTCAGTTAATCAAATGGCGCAAACAAATTTATGTTAACCACATAATCATTGCAGCACCTGCGACAGCCGCATTCGCAAAGAGAGAAAGAGGGAATATTGCTCATACGCCGCGTGCACGCCTTTAGCTCATATGTTGCATCTGAGCGCGCTTGCCACATATCAAACGCAATCTTTATTTATCGCTTTCAATAAGCCGGCGATGCAGCCACAGATTGAGCTTGGCGGGGATTGGAGGCATGCAGAAACCGTTAAAGGCATTACGCGGCTGCCATTTTTCTCGAACCGCGAAGTCGCGTGCCACGCCCCCTTTGCCACCCTGCCAACTGCGGTCACATAGTTTGGCATATTTTTTGTTTTTTTAGCTGTTTGTTTTTTCTTTTGCTCACCCCGCATTTTTTGCGGCAAATTAAAAACGATAAATTTGGTCGAATGCTGCTGCCATAGACAAATCCGCATGCATCAAGCGGCAGCTTGAGCTCCCGGACTGAGACCCAGAGATGGGACCTAGAGATGGCACAGCAATGTTGACAGAACAGAGAGAACGAAGAAGACAACAACTGAGCGCCAGCCAAACAAATAGCCAAATAAAAGCGCAAATTGCATACTGTTGTGTTGGAGCAGTTGTAATTGTTGTTGTTACAGTGTTACACTGTTACAGTGGACTGCGCGAGCGACAAATTTTGAGGTCATGACTGCACAATAACAATAAACACAACCGACGCGCGCACGCCGCACGAAAACTATTCTTGAGCCCCGTTTTCAACTGGCCAAAAGACCAGCAACAACAACAACAACTACAACAACAATAGCGATGACCGGCAAAACTGACCGGACAACCATTGGACAACCCGGTGGCCATGGTCAGTGGTCAGCGGTCGCCGCATTCAAGAAATAAATTCGCGACGCTTTTCGACGACAAGTGCCACATAAATTCTAAATGCATTTGCCACAGTCCCAGCAGAAGGCGGCACTTGCCTTACACACACACACACACACACACACACACACACACACTCACATGTATAACTCTATCGTATTTGGCATATCGCCCCACTAACCATGAATTAAGCTTTGCGGGATTTCAATTGCGAAAAATATTGTCGTAGAACAATTTCGAAATTCTTGTCTTTCCCTTTTTATTTTTTTGCTGAAACCCGGAATTCAAATAAATAATTTGCGGTTTGCATAAGATAAATCAATAGAGTTGTTATTAAAATTCCAGTTACCACATGGAAACATAAATAAAATGTTTGGATGGAGAAACATGCCAGATTATGGTGAAGATTAAAAACTCAGACTGACGCTTTTTAAGCTCGCATGTCCGTCACGTGATATGTGGTGTTATTTTAATTTTAATCAGAGTTTGTCTCTCAAAAATAAAGATTTAAAACATTTTTATTTATTTATTTCCATTTTTAGTATCAAAAAAGTCTGCACATTAAAATAAATTTATTTATTTAATTCGAAATTTACAAAGCAGTTCTTAGAGAATTGATTAAATTCACTCTTTAAAACAAGATATTTTCCATTGGAAAATATATTTAATGAATCAAGTACCTGTCTTCATTAAGAAAACTGATAAAATTGCTATATCATTTATATTTTAATGATTTTTCAAGCAATCCAAAAATAATATATCAAATGCTCCCAAATATATCTTCCGTTTAATGTAAATTGAATGAAAAATTTTGAATAATTAAAAATATATTTGTTATATTTTATATTATTTTGTTAGAGCTCAAAATATTAGAGACGGAGATTATTAAATTTGATGTACAGCAATATGTTTACAGTTGTTTACAGCTATTATTATTTATTCGAAATATGTTAACAATGCTAATACGGTTAAATCTGTTTCATAATCCAAAGTTTTTCAAAGCTGCTGATTTTAACAACGTGTCCCTATAATTCCTTTATTTGCCGTTGCCATTGCGCAAATATTGAAATTCATACAACTTATATGTATTTATAAAACATGGCTCATGAGCATAGATTTAGCAAAAAGCCAAACCTAAACCCAAAACAAAAAAAGGAAGCCAAATGCGTTGCCAACATTGCAATAACAACATAAAGCTCTACAGCAACAATAGGCCAAAAAACAACGGGGCAAACAAGGCAATTACAAAGTGCCAAAATGGCACAAGCCATAACAGCGACGATTTCTGTGCCCTCTTTTCGGCCCCCTCCTTTGCCACTTACCCCTTGCCCTGGCCATATTCGTACCAAAAGCAAATAGCCAAAGCTATTTCAATGTATTTATCCCATGGTCGGTCCACATATGCACACCCCTTTCCCCTTTGCACCCCTTTAGCATTGCCCCATGGACCCCATGCGGCTTTTGCAACTGGCAAACTGTCATCAATTTGGCGTGTGTGAGTCTGTGTGTGAGTGTGTGTGTGTGTCGTTTTGGCCAATGGCCATATTGTCAATATGTATTGAAACTCACTCAAGCTATTAATGCTGAAAGCTTTTACGGTCACTTCAGGCAGAGAGCAAGCGGCAAGGCGGAGTGTCAGAGGGGGGCGTGGCACACACACACACATACACCCAGGGTGACCGCAGGCAGCACCAGCTGGTGTCAAACTCAAAAGTGGTTTGCTTTCTATTTTTTGTTATATTTTTTATTTTTTTGTTTTTTTTTTGTTTTTAGTGCAACTAGAAAAAACATTAGCCAAAATATAAACATGAACTTTGGATTTGAAATATGAGTGTGTGCCATTTACTATTTCATGAGGTGAGAGCCGAGATGCTGTGTGATATTGAGAGGAGGGCTTTTTAAATTTTAAAGCCAAGTCGGGCAGTTAAAAAGTTGGAAGACGCACGAATTCGTAGATAAGACACGAAACGACAGGCGGTGTCTGCACAGGACGCACAGCTGGACAAATTGAGGGAGGTGAGGAGTTGGAGTCAGAGATTGGAAAAGGAAAATGTGCGGAAAAACTACGTTTAGCGGGCAGACATGCAAAAGGGACAGCCCGAGAGGTGGGCGGGAGATTGGCAAACAGGTCTACAATTGCAAACTTAACGTGTCAATGGCAATTTGAAGACGGTGGCGATAGAAGGCAAAAGGGAACGGAAAGGGAAAGGAAAGCAGCTGAATACACAGTGAGAGTCGAGGACGATAAAGGCATGAAAAGAAAAGCAAGCAAATCGCTGGGGCAACCCGAAACGTCTGGTAAAAGTTCTTCAAAAAGTTTCACTTTAACTTGAACAATTGACTTTTTTCCCAGCTCCCAGCGATTGCTGTTGTTGTTGTTGTCAGGACAAGGACACTTGACTTGCAACCAAAGTCAACCGGTTGCTGCCTCATCTATACATAAACTCGTACATCTATCTAAGTACAATTGAAACGTGGTTGCGATTCTTCCTAGTATTGAAATGTTTGCAGCTCAAGTTATTGTTATTGTTATGGGCCTTATTGGTGTTGTTGTTATTGTTGTTGTTATTGCTGCTGTTGTAGCAAATCGACGTCTTCAACACCAGATACAGAGCAGCATTTGTTGCCTGCTCATGAAACTGTAAGCGCAAAGTTTGCTTTACTTTTGTGTCACGCTCTGTTGCTTTCGACTTTGTCCTCGCACTCGGCGTGGAGAGTGGAAAAGTCGTGGAAAAGTAAAATTGAAAATGCTCATAATTTGGCTGTAAAAGATTTCAATCGTGAATCGTGAAAGTTTACGCTGCCGCTTCGAGTTTATTTCAACTGATTTTACAATTGATTTTAATATACACAGCGTGTGAGAGTGAGAAAATAAAACAGAGACAAAGAGAAATAACAGAAATGGGGAAAATGTAAAAAAGTGGCATAAAGTTGTAAATATCTTGTCGATTCAATCGTGCAACTAATTGAAAATTTGCTAATGAAATTGTTGAGAAAATTGAAATTTATTTTTAAAATTTCAAGTCGAGTTGGGGTTTTTATTGTGGAAACGAAGTTGATTAAAAATTTGTTTAATTGTCATGTCGTTAAGGCTTTTATATTATTTTTATTATTTATCCGTAAACATTTTGACTTTACTTTGTGAAAAAATAAAAATTATAATATAATTAATATATTGTTAAGATTCCGAAAAATCTCAAAGCATACTTTTATTTATCAATTTATGACAACATTAATGTATGTAATACTTTTTTAAGACTCTCTGGGAACTACGTGCTACGCCTTGGTGGACATCCAAATGCTCTGGCTAATCGACTTACAATCAAGGCGAGAAAAAGAAGGCTAAAAAGGTGCCACCCACTTGATCTCCCAACTAGGATATTTTTGTAAATAGATAACTGTATATAGTGTATATAATTTTAATGTAATTTTTAGTTTTAAGTTCCTATTTAACGTCCATGTGACCTAAACTGTTTCACAAACTTAAGACTAGACTAAGTTGCCCCTTAGGTAACAGCAAGCTTGTTTAATAAAACTACTAATTTTTTTACCAAAAAAAAAAAAAAAAAAAAAAAAATACTTTTTTATATCTGTTCATTAAATGCAGAAATACTAATAAACATTTAATATTTGTTTTTGCTTAAATTGGAAAGTTGAGCTATTCTAAAATAAGAATATCAACAGAAAGCTGAGGCTAGAACTAGAACTGCCCAAAATGGAACCTGAAACACGCGCAGGTACTTGACGCAAAAAACAATTTCGAGGAAAATGAAACCGAAACTCTAATCAAGCCGCGTTACAAGTCCTGCCACCAACACAGAGTGTACTTCCTCCATCCACGTTCTGTAGCCAGCTCGCGCCTGACAAATCTCAGCACACAAAACGACAAATGAAGAGGGCTTTTGTTGCTGTTGCTGTTGCAGAAGAGGAGGGGGGGACAAAGTCGCGACATTCGCGCTTAACTCCTGGCAAGTGCTCTGATTAGCCAAATTTTGGGTTGCCATTGAAGTGTCTGACGAGTGAGAGAATTTGTGTGTGTGTCTCTGTTTCTCATCTCTCCGTTGATGAGGTCGAGTTTCAAACAATAACAAACGAGATTTTAGGGATTTATGATGTCGCTTTTGAAGGGGGAGAACAGGGGAAAGAAAGGCGGCGTTGTGGGTTGTCGTTTGTCTATTGTCATTTCTCAAAACTCGGCGTTGCTCTCGATTTGTTTGCGCTTTGTTTGTCAATGCTCATACGCCATGTTGCCCGCTCGTTAGCTGGTTAGTCGGTTTGGCTGGTTGCTGTTGTTGTCGTTGCTATTGTTGTTGTTACTAGTCTGGCCCGCCCGCTTGTAACAATATTTATTCTTGTTAATTAAATTGTGTGAATATCACAATTTTCCATATGACTGCGCACATTTATTGTCTTTCAATTTGCGGCTATGCTTGCTCTATCTATCTCGCTCACTCTATCTCTATTGCTATCGCCCTCAGCATTGCTTGATATTTAGCTGCAAACAGGCTGAGAGTATGTTAGTTTATAATTTTAAAAAGAGTCTACAAAACAGGCAAGCTGATTAAGTTTGGAAATTAATTTTAGAGTATTATTAATTATTTAAATATTTTTGAATGGAAATTTAAAAATCTTTTCATATTTTACAGGGTATAAGCAGAGTCGACTGCTATAGAAGTTTGTTCATGTTGTTGATGTCTTTCAATAAAACTGGCAAGCTGATTTAGTTTTGAAATGAACTTAAGAGTATGAATTAATTATTATTATTTATTTTTCAATGGATGACTTGGAAATCTCTTTATATTTAACAGGGTATAAGCAGAGTCGACTTCTATTAAAAACCATTCATGTTGTTGCTGCCTTTCAATTTGGCTTGAATTTTGAAACGAGCTTAAGAATATGAATTAATTATTTTAATTTATTTTCCAAGAATGACTTGGAAATCTCTTCATATTTTACAGGGCATAGACAGAGTCGACTTCTATAAAATTCTGTGCATGTTGTTGCTGCATTTATTTGAGGTTTACCTAGTCATCGCGGTGCTGTAAGTTGGCCAGCAGGCTTTTATTAGCATCGAGTCTGTAATTTGCCACGTCCAACTGTTATGACTGTAATCCCTGAGAAGCCGCAACGCATGCAAAAATAACCAATAATTTCTTTTCAATTTCCATTCGCCTTGGACGCAAATTGCACGCAAGTAACGGCCCCAGTCCCGGACCCGGTCCGGAAGCCAGCGTTTCAGCCTGGCCAACTCTCCTTTCAGCCATCGTCGGCTGACATAATAATTTGAAAGCAATTTCAAACGCCGAAATGTCCCCACAGTCGGTACAAGTACAACTGCCACTTGCTTTGCACCATTGCAAAATTGTCAAATTCGCACTTTGACACTAGAAAAGAGAAAGAGAGAGAGATAGATGTGAAGCAGAAGGAGAGGGAACACATAATACAATTTTCGGCACACTGCAATAATATTTCAATATGTAATTTTGGGCAAATTCCAGTTGTGCCAACTGTACGACAATTGTATTGGATGAGTTCCGAGTTGGGAAACCAACTGAGCAGCAGCTCGAGCTGTGATAATTTCCCCCAAGAACGCAGCATTAACACGAGACGCTGTTGGCCGATGGCCAGGAAAAGTCAGGGACGAGGGAAAGGGAAGGGTGGGAGAGCAGTTTAGTGTGTTTGTCATATTTGCATGCGCAAGTAAAAAGGTTTCTTGCTGCAGGCAAATTGATCCCAAGTCCCAGGCTTATGAAGGACACGGACACGGACACGGACTCAACTATATTTTCATTGTGGGTGGACATGCACTGCAGTTGACTGTATTCGTATTCGGTTAGCTGCGATGTGGCAGATAATAAACGTAGCTGCAGTTTGCAAAAAGAAAAAAAAAAGAAGAAATATACAAAAAAGAGACAGAGAAAATAAGAAGAAGCGATGGAGCGACGATGGCAGCACAAAAAGCAAACTCTCAAAGGACCTGTGACAGGATAATGCATGCTTGCATTTTAGATGACAATAATGCATTTTTGTTTTAAGGGTAATTTTGCAAAATGCTTTTTCCGCTGCTGCGCTCTCTTCCTCTTCCTCTCTCTCTCCCTCTTCCCCGCCACTTTTAACTCCATTTCCCTCTCTGTCTTCGACTCTGCTGTTTTCCTGTTTCGTCTCAACAGACTTTGGGGAATTTCATTATAAAATAAGTATACAAGAAGTTTTCCTATTTTTACGCAAAAGACACAAAAGATTTGCACAAAAATTGCAGGCGACTTCCATAAAGTTTGCTCGAATGAAATCTGCAGCTTGGATTTGCTGTGCCGTGCCCAAAAAGGCAACAAAAGTGTCCTTTAATGTCACATATTTTATGAGCAACTCGCTCTCAATGATTCACATACAACTATTTAAAATTTGAATTACATTTTTAAGGGGGCGCAAAAGTACTTAAAACTCGGCAGTTAATTAAACTCGCGTTTAACTCGCTCGAGTTGCCGTTGCCAAAGTTTCTCCCATCGTCCTTCTCGCTGTTGATGACTAACAGGAACAGAAAACAGAAAGCAAACACATATTTTTTATGCGCCTTACATTTTTTATGGCACAATAATTTTTCAATTAGAGTCTTCAGTTCGCGGCAATAAATGAGATGTTGCAATGGCCCGAAGTGAAGTTTTGACTTGGCTCTAAATTAACTGACGACGGGGCAAGAGAATGACTGCAAGTATTTGTAAATTATGTTAATGACAGCACATTGACTTTATTACGAGCATAGACTGGGCATGGAATTGCTTATGAAGGGGTGGAAGTGATGGCTAACTGAGTTAATGGCCAAGTCATAGCCTGTTGCCATCTCTCATTATTACCAGTTTTAGTTAGCACTTTAAGAACTTTCGCTTTATGGCCAAACCTTGCATTGCCTAATCGATTGGCGTTCGTTTCCGCTCTCCGGGGATTAAGTGAAAAAGTCTATAAAAACAGACACGGGACTGTGTGTGTCTGTGTGTGCGTGTGTTTCCGGCGGCACAGTTGACATTCAACAGCTGTGTCTGCCTTATGTCTGGGGCTAATCCTCGACAGGCACGTTCGCGTTCTCGTTCTCGGGGGCGGAAAACGATGCTTAAAAATTAAAGATTGTGAGCTCGCACCTCACTCACATGCGGGATGATTTGCTGGCTACTCTGTTTGTATTCTGTTTGTCTTTCATTTCCTTCAACAGCTGCCAGAATCGGTCGTTGTCCTGTTTATCAATGCTAGAACTGGAGATCAGCAGCTGCCGGCGGCATTGGATAAATAAACAAAGCAACTTTCCGAGCAATTCGCAAAGTAACCCAGTCCAGTTGATGGCATTTGTTCTTCTCTTATTTCTTTTTTTACATACTTTGGGTAGCACTTTTTAGCAGGGACCGTAATCATTATAAGTTATTTAATAAAAATTACATAGTAATGATTATATTTTAATTTTTAACAATTTTGTTTAGTGATAATAATTATTTTTGAGTAATTTTATAAAACTTAGACCGTAATCATTATATTTGATCAAAAAAAAATAAAACTCAAAAATAATGATTATTTATGATTTTTATGTTTTTCTTCAGTGATAATAATTATTTTTGAGTAATTTTTTAAAACTTAGACCGTAATAATTATTTTTGATCAAAAAAAAATAAAACTCAAAAATAATGATTATTTATGATTTTTATTTTTTTCGCTCAAAATAAAACTCAACAGTAATTTACGGCCTCTGGGTTAAATATTTTGCCAATATTATTTTTTATTCTTATAAATGGAACCTAAAGCTACCTCCCAGTATCATTTTTTTTTTTTCAAAAATTTTTTTAAAAAAATTTAATAATTAATTTATTATATATTTTAAATGATTTTTATTTTTTTGCTCAAAATAAAACTCAACAGTAATTTACGGCCTCTGGGTTAAATATTTTGCCAATATTATTTTTTATTCTTATAAATGGAACCTAAAGCTACCACCCAACATAATTTTTTTTTTTAAATTAAGTAATTAATTTATTATATATTTCAAATAATTTTTTTTTTTTGCTTAAAATTAAACTCAGCATTTAATTGCTTTTTTTTTTTAATTTTTTTTTATTTTCAGCTTTTGTGTCAGATTATGTGACACGTTTATTTATTATTTAATTTTACGAAAAGTAATTTCGCCAATGACTCGTCACCGAGGTTGCACCTTTGATCCGTGAGCATCATTTTGAGGGCCGAAAACGATCTTTCAACACTCACTTGTGTTGCAGGAACCGAATGTACCACTTTGGCCAGCTGGTATAAAGTTGGGTATATAAATCGCTTTTCCTCCCAATACTCCATAATATTGGAGGTCAAGCAAATTGGCTTTGGGCTATAGCCGTCAATTTCTGCATATCCCTTCTTTATTTCATCAGTTGGCCCGACATCTTCAGTTTCATCATCTGAAGCAACCTCAATGGTCTGCAAGAACTCATTTAACAGCGAGCAGGTGTTTGAGTTTTGCGAAAGCAACGCGTTCTCTGCCTCGAAGGATGTTGATGCGATATCTTTACTAAAGCAAGGCTGTGCTATTGGACTAGTCTGAAATGTATATATCAATATGTTATATGTTATATAATATATTAATGACACAAATACTAACGGGTTCTTTCAACTGAAAAAGTTGTAAAAAAAGCTTCTTAAGTTGGGCTCTGGCAAGCATTAGGTTGACTGGGTTCTGCAGCAACACTCGTCTTATCCGCGGGTCCAAATATATGCTGCAAATGATTGCATCGCACCCCAATAGGCTCTCTTCCCTTTCACTGATGCACTGGCTCAGAGCTTGGCTCTCTGTGGTATTTGCTGCTGCAACGGTGAGCTTCAGCTCCATCCATAATATATAAAAGTCACCCATGAACAACTGAGTGCTTTGCAGCTTTTCTGTGGCGAGGTACGCCGGTTCCAGGGTATTAACAAGCCTTTTTAAATCACCCCACTCAGTTGAAGTCAATTTCATTGAACTTTTAAGGCGCCGTTCGCAAAACTCCTCAAATTGTTGCAGCTTGCTTAACATGGTGTATGTTGAGTTCCAACGTGTCGCAACATCTAACACTGGTTGTGGCAATGACTCCTCTGCTATCAAATACCTACACCCCATAGAATAACGGGATTGTATAATAAAATTTAATAATATTATGAAAACCATATTAAAATTTAAAAAAAATAGAAACAAATTGAATTAAAAAAAAATTTTAGAAAAATATAATTTACTAATATTTCCATATTTAATTTGAACAAAAATATATTTTAAATTAAAATGTGACGCTAACTGCATCATTCTAATAATAAAATGTAAGTAAAGTACTATATACAAGCATCAAATTTTAATTTATTCATATTAAAAAACTGGTTTGTTATGTATTTAAAAAAATTAAATATATAATTATGTATGGAAATATTGAAAGAAAATGTTAAATCTTAGAGGAAAATAGTTGATTTTGTACCAAAATGTAACAGAAAAATCCAATAAAAGTACCTGTATGCCGGCGTTCTTAAAAGCTTCACAATTCGTCGTGCTTTTTCGATGAAATCAACGGATTCGAGGCGTTGTAAAAAATCCTTAACAGCTAGTTGAAGGGTATGTGCTGCACATTTTATAGAGCTAACTGAGTGTATTTTTAAATTCTTTAGCAGCTCTTCATCGTCCAAATCGTCTTCGTCATCCCCATCTGCCTCGCAACTACTTAGCAGTTCCACTGCCTTGATCATGTTTCGACCATTATCTGTCGTGATGGTATAAATTTGATCCTTTGTAATGCTGAAATCAGCCAATATGGTCTTTATTTCATTACAAAGATTTTGGGATGTGTGCGCTGTTCTCAATTCTATCATGCCCAAAGTTTTTACACATATTACACCGCGATCGATGAATTGCACATTAACACCAAGAATACCGCGATTGCATCTTGTGGCCGTGTCCATTTTTAGGCAGAGGATTCTGTTTTTTATGCGTTCCACAATTTCGCATTTTATTTGCCTATATTTCTCGTCGACTAAACTCATAACATTTCTGGATGTTACAGTGGGCATATCCAAGCCACTAAATATTTGAGCTGTTAATGTCTTAAAGCCTTTTGAGTCCAGTACAGCCAACGGAACTTTTGCGGCGGTCACCAGGTCAATACAGGCATTCTTGACTTCATCTTGCCCCATTACAACCGAAAACTTCTTTTTTTTTTCAGGCACTTCGGTTTCTTTGGTTTCTGCCTCTTCATTGAGCTCGCTTTTGTGCTTCTCTTCTAAGTGCCGCTTCAGATTGCACAGATAGTTGCCACTAAATGTCACTTTGCATATTTTGCACTCCGAAACATTACTTTCCACGTGGAATGTAAAATAATTGCGCAGAACACAATTACGCTTGCGACCCATCTTGATATGCGATTAAGAATGATCACCAAAAAATTAGTGTCAATGCATGAACAATTGCAGCATAAGATAAGCACTTCTTAAAATAGATTAAAAATATGCATGAGCGTAGTCAAGCGCAGTCGAACTACGGATCTCTTCGTAATACCCCCTCCGTTGCGACTATGAGTAGCTCTCCTTATCTTTTACTTGTTATTAACACATAACAGTAATTGCAATTGCAATTGCAATTACTATTGTCGATAGGAAGCTGTTATTTGTAATGACGTATTTTCAATTACCGAAAATATATACGTATAGTATATGCATAAAAAAAAGTAAATTACTGTTGAGTTTTATTTTGAGCGAAAAAATAAAAATCATTTAAAATATATAATAAATTAATTATTAAATTTTTTTAAAAAAATTTTTGAAAAAAAAAAAATGATACTGGGAGGTAGCTTTAGGTTCCATTTATAAGAATAAAAAATAATATTGGCAAAATATTTAACCCAGAGGCCGTAAATTACTGTTGAGTTTTATTTTGAGCGAAAAAAATAAAAATCATAAATAATCATTATTTTTGAGTTTTATTTTTTTTTGATCAAAAATAATTATTACGGTCTAAGTTTTAAAAAATTACTCAAAAATAATTATTATCACTGAAGAAAAACATAAAAATCATAAATAATCATTATTTTTGAGTTTTATTTTTTTTTTTTATCAAAAATAATGATTACGGTCTAAGTTTTAAAAAATTACTCAAAAATAATTATTATCACTGAAGAAAAACATAAAAATCATAAATTTAAAAATCATAACGGAAATGCAGAGATTAAGAAAAAATAAAGATTATGGTGCGAACCATTTTTTTCTAGGTCCATTGGAAGTGTGTGATTTTTTTAGTTAAAAAAATAAAAATAATCATTATTTACGGTCCCTGCTTTTTAGTCGCACTGTCGTACTAATTTGCAAGACAATTAGAAGGTCTCTTGGCCAGAAGCAGACGGTCGTTAATGAAAGCGCCGCGCGATAAGAAATTTTTAACGAATGTCAAATGGGCGACATTCGCCTTGGCTTCGAGATGCCAGTCTGGCAGTCTGTGCTGAAAAGTAAAGTAAATGTTTACATTGAAAATCAGAAATTTGCATAATTTGCCCAAAAAACGTTGGGGAAAAGGCATCAGCTCTTGGCTCTGGCTTTTGTCGCTGGCGCTGATAAGTCCCCAAATATTATTCATTGCTTTTTTGAGGACAAAGTTTTTTATTTTTTTAAGTTTGCTGGGAAGGGAAAAACATCCAATGTCCGTGGGCTAAGCGATAATGTCACATGTGACTGCCGACGACTTGGCGATAATGTCCAAAAGCTGTCAAACTGGACGCCGGTTGTGGAGCAGGTGTCAGCTGTTTTTGACCAGCGTTCAGCAGGATAACAAGGATATGCCGGCTGTGTTATCGCACTCTTCGCTGTTGTTCTCGTTGTTGTTGCATTGTATCGTCGAAAGAGAGAAAGAGAGTGTGTGTCCTCGGCAAAAATGGCAATACAACTTTCGCTCTTTCGCTGAGCGACTCGCCTCGTGTTTTATCCTGTATCGTGTTTATGTTTACGGCCTGTTGTTGCATCGTGTATCGTGGCCCCAAACAGGTCGTAAACAAAGCGCAGAGGCGTCGTTGCAACTGGGGTTTTTCATCTCAACTGTTTAGCAATTATATTCATCAATTGCTGACTGCCGCCATTTTGTTAGAGTGGAATTATTTTAGCGTCTATTTACTGTGTGCAATATGAAGCCACCTCCCTTTTGGTATATAAGCATTTACATGGCCAGCAAACAGACTCCGCCTCTGTGCTCTATATGCAGTTCTCACTGTGGCTGCTGCTGACGTTTAACTGGCGCTTGCAACTGTATTGGTGAACGCTCGCTCTCTCTGAGAACCGTTCGGGAGAGTACGAAAATCAGAGCATACTTTTGTGCGCAACGGTGGTGAATTGCGTGAAAGGACTTGCAGGACACATGGAATGCGCTACAGTTGGTTGTCGTGATTCGGATGGAAAATCAGCTAAAGATTTTTCGGGATTGGTAGATAGATCTTATTTAGGGAGATCATTGCCAATAAGAAACTAATGAGGATTCTGTCATTTGTTTATTATATTCAATTTTGCAGGGAACAAAAATCACTTAAGTCAAATATGAAAATTATGAATATAAGTAATTTTTTATAAATAAGAAGAATAAATTCTAAGATAACTTTAATTTGAAACAAAAGGCATGTTATAGTAACCTAAGGTAATAATAAACATTCTTTGCCATTAAATTAAAGCGCAGTAACTCAGTCAACGAGTTGCCCTCGTGCGATACTTGAGCTCTGCTGTGATGACGATGGTCGAGTCGGCTTAGAGGCAGCTGTGGGTGGCTTCGGGGCCTTGGGCGACTCTCTGGCATTCGAATCTTCTGTGAAATCGTGCAAATTAGCATATCAAATGCCATAAATGAAGGCGGCTGGAGTGTGCGGTGTAGGGTAGTGAACGCAAGTGTGTGTGTTATTGTTACTCATACGCCGCATTGTACGAGCGAATGAGCGCACGAAGGGGCGGTGCGACACTGGGCGACAAGTGTGAGGACGAGGTATCAACTTGGCTTTCCTTTTGTCCTCACACACACACTCACACGACTGCATGCCCTTGCAACTGTATGTGTGTGATTTAGTTGCACACGATAATGTCAACCACAGTACGCCTTTCATACAGCTGCCTGGTTGAATTTTTTTATTGCTGCCTGCTTGGGTTGGCCAACGTGCCAGGCCATGGTCTATATGCCTGTGTGTGTGTGCGTGTGTGTGTGTCTCTTTTTGGTGGTAGTGCAGCTGCGGCTCTGCCACGGACAACTGAACGCTACCTAGCGACGACTGCCGCCGACTTGGCTCTTCAGCTCTTCAGTGTTAATTCGTCGACACGAGACGCTGCGTTTCGCTTGAACCTCAACGTCAACGTCCACAATAACTGTCTTCAGCCGAGCAACTAACGCGGATCCTCTTCTTGTTCGTGTTGTTGTTGTTTGTTGTGCCTCTCAACGTCGCGAGTTTTGTTGTGATTCGTTAACAAAAAAAGAGCGCACAAAAATATAGTTCGATACAACTCAAAGTGTGCCACTTCTCAGTCGGCTCGTCTTTCCGTGTGTGTGTGTGTACGTGTGTGTGACGGTGTCGGTGTCACTGTGTTGGTGTAGGCTACTGAGAGGCGCTTCGGCTCATGCAGTTGCGTTAGTGTGAGTAACCATGCTCTGAAATCGCCTTATCCTGTTGTATAGTGTACTGTGTTGTGCATTTACTCATTTACCGTCGCTCAGCCTGGTTGTGGCTGTTGTGGCCTTCAAAACTAAGAAAATCTGAATGATATCAGGAAACACAACAAGAAAATTCTCAATCACCATTTTTTGGATTAAGAGATATTATAATAATTAGAAAATCAACAAGATATTTTTAACAATATTTTTAAGAAACTAATAAATTTTTAAAATTATTAAAAGCCTGAAAGAGTCCCAAGAAAATTTGTCTCGTTTTTCAAAAAAAAAAAACTTTAAAAAGTATTTCAAAAATGCCAGTCAATATAAAGGATCAAAATAATATTGAAAACATTTTCCGTAAAATATTTTTTGTTTTATTTCCTTAAAGTTTATCTGAAGTAGGAAAAGATTCTTTTACAAAATAATATTCATATAATATATATTTTTGGGGCAGTTCTGCAATATAACTTTATTCGTTTCTAAAGACATCGGAGAAGGTCGTTAAAATTTAATATTTTCTCTTCAATTAATTCATTTAATGCATTTCTTAACTGCGCCGTAAGAGTTGGAATAAGCTAGATCCGCATTGAATCAGTATATTTCGAGAAGTGGGATTCAATCAAAACGACGAAGATATCTTATATGACACTTCTTTCAGTTTTGAAAAGTAATGGAAAAAAATCAACAGAATAATTTTGAAAGTTTGCTTTCATTGTTTTGGCAAAGTTTGTAATGTAAAATGGTTTTTTAATATATTTTTTGCGTTTATATAAACTTTTTTTTTAAATTTTAATCAAGATTATAAATAATTTATTTATTTATATGTGTTGCTGATCAGACACCTGTATCACAAAATAACTTAAAACAACTGTTTTGTTTTAAAATTTTACCAATTAATATTATTTTTTCAATTATTTCCACCAACCATCCACATTTGTGTACTTTGTTGTAGTAAAAACTGTAACTTTAGTCTCTTGCTTTTGCATTTTAATTACGTCCGTTTAAAAATTCATTGGATTTGCTCTGTATAGTTGAAAACAAATTTATTGTATTTCTCTAAGCTAATAAAAAATCAATTGCAAAATCATTTCGTAGTTAAATCAATTTAATTCAATCAATTAAAAATGCATTACATTTTTAATGCGTTCTCTAAGAACATGGATATGCTTTGTATTTATTGTTTAATAGTGATATTAAATGTGTATAAAAAAAGCAAACTGAAATTATTATGCTTAAACATTATTAAAGACATTTGCTTTTTAATATTGTCCATATGTATCTCGGATTAAAAAAATAAACTCATTTAAAATATGTAATATGTAGAAGTAGTGAGTTATATAAGCTGGGATCCACTGAATATCTATTGTTTTATATAATCACTGGCAGATTACATGTTTTAATACCTTTTCAAAATCCGGAATATGTGCAGAAGAGGTACATGATAATTTATGGAAAAACTTTTTAACCCAAAGAGGGATTTTTGTCCGATGCTTCATTAATTTATGAATACGAAATTGTATGCTGACATTGGTCAACAAAAACTATTCAAAACTTACGCCTCTTAGGAGGGTTTAGTTCTAAAATAGAGACCAGCCTTTTACAAAAGCCAAAACAGCAATGAACAGAACACTTTGTTCAGTCTTCCCTTCCCCACGCTTCTCTCCCTTCTGCCTTCCTCAGTTCCCTTCTTGCCATGTTGGCGATTCAGTTTGGCGCATGATTGAAGTACCCGCATGTGCGGAACATTTTAAATATTTACAAAGATATTTCAAAAAACGCTTCTGGCATGTTTTGTTTCTGCTGCTGTTGTTGTTTTTCTGTTTCTTGTTGTTGTTGCTCCTGCCGCCCCGTATTCGGAGCTCCACAGTTTTGCAGTCATCCCGTTTTTTGCCGAATGTTTTGCTCATTTTTTGGTCGAGCGCCCAAAAAGGGAAGTTCAACTTCAAATCCGGCATGAGGGCAGCAATTGCGCGTTGGCAGCAACGGGGGCAGGTGGGGAGGCAGAGGCAGGAAGAGGGGGAAGGAACTATAGGGTGGGGGCGTTGCCGGGACTGCGGCACTTGCGCGTTGATGTCCTTTTAGGCAAGTGTCAAAAACCGTTGGTCAAAAAACCGTATGGCAATTATTCAACACAATTGAATATGAAGTGTGTGGCAAAGGCAACGACGACGACAACGGCAACGGCAAGGGCACAAGGCAACCAAAAAAGTTGCAATGCTTCGCAAATAATGAAAAATACACCCACATCAGTATTTTTTGGCTGTCTGCACTCGCACACACACGCACACACATCAACAGCCTCACATAGGACCAACATTTCCGCACCCTTTTCATGGCCAGAGTAGCTGCTGTTGTTGTTGTTGTCGCCGTGCAGTTGCTGCCGCCTGGCAATTTTTCGGTGATAAAATATTTAAATTTAATTAAGGCCACCAAACGAGCAACACGATTTCCGTGCCATGGTCAAAGAGCGGGGCGCTGACTGGACCTATGAACCTGCCCCCTTTCCTCTCCTCGCCCCACTCTTTGCTGCCTTCTTCTTCCCACCACCTTTAGCATCTGTTCGCCCTTCTGTGGTCCCTTTTTTTGTTTTTGGCCTCAGCATTTGCGTGTGGTGCGTTTCGGAAGCTTTCAGGATCGGCCAAGAAATTCATTAAAAATATTTGCTTTGATGTTACCAAATTCTTTTTCAAAGTTTCTGTGTACTTTTGGCTTTTGGCAAGCTCATATACATATATATATATGTATACTATATACAAATATACATACAACATATCTCTGTATTTCCCACGGCAACTACAATGATAACAACACAAACAACATCTTGTAAGGGCTTTAATGCCACACTATTTAAATTATAATTTCCTTTTATTTTTCTGGTATTTTTTTTTTATTTTATATTTTTTCTGGTAGATAATTTGTAAATTGAACACACAAATTGTTGGACAAACAAAAGTTTGCCACTCCACCAACTTAATCGCCAAAAGTTATTGTACTTCTGCATATATTTCAATGTTGTTGTTGCAGTTGTTTTTTCCTATTTTAAACTATTTATTTGATATGTGTCTTGGCTCTACACAGTTTGCCGCACTTGAAAACTTTTGATCCCAAGTTTTAAGTTTTTGCTAAGCTTTTTTTTAATCTACAAATATTGCATTGAGCTCTTGGAGAATTTATAGAATTATTATTGTTTATTTAGAAAATATTTTGTCTGTCGTTAAACAAATATGTTATGTCTGAGAATGTGAGAGACTGAAGGCTTTTTTGCTTTGGATTTTGATAGACAAATAAAAGGTTTAAGATTGTTCAACCTTTTTTCTTTTCCAGTTTCTTTCCGTTTCAAATTCTTTTGTAATAAATAACTAGTAATAATAAAAAGTAAATAATATAAATAAAAATCGACAAGTTGAATTTTGCGAAGCGATTCTTAAGTACTTCAACTTGATAATATTTTTGACTATCAATCGAGTTCACTAAATTCTTTTACTAGAGTTTGTTCATCTTATTTTATTGGCAAAATTAATCTAACTTATTCATAATTTAAAATTTTGTATGCTTTGGGTTTTATCGAAACTTAATCTAGACAATTGTCTTGTAATTATAATAAATAGAAAATTTACTATAAAAACTAGATAGAATCTAAGATTCAACATACTCTGAATTTGTCTATCGCCTGTAAAAAAGGGATTTCAACCGATACGAATATCGGTTTCAGTTACGGTTTCGGTTATGTTCGCATTTCGGTTTTAGGTTATCGGTTACACAAAATCTTTAAATAAAGGTTTCGTAACGGTGAACCGGTTTTTGTATGTTTCGGTTTTGAAATACCGGTATGATTTCGGTAAAAAAAAAAATGTTTTTTTTTTTTTTAATAATACGAAAAGAGCATTTATTTTCTTACTGTTTCATGCACATTTTCTATCTATTTATTAAAATAAAAAAATTTACTTTATAGGCCATGAATTCTTCTGCCTGTTACATACATACATTTCACAAAACCAATATACCCACTGAAAAGAGGCACAGGGTATAAAAACGATTATTTTTTCCTTGTCCAAACAGTTACATACACTTGCCAGAAAAGCTATGCGTACAAGCTCAATGCGAAACTTTTTGATTTTTTTTAAATGAACAACACATTAATCATTAATAATACTAGTAAGTTTTTTTTTCTTAAGAATTATGTTTATTTTTTCAAAATTAAAAAACTAAATATTCAACTGCTTAAAATTTCAATCGGTTTTAACCGGTTAAAGGTTACGGTTACTGTTAGGGTTTTAATCCCTGCTGTTAACTAGAATAGTAATCGAACAAACATTCTCATCAAAAGTCTTTTGTCAAAATGTCAGTATTTTCCTGGTGATTAATCAGAAAAGGATACTCGATAAGAAGCAGGCTGACTTTCCGCTCAGTCCATCAGCTGACTGAAAACTCTTGATGCATGCCACAAGAAGCTGGAAAAAGAAGAAGAAGCAGTAGCAGTAGCAGTAGCAGCAGAAGCTGTGGCAACAACTGGATGAGCTACTCATGCTGGACTCATGTACCTGTTTGTCACATTTAAAATTCCATTGCTTTGTGGCGTTGCTGGGTGCGTGAAAGGAAGCAGAACGCAGGTGAAGAGAAGGAGCAGAAGGAGGAGGCATGCAAACTAGGGGAAAATGAATGAATGTTAGCAAGCAAGCATCTGGTTGAGTGGGGATGGAGGAGGGTGACAGGGAGAGGAGCTGCTACCAATTTTGCCTGCATTGCCAAGAGGTGGAAATGCAAGAGGCAAAGTAGCATTTTTCTGTTTCTATTGTTGTTGTTATTCGTGTTGCTGTTGCTGTTTGTCAAAGTTGCCATTTCAGGCGTGTTGCAATGAAAAGCAAACCTTTTTAACAGACACACGCACACACTGCCTTTGGTTTTCACACTCCTCTCTCGCTCTCTCTCTCTGCCTCTCTCTCTTTCGTTTTCCTGTGGAAAACTGAAAAACTCAACAGGCGCACACTGGGCGTATACGAAATTAAAATGCACTCAGCTGAAAAATTGGTTTTCTCGTTCTTGACAAACTTTGAGTGATTTCTGAAAGCCTCTAACGAGTGCCAACTGTACGTCAGCGTTGAGGGGAATGAGGTATGAGCGGGGGGAAAGGGGAGGCACCCGAAAGGATGTTGGAAAAGTAAGCAACAAGCAGCCAGGCAAGACACGGAGTACAGAGCACAGAGCACAGAGTCTGAACAAAAACAACAAATGTTTTCTTTATGCGAAGTAAAATTTGAGAAACTGAATTGAAAAAAAAGAAGACGCATTGTTTTTGCCCAACTTGTTTTAAGAAGCCAAAAATTGTAATCAAGCGTGCTCTCGAAGCTTTGCTTCCGCTGTCGTACACAAAATAATTCATAAATTACAGGAAGTCCACAGGGGGCGGGGCTAATTTAAAATTAATGAAGCTTTTATTTAACTTGAAGCTAATACTAAACTGGCAACTGTATCTTTATCTTGCAGTTGAACTGAGATCGCAGTTGAAGTGCCGTCAAAATCAGCAACCTTTCACTTGGACAATCGGCCGGTCCCGCGTTGGGACTGCGCTTTGTGGGCAGCCTGAATCTGCCGTGTGCGGTGCAGTGGCAGCCACAGCCACAGCCACATTTGGAATCGCAGGTGGCCACAGCTGGCGGCAAGGCGGACAAGATGAACTATTCGAGTGCAGCCAGATCGACTGGCAATCCGTATGTGTTGCCCAGGAGCAGCAGCTGCTGTGGGAATAGCAACAGTCTGGAGTTGCCAGCACCTGGTTGCTGTCAGGAATGTCAGTGTTGCAGGCAGAGCTATGAGCATTTGCCCAGGCAACGGCTGCAAGAGCCACCGCAGGTCACAGCTGCCATGCGGCAGCATCGACAGCAGTTGCAGCAGCAGCAGCAGCAGCAGCAGCAGCAACATCAGCAACTCAGCTGCATTACAACGACAACAACACAGCAGTTGCACACAACGCTGCCTTGTCATGTTGCTGCTGCCACGCCTGCGCCAAACAGTTGTCCACGTTACGCTAGCACATCAACAACATATGTGAGCAATGCGCCGCCAGCAGCAGCACAACATTGTTACTCCGCCTGCAACAACAATAATCACAGCAACTTACACTCACAGCCCGCCTTAAGTAGTAAAAATAACAACAATGCCACGCCCATGTTTTTTGTGCCTTTCAGCATGCAACTGCCACATCAGCAGCACTTTGCAACACATCATCAACAACAGCAACAACATTCTCCTTTACCGCCAGCTGTAAGTAAATCGAAGCCATTATTTTGCCAAGCACCTGCACCACCACCACCGCAACCACCGCCACCAATACCGCTGCTGCTGCCCTTCACGCTTCACTACCAACAGTTGCCAACAGCAGCAGCTCCAGCGACAGCAGCAGCAGCAATTTCTGGACCTTTACCTCTTCGTGCACCGCCAACACCGCCGCACCGCAATGTGTTGCCACTCAAAGCAGTTGCTGCAGCGGTCATTAAAGCACATCAGCAGGTGAGTGTTGTCCAATCCCAGCAGCAACATCGCAAAATCTGGGCAGCAACTTAACGCTCGGACACTTGTTCAATGACTGCAAATCCTGTAAGGCTACTAAAATGTACCAATTTGTGTACGGACAACAAAACAAGGACCTGGGCGCGTATACTTAATATTTATTAGTTAACAGCAACAGCACAAAACTTCAATTTGCATAAACATAAAAGACGAACGGCAGCAACTGCAGCTCAGTCGAGACTTTGCAGCAACATTTTTGGGTGCAAGGTGGAGATTTCACGCAGAGACGGCACACAAAAAATCAAAGTTACCTGGACAGGAAATACAAACTGAACGAAGCAGCAGGTAACAGCGATAGAGTGAGATAGGATCTGATAAAGAGAGCGAGAGGGGGAGGGACATGGAGAGTGAGTGAAAGACGGGGCATGCAGGGAAAAACTAATGCATAACCTAGTAAGATCATCAACACGAAATTTTACAGCAAACTCATGTCCAAGGATATGGAAATAAACTTGTTGTTTTGCAGCAGAGTCCTCTCTGCTTTCCCTCCCCCTCTCGCCCTCTTGCCCTCTGACGTTGCTGCTGTCCTGCGCTCAATGACTTTTGCATTTAATATGAGTAAAGGAACGAGTCGAGCAGTGAACAAAACAACAAGCAGAAGAAAAAGAAATGAACTAAAAAACGGGCAAAAACGAAACAGAAACAGAAACAAAAAAAGAGAAAGAATGTAAGTTCTGTTTTTTGGGGCAAGGGTTGGGCTACATTTGAAGAGCTTAGCTTGAGTCTTGTCCAGCGACATGCGAACGCGCCTTGTAAATTACGTTGTTGCTGTCAGGGAGCTGGAGGTGGAGGAGAACTCACCTCAGATACGGCTGCCCAGATACGAGCACGAGTAGCAAACATCCACTATCTGTATTCTTTTTGCCCTTTTGTCGAGTCCAGCGGTGTTTCTTTTCGGCTTTGCATAACAGATCAGTTTGTTCTGATTAAGAATCAGAAAATACCTACAGTTATACAATGTACAGTATGTCAAATAATTGTTATGACAATTAACAAAATGCATATATTTATTTATTAGTTTCAAAAAACTAATATTGCAAAAAGAAAATTAGAAAAAAATATATTTATTTATGCAAAAAAGAATATTGCTTTTTATAATAAATTATTCTAACATCTTTCTCTGTCAAAACAATTATTTGACACACTGTATATGAAAACGCGTCTTGTCTACAAACTCATTCTTTTCACCTGTACACGCTATGCATAAAGTTTTTGTTATTAAAGTATAAAAATTCATAAGCAATTTTGAGTTTTTCAGCTTTTCTGCGTGCTGACAACTTTTCGTCAGTTGTCATTCTCCCTCTTCTTGCATTTACTTTGTGCACTCGCATCGCATTTATTTCACAATTTTAAATAATCATAAGCAATATCTTGTTGCTTGTGCAACTCGTTTTCTTGCCATGTCTTTTTTCTGCTTCATTCACTCGCTTAAGTAGCTTTATTTAGCCCTTAAAAGTATGCTACAAATAACACAAACACATGATACTAAACAGGATATTTTCAAAACGCTTTGCCCTCAACATTTTTCTTTTTCTTCTGCACATTTGAATGTTAAATCTTTCATGAAATGTGAAATGTTACTTCTTTTTGACTACCTTCGGTCTGTCAGTCTGAATGTCTGTCTGTCCTAGTGTGTTTTCCTTTGTAACTTATCCATAACTGTCCGTTATAAGACATCTTTACGTATGTGTGTGTGTGTGTGTTTGTATGTGTGTGTGCCTTGCGGTCTGGCAACAACTTAACAATGCCTTGCCTTCATCTTGCATGCACTCTCCCTTAATTCGTTTGTTTTTTTTCCTGCTTCCTCCATTTATAGTTTTTCCTCAAAAATAAAAAAAGCGGAGCGGACTACAACTATCATGCACAAAGAAACCATTTTATGTACTCGCTTTAATGTTTGCACTTGGTCATTGTTATAATGTACTCTCTCTGTGTGTGTAGGTGCTTGTGTGTGTGTGTGGGAGATTGTGTATGAGTGTGTGCGTGTTGGTTAAGCCCAAGCATTTCAGTCGACTCCTTGTTTGCAAGGCTACACTGCATTAGATGGTTTAGTTGTTGTTTCTGAATTCTGCATTTGAAATCACATGAAGCTTCTGTGTTTCTCTATCACTTTTGCCCACACCTCCCGCCCCGCTCAGCCCCCTGAATTGACTGAACTACCCACAATGTTGTGCTGAAATAAGACTCTTTCCAAAAATAATAATTGCGAAGCTTTTTATAGCGGACTTCGGTGTTAGAGTTTTGCTTTCAGGTTTTCCAGCGTGTGAATATTATAAATTATAATGACTATAGTCTCAGCATTTGCATATTTTATCATCTTTGTCTGTGTTGTTTTTAGATTATTTTTAAAATACGGTTGCTCGTAATTACTACGTAATCATTAAGGTCTGGAAAATGAGTGAATAAATTCATCTCCTACTTCCGTTCTTGGCACATGCATTTCAAATTCAACTAGATGGACCTGAATGTTGATTCCGATCAAATATGTATATTTTCTATATTTGCAAGAGTTACATTGTACTTTAAATAACAAAAAACTCATACTACGATAAATAGAGGGGTTTACCATTTTATGAAGACTTTTATTTCAACAGTGTCTTTAAGAGTTAAGCTCATGACTGTTCTAAGATGTTGACCAGCTGCACTTAAAAGCCATTCTCCTTTTGCCAAAGGCCAACCAAAAATCCATTTAGACCAACAAAAAGCAAAGGCCAACAAGCACTTCACACTTGCGACTTCTGAATGCTTTTTGCTCTGCCGATCGAGAGCGATGCCAAAAAGCAGAAATTCGGACAATAAAAACACCAATTCATGACCTCTCTCAGACACTACGAGTAAGAGGAGATTGGAACATGAAAAGTACAGAGAAAAAACAACGCTGAGGTCGCGCCAACAAATTGCAGAGGACACTGCAACGCATTTTTATGTTTTTGTTTTTTTTTTTTTTTTGGCTAAGAGCTGGAGCTGAAGTTGGGGCTGTGTCTGGCTTAATGGCTTTGGGCTGATGTGTGATGCATGCTCGTAAGTGAATTCATATTTTATATATCGTTAACTTGGCCAACAACAAAAAGCCAAAGTCACAACATATGCACAGAGCTGCAGAGGACATCAGAAAATGCGAGTATAAAGTCAGCAAAGAGCGTGAAAAATAAAAGAAACACAAAACAAGGAACGTATTGTTAACTGATGTTGTCATTACGTTGCGCACAGAGAGAAATAAAGAACAGAGGCGAAGCAAATGAAGTGAAAGGCATGTCCTTGTCGAGGAATCAGGAATCAGGCTGGCAGTAATGCAGTCACTGATGTTGATATTTTAGCTTGAAAGAAATCCGATATTTGCGCCAAAGGATGCAATATCAAAGGACGCTTTTGTGGCCAGCGACAGGCATTCGAAATGTTGACAGCTAAAATAGCAAATTGGACAAGCGACAAAAAGCAATGCAGCGCAAATCAAAATCTCGCCTTTAGCTGCCAACAAATAAGTCCTACAGAATATTTTTGATATGTATTGTAGCAATCTGATGAGCGCTGTCAGCAAAGGCAGAAATAGAAGGACAGAAATGGCAAGTAACTGTAGTTAACAGCCGTGGTGACTTTCTCGCCTTACACACTCACACACCCAAACACAGAGAATGCCTCAGCTTCAGTGCTCTTAAGCACTCAAGGATTTCTGTTCTGTGATCCCACCATGGACATCTTCGCTGTTCACAGTGCGCTGTTAATTTAATCTGTTCAGTGGCCGCGAGGTGGCGTTTCTCAAATTCGTTGGTGTTGAATTAAGCGTGAATTTCACCGCATCTACAAATACAACTGTATATATGTGTGTCTGTGTGTCTGTATGTGTAGAGCACACGCATTGGGTTACCAAAAGTCCCGTTAGCGACGCGTCGCTGCCCAGATAAAAGGACGACGCGAACGTCGCCAACAGCAGCATCAGAGGCAGCTTTGCTTTCGTTATTTTTGTTGCTGCCACTTGAAAGCTTTTACCACAATGCCTCTGTATGTGTGTGCTCTGTGTGTGTGTCTGTCAAGTGCTTCTTTGTTGAAGCTGCTCGATTGCTTTCATTGCGCCCACGGATGCTCTGTGTGTGAGTGTGTGTTTCTCTGTGTCTGTGTGCGTTTGCGTTGGCGCCAAATTTCAAAAGCAGTCGAGCAAAAGCTTTTTGTTTTTAACGGTTTATTTTGCATGACACTCGACGAGCAGCAATCGTCGCCTTTTGTAACTGTAAACGTTGCCGGCATCTTCACACGTGGCGTATGCGTAACATTGAAAATGAGGCACACAAATTAAGTATACGACCTGTACGTTGCTCCGCCAGCTAAAAGTTGCCATTTAATATAATTTAGAGCAAACTTTTAAAAAGTAGCTGTCGATTTTAGGTTTTTTGTTAGCTGTTGTTGCTGTTGTTCTGTTACTGCAGTGCCAAAGGTCAAAGTGGCAGCAAACGCGAATTAAATGCAATTGACAGTCGCAATTTCAAGCGAGCTGTCAGGCCAAATCCCAAACTGCCGTTCAACGTGCCAAGGGAAACCAGTTGAAGGGAAAAAAGAAACAAATGTAAGGAAACACAGCCAACCAAAAACAGAAACAGAAACAGAAATAGGAATAGAAACAGCAACAGCAACAGAAGAAGCTTAGCCAAACTCTGTTGTAACACAATAAAATGCAACCTCAACTGACAAAGAAAATGTTTCCTAATGTGGAACAAGAAATCGTTCGTGCGGGGTGGAGGAGGAGGCGGAGGGATCCAAGGGGGGTTGGGGCGTGTCGCTGGCAAAGATAGACAACACGTAAACGAAACGACAATGCCAAGCCACGACTGTCAAATTAGAGGCAGGCAGTCAAGCAGGCAACTAACAGCGCCAACCGAGCGCGTGCAACATTGTTGCCATTAAACAGAGACAAGAAATAAGTAAGAGAGAGACAGCGTGAGAGAGACTTAACGGGAGGATCGGATTTTCAATTATGCAATATGAGTAGATTATGCATTTATTAACTTCAAATATTTCAACTTCTCAATTGAATAATTACAATACATATTGCCTTGCTCTTTGCTTGAAATCACAAAATGCACATAAATTCCGAACATTACAATAATTTCAAATCCAATTAAATAGTTCAATGACCATTATGCAGGCCTAATTAAATAAACCATGTATAGATTTATCCATCTTTCTCTCTCGGTGAAAGGTGTTGTTCATATAGTAGTAGTTGCAGAATCTCAATGATAAATGCTTAACAATAGCTGCCGACTCTCTTTGTTCACCCACACGTCGTATGCGTAATTGAAATTCCCTTGAATTAGATAAATTGTAGGTAAACAGCTTAAGCAACACACATTACGTTAAGTCAATGCAATGTTCTGGCTTCGTAATTTACTCGAAAATGTTCAAAAAACAATAAGATCAACAACTGGCAACTAATGTGCAACTGTCCATGTTTGCCACAAAATGTACTACTGTATTTCTGCTAAGACAATTCGAATACTGAATAGTCGTAAAAGATATATACTGTACATTCAAGCCATTCATTCATTCGCTCATTCTGTTCAAAAGTTCAGTTGAGCAACATTGAATGGCATTCGATACATGGAATAACTTTTGCCATGTAACTGTCTGCTTCGAAATATTTTTGGAAAATTCTTTCAAGGCTTGTTTGAAAATGTATTTAATAGAAAATAGCTTAAATAACTTAACTTAACAGTTCCTTCCTTCGTTTGTTTGTCTGCCTCTTCAAACAACCATACATAAAGGTGAACGATGCGCAAAGTGTCAACGAAGGCAACAACAAATTGGTAAGAGAAGAGAATCTATGTAGAAGAAAATATGAGTTTGCACAATGCTCATGGGAGAATATATCTCTCTTTCATGGATCTGTTAATCTCGCTAAAGTATCTATCGTGAATATATTTCTGCAAGTCTGTGCAATTATTTACAGCAATGTTGATCAGCTGATTGTTTTTTTTTTAATATAAATGGATGACATTCACCTTGACAAAACAGTCTCGTTACTAGAGGCGCCTTCTGCACGTGCTGTTCGCTGGAATTGCGAGAGGTTTATGTTGTCGGAACAGTTTTGTTTATCTTTAGCAACGTGCACGTCTTCATTTTCAATAACAACAAATAAACATGTTTTCAATGGCCAAGTAAAATACAGTCACTTGACTCTCTCTTCCCTCTTGCACTGCCTCAAAAGCTGCTCGAATTGGGTCCAGTTGCTTCTATTCGACTTCGAATTGATTCTCGACTCTCCATTATATTTCTCGGCATTTTCGCTACTTTTTCAGTATTTAATTGGCCGTATAATTGATTGGCGCATTTGTTGTACTACAAGTTGTCGTTGTTGTTGGTTTTTGTGGCTCTCTCCCTAGCCACTAACTCATTATTTTGTATGTGTTTGTAACAACATTTGAAAATGTTCGAGTTTGTCCGTTTTCTCACACACAACACAAACACACACAAATGACCAAGTTTCGCTTTGCTCGACTATTGATTTGGTGCCTGGCACAGGCTTTTGATATTTTGGGCTCTACTCAGACCTATTTCCCTTCCCTTCTCCCCTCTCTCCCTCCTCTGTTTCGCTCAGTGTGTGCCTTTATAAATTTGTATTGTGTTTACTTGTATTTTGTGGTAATTAATTGTATTTGCCTGCGACTCAAAATGTCAGTGGGCTTCTAATTATTATTAGTCTAACGAAGCAGAAACGCCTGCCACGCCCACCTCCTCCCCCACACTCACTCCCACAATCTCTTAGCATAATAAACATTGTATCTTTATTGTACGTCCGCCGTGTTGTCTACAGGTTGTTTGACATTAATTGATTTATTTGCCTTTTACATAAATTAGACCATGCCTGCTGCCTAATATTCGGTTACATGAAGTGTTCTCTTCAGGCAGTTATACTCCTTATTTTAAGAGTGAGTAGTGGCAATATTTTAGCTAATTAATAAAACAAGTGGCATTTTCACCATGCGCTGTATTCGTTAGAATTGCACAAAAACTGTTGTCATAATTAAGTGTAGAAATTTTGATAATTTCATATTAGGTTTATAAAGTGTCAAATCTATTTTAAAAACCAAAATATAAATAAATACGACTTAAGTATTTATAGCTTCTATATATTAAAGTAAAATATATTTAACCTATCTGTGCAAATCTTTTGGCTTATTTTGTCATCATTAAATGAGCATTTACTTAGTTCTGGAACACTTGCTCTTTATTTTTTTGAGTTCCCAACTCGCAGCTGGCGAAGAAGGAATAAAGTGTGGCAAAAGTTTTTGACAGCGCTACATGCATAAACAAATTAGCAGAGCCGTCAAACTGTCAATTATTGGTCAATTAGTCGGATGCTGTTAACAATTGCATTGATTTAGCTACCTTTGTAAGAATTTATGAAAGTTTTAATAGTCGATGGTTGCAAAGAAATTTCAGCTTTTTGTTAGACACATTAGAGGAATTTTAATTGTCATTCTCTCAGTAAATCAGTTAGTAGAATGGGCTTATAATAAGTAATCAACTTATGGGATGATTGTGTTTTGATTAACCTACTTGTTTAGCTGACAACTAGCCAAAGTCAAAAGAAGAGGCAAAAGAAAACATTTTTGTGAAATGCAAAATGCAAATCAAAGCAAAGCAAAGCAAACCAAAGAGAAGTGAAATGAAGTGAATTCTCTGTTTGCTGCGTACCTGTGACTAATAAATATCTACAAATTGATATAGGAGAATTGTGTGTGAAGTTTTTATGAGCCTATAAAACAGCAGTCGCATGTCGTCGTCGTCGTCGAAATGGAAGTTGAAAGAAAGAACACTGAAAGAGGGCAGAAAACTTTCTGAATTGGCATGCAACGCATACTTAACTGGAACAGAGCAAACAGGCCAGGACATTGTATGGCATGCAATGGCAGGATATGCAGAATTTAGCAGAGACAATGTAGATGGCAATGTCTCTGTGTGTGTGTGTGTTTACGTGTTTGCCTATGATGGTATTTGTGTTTGTTTGTCCGGCCGCCTGCAAGCCACAATATGCGAATTGGAAATTATGAGCGATATCGTTGCCAGTTGCCAGTTGCGAGTTGAAAGTAGGCAAGGATATAGATAGATAGATTGATAGAGGATGAGAAAGAGGAATAAGCTTAGGCCATACTTGCTGGCAACATTTGGCATAGCTCATACGCTCCGTGTGCTCCCAATATGCAATGTTGCGTGTCTTTCCGGCCCGGCTGCTATGGCACTTCCGAGCTCAGTTCTCCGTGCTCCATACTCCATACTGGCGATTGATGCCGTTGGCGTGTCTTTCTACTTTTGGGCCTGAGTGATGTGAGCTGGGAAGTGGGGAAGGGGGGGCCTAATTTATGAGACTGGGCCATTGCGCGTTCGCTTTGCATACCAATTGGCAAATGGCAACTGTCAAAGCAAACCGAGTCGAGCAACAGCACAACAGCAACAACAAATTTCATTCTGCAACGCATTGTCGATTGCGCCTTAGGGGTAACCCCATTTAACCCCCTCTTCTTCCACCCCTTTTAATCCATTGAACGTTAACAATTTGCACTGGCGATTTTGGCGCGTCGCTAATTATGCAACCTGGCTCATAAATAATGTATTGCATTCACTTTTACCTGTCCTTTGGTGCTTCATTAATCAACGTCTATTATGCAAAAGAAAAGGCGCGCCGTCAGGAAACGGAAGTGCGGCGCAATATGCAACAACAACAACAACAACAATTGCAAAGGTAATAGTAACAGTAACAAAAATGGCACGCAGCGTGGAAATCACGTCACATGTCGGGTCCCCTCATGAAAGGGGAGCTGCAACAGACGCCTTGACAGTTGGACAAACTTGCATATATAAATATAAATATACACACACTCACACACACATATAGCACACACATATGTGTAAACTGCAACGCACGCATATTTTTATTATTAAAACTTTAATCCTTTGATGGCTGCAATTTCTGCAATTTCCATATTATTGACAGGCAATTTGCAATATTTGCGCATCGAATTTGTGTAGGTCGATTGGGGAGCAGCATCTGTGGCATCCACGGGCATCGCAGGCATCATTAAAGTGCGTCCATTGTAATGAACAATTTGCATAACGAAGTGACTTAATGATGACTCTGCGCCTAAATGTATGCAGCAAAAGATTTAAAACACTTCAGTTGTTGCAATATTAAAATTTCATCAAGAAAAAACATAATTTAAGCATTCGAGTTATGAAACAGAAGCTGAGTCCACATTCTTCCGACAACAACGACATGTATATTTGATATGTCTGTTGGTCATTAAATTACAAAATTACAAACAAGTCAGCGGATTCGCACAACGCGTATTTCCGCCTCTCTCTCTCTCTTTCTCTCTCTCTGTCTCTCTCTGTCTGTCTCTTTCTTTCAGTTTGGGGCTGACAGGCCTGTCAAATGCCTGAATACCCTCTAAGCCCCAATTCCCGCTTTAGCCGCCGTTCCACATATTCCTGTCAACAGCAACAAGAAATGATAAAGCGTTCGCCGTCCAGATCTCAGTGTAAGAAGCGTGGCACAAAACAACGAAATAATTTAATTTTGCATGCCATGTTCGCCGCAGGCTGTCCGCTGAATTTGTTTTTATTAAAAAACTGTACACAGTATACAGTACTCATACTCACACACACACACACAGTCCAAACAGCGTACAAAATGAAATCAAATACTCAAAAAATGTGCAACTAAATTGAGCCAAAGAAAGCCACAGAACGATATGCCAACGGCTCTGAAAGATTTATATACATTATGTGCATATATTGTATACATATTATATACATACCTAATACAAGGACAACACATTTTCAAAGTCATAGTAAGCCAATTTTTTAATTTCGCTGACTGCGCCCAGAAAAAAAAAACTTTCTACTTATGCTGCTCTCCCTCATTTTATGTTGAGACTTCTCAAATACTTGACTTTAAGATTCAATTTCATTTAAGAGCGCAAGTAAATAGCAAATTTTAGCATGTCGAAGACTCAATGCACTCGCATTTGGTTGATTAACGGATTTTGTGTCATTTCCAACCATACAAATTGATATTTGATAAGGAATACTAATGAATTTTTGATAAAAAAAACTTTTCTAAAATTTTTGAATATACCTTTTTTGATTATCTGAGACTAGTTTAAGAATATAGCATAACAATGCTACTTAAATTTTATTCACAAGAGTATAAAAAATATGAAAAAATGTTGAAATTATTATAATCCGACGCCGTCTTCACATTTTTCCACTCGGCAGCATTATATAAATAAATATGAAATAAGTTCTGTGTCGTTAGGCGTTGCATAATCCGAAACGTGTCAACAACACGATCCCAATCTATGGTTAAGACTCTGCTGGAGTTATGCGAATGTGTTTTGAGTGCCGTTAACCATTCTATTTCAACTTTGTTGCGGTCCCTCTCACTCTCCGCAACTTTCTTCTTTGGGCCAACTTCTAATCATGACCCTTTGCGGCCGACACGTGGCGAGCAAAAACTAAAAATTATGTCCACAAACTGAAAATGGCCAATATAGAAGACTACATGATACGGCATACATACATACGTAAGTGTATACACAGTGTGTGTTATGTGCGCTCTGTGAGCAAGTTGATCTCATTTCCCCCTTTTGACCGTAACTTACTGGATGCCTACTCGAAGCTGGACTCTGGGCTCAAATCCTTTAAGTGTCATTCGGCGAGCAGCAGCCGAAACATAAACGCATTCGTTCATTTAACCTTTTTTTTACTTATTCTTTCTTTTTTTTCTAATGTTTTTTATGCCTTTGGATTTGCACATTTGGACACTACTTAATTATGTTGTTAGTCCCTTTTATGTCACAATTTTCATTTCGCAACATCAAATAAACTAAATGTGCTGATGTGGGAAAACAAAAATAAAGACAATACACTGAAAAAAACCGTGAGTTCAGAGTGATAAAAGTACCATTTTTCAATGTTTTGGTTTCTAACTTGCATTTTTTGGATAGATTTTTTTTTTCTGTGTATTCATATGTATTGTTGTGGTTGTTGTTGTTGTTGTCAACCACAATTGTCGTGGCAAAGGTAAACAAAACTGCGTATGCTCGTTTGACTGGGCTGCTAACTACATTGGCCATTGGCTGCAGCCCCGAGGGTTGTCCAAGGGGTTTTTCTGTGTTGTCAGCGGGAGGGAGGCGGAACAAATGTGCCTATTTGTAGCCCCAATGCCATTGTCTCTATCTCTCCATCTCTCCACCTCTCTCTCCCTGGGCATGTGTGTGTGTGTGTGTGTGTTGTGTGTGTGACTAGTCGCTATAAAATTCTGTACGAAATGACCATTTGGACTTTTAATATGCTCGAGTAATGTCTGCATTAACAGAATTCATTTGCTGGACATGGTCAGACCATTGCCCCCTTCTCTGTCCTCTGCCCCCCTCACATTGCAGCTCCCAGTTCCCAATTTCCCTGGACGGTAACCGGTACAAGGCTTTAATGCGTATGTTTCTCTCTCTCCATCTCTCTCTACCTTTCTTGGTTTCTCTTATTCTGTGTGTGTGTGTGTGGCACAAACAAATTTATGTCGTTCTACTTGCTGAAATTGGATTTCTGGCAGCTTCTAGTTGCCCCTGCAGTTGTTATCGTAGTTGTTGTTAGTGTTGTTTAGTTTCGTGCAAACAACAAAAAAGTAGCAAGAGGAAGCAACGAGTCCCAACAAAAGGTGAAGCAGGCAAACGCATTTATATCCATTGCTCAGTTTACTACGTGTTATCCTTTGTCATGATTTGTTTAGTACTGCAAAAGGACATTTGTCTTGCTTTCGACTCGGTTTTCCCCCCAGCTCGGTTCCAATTAATAATTGCCGTCGCCAAATTAAACGAACTTGAACGTGTTTTTATCCATTTGTGCCTAATTTTAATAAGCTATCGCTTGACTTCAATTGCAGAATGGTCGACTGCCCCGTAACCTCCCCGCACTGCGTGCCATGGAAATGGCGCTGCGCACAAACTCCTTTGCCACTCCCACCACCGCAAATGCGGGGGGCGGTGAGCAGGACATGGACGAGGCCGATGACAGCGACTCGGAAATGGAGTACATGATACCGCTGCACAGTGAGTACACTCAGAAAAATAATCAAGATTTGCGTACTTAAGCAAGAGGTTTAAGCAAACGATCTCAAATGCTGATAGAGTTCGGGATTTCCATATCTTAAATTCGCTTTTCGTTTTCCCGGAAAACATACATTTTTCGGGGTACTTTAAGTACGTTTTGGGACTGATTTAAGTCGAATAATATTGGTAGAAGAACTCAAAAATCTTGAACTTATGCCAAAATTCATTTGATTCTAGTACATAATATTCTCATATTTAATATAATTCGAATCTTGCAATTAACTTGATTACCTAAGTAAACGTAAAGTTAAATTTTAGTAACAAGAGTTGAGTATAAAAAAAGTCTTGTTTCTGGAGGTATTTCGACCAAACTCATAGATTTTATGACTGGCTTGGTCTTAAATATTTTGACCAAGCTAAAATCGCACTATTTTATCATACAGCTGACGGTCAGTTGGAATTTTTTATTTATGATCCTCTCATACTTAACTTAAGAGTAACCATCATAATCTAAATGAACTAAATTCAAGTACGGACATACTTTATATTAGCATGGCATATTTTTATACCCGTTACTTATTAAAAATAAGTAAAAGGGGATATTGTATTCGTTGCAATGTATGTAACAGGGAGAAGGAAGCATCTCCGACCCTATAAAGTATATATATTCTTGACCAGCATCAACAGCCGAGTCGATATAGCCATGTCCGTCTGTCCGTCTGTCCGTCCGTCCGTCCGTCCGTCCGTCCGTCCGTCTGTCCGTCCGTGTGAGCGCCTAGATCTCAGAGACTATAAGAGCTAGAGCAACCAAATTTGGCACACAGATTTCTATAAACCCCACGCAGGTCAAGTTTGTTTCAAAATTTTGCCACGCCCCTTTCCGCCTCCGTAAATCGCGAAAATCCACCACACGCACAGTTTTTAAGATATTAGGTTTTTTTAAACGGTGAACGTTAGCTATTGTTTTTACCTATCATTCTACTAAATCCCAACAAGATCGGACAAACAGAAAGGTGGTACTGGCTGATTAAAGCTTTTAAGCAATAAAAGTGCCTAAAAGCATGCAACAAAAAAAAGTTTAATTTATTTAGGTAAGTAACGGGTATCCTATAGTCGGGAGCTCGACTATAGCCTTTCCCACTTGTTCTGAGTGTACTTGTAGAACAACTCAGACCTCAGGTGCCCGTTGCCAGTTGCCAGTTGCCAGACAATGAGTTGTCCACTGCCCAGTGGCAAATTCAATTAAAAATTTTTGAAACTCCTGCCATGTGCACGTGCAACGGGGGTCCATCAGGGTCAGGTCCTGGCCGAGTCACAGCTACAGTAACAGTAACAGCGACAGTTACAGTTACAGTTACAGGTGCTCGTCCTGTGATTGTCAGTTGATGGCGATGCGATGCCAGCGACAGGCATTTCAATTTACTTTTATGTCTCGTTTCGCCTTATCGCGGCGCAAATTGAAATGAAATCTTGACACAATCAGCATGCCACAAATGGCAGCAGATACAGATAAAGATTCAGATTCAGATTCAGTTTCCACATTCCACCTACAATTAAGTTAAACTTGGAGTCATCAATTTTGTGGCTAGCTGCCTCTAAACGTGGCATGCCACGCGTATTCAACTCCAGCCAGCTGCGCACCTTCTGGCAATGGGCAAAGTTTGTCACGGCTTAATATATCTATGGCAGAAAAAAACTAGCCGACCCCATAAGCAACGACTAGCCCATACCCTAGGGCAGTACAAAAAATAACTAAATTGTTTGAAGTGCAGTTGATTCTAAGTCAAAAACAATGCAAAGCTAATTTATGACTTATCTGTAGTTCAATTGCATATACCCGCCCTGAGCTTACACTGGGTATGCGGAAAAAAAAACTTGTCAACTTATTCAGTTGTTGTTGTTGCTGCCGACTTGGAAATGTTGCTTAAGATATCAAAAAGTTTATTTGGAACCAGCAGCAGCAACAGGAAACTTGCAAATGGTTTTAAGATCTCTTTTATTCCTCTGTTTATTTATAATAATAATTTTATGATTTTATTATTACTCGTACTACAACAAACTACTCGGTACTCGGTACAAATGTCGCTTTGTCTCTCTCTCTCTCTCTCTCTTTTCCCACATTTTGCCAAGATTTTTGCGCAAAACTTTTACGATATACTTTAATGCGACTTCCTTATATTATTTATATATAAAAGTCGAGGTGTATATAAATTGTAAGTAGGTAGTTCTGCTGTAACCATATTAATGCTCCATTTACATTTCACTTTGTGGCTCGGCGAACGAAAAATTATGAATATATAAATCATGAGAAAGTTTTGTGGGGTCAAGCTGTTTAGCATACTCGTATTATAATATAGTCTCGTAATAAATCAATAAAATATGCGTTATAAAATGCGATCTTCCAACAAATTTACTTGGCTTTTTCTTCATTTCAGTCTACGACTTAAAGTCTATGTTAATTAATTACATATATATTTATAATAATACTATAATTGAATAAATAAATAAAATATTACAGTATAGTTACAGATATATGCAAATGAATACTGATAATTTCCTTGCCTTTGGAGATTCTTTGTTGCTTTAGAGCTGTGTGTCAACATTTATTTCTTTTGAAGCGGAGGCATAAAAATGCAGTGCAGTCAACTGCGACGTCAACTGCGCTGCGCTGCAGATGAAGGGGCAGCAGAAGCAGCAGCAGCAGCAGCTGCTCCAATTTTTAGCATAAATAATCCACCGGCCTCGTTCGCGCGCCTCCTTTCACTGCCTTCGGGCGCACTTGTCAATATGAAACTGTGCTCCAACCTCCCTTCAGGCCCGCATTTAGTTTGCTGTTGCTGTTGCTGCTTCTGTCTGATGTTGCTGCTGCCTCACGCTGACGGCTGTTGCCGTCACACGCTGCATTTTTTCGCTCACCTGAATGTTTGTTCAGTCAGAAAGTTTTGATTTATTTACGGCGCAAGTTTTACATTTTACACGACACTCGCCTCCAATTACACGCTGCTTTCGCTGTCGCTGTCGCTGCCACAGTCGCTGCCTCAGTCACAGTCGCAGTCGCTGCTGCCGAGCAACCCTTTCGCTCAACTCTACTCATTTACACCTCAGCTGGCGCTGCGACAAGCGACAACAACCCTCGATGTTGCAGCAAAAAAAAAAACCGTAAAACAGAAATACTTTCCTTTAGATTTTAATCGCTCACGTGAGTTCTTTGCATGGCATGAGGCGACTTCTCTCTCTCTCTCTCTCACACACACTGTCTTTCGCTCCCTCTCTCTTTCCTTATTCGATATGTATGTGAGCATATGTGTGTGGACCTGTATTTAGTAGCAAAGCGGATAATGTGTCGCCATGTTGCTATCGTTATTGTTGTGGCCGTCAACGCGGCTGCATAACTTGAAGGACTTTGTGCATATAAATGCGACCTGTACAGGTGAACAGCGTGGGGCAGGGGCACATGTGGACAGACGGGACTGGGGTAGACCTGACACGAAAGCATTCTGCGACCCGTTCATCAACGAAAAATTCAACTTGATAACACGCTTATCTTAGCGGTTAGCTGCCTAGCTGCGTTTGCTCAAGTTTGCCTGGCTAAAATGCACAAATTGCAAGTTTATATTTGAATTTTTTAATTTATCTACACGTTTTAGTTTGAGTTTCATTAAATTTCCGCTCAATGAAATGCATAGATAGAATAAAATAGTGAAAGAAAATATCAGAACAGTAAAGAAACAGCCAGAAATATTCTATGAATATTAAAGAATATACTAAATACTTACATGGTGTGATCCTCTGTTTAACGCTGAACAACACTTCAATTTAATTAAAGTATGTAAAACGGAAAATGGTTTTATTATTGTTTTTAAATAAAATTAAAATAAAAATTAAATTAATTTTAAAAGATTCCTTATTCCTTTGATTTTTCTATTTTTAAACACCAGAGTTGTGCCTATAAGCATTATCATTACTATTTAATTAGCACTACTTTTTCAATGCCAGTTAAATGAAATTTCATTAGCACTACTTTTTTTCAATGCCAATGAAATGCCAAATTCATTAAAAAGTAGTTAATCAGGAACAACTCTGTTAAGCACCAATATTGGATATTTATTGGAATATTTGTTTCAATTGTGAAAATATATTTTCTTGATCAAGCTTACTGTACAAATTCCTCTTCTAGAAGTTAACTGACCGAGGCCATTTTATAGTTTCAAGTGGCAACTTTCAACTATTTTTCCACTGAAATTACTTTTGCATTTCCGCCTTTCAGCAATGACCTTGAATTTCAGCCGCTGCTGCTGCCCCATCATGAGGCACAGTCAGTGGCAACCATTGCCAATGGCCATCATCATCTCTTTCGCATGACCGAAGAGCCCAAAAACCATTAAAGCCGCCAGTCTGCCACTTCTTTAGCCACTTTGGTCTTAGCCACAGCATTCCTTCGAGATTTCCTCCCCCTCTCGACGCTCTTCTCCTTCGCCTTTCTCATCTTCCCGCATGTTTCTAATACGCTTTTGGGCTAAAGTAACAGTTGCTAAAATGTTTTCTATTGTTTTCACGCTCAACAAAAGGCAGACAATTAGTTTTCTTAAGCGACAAATCAAGTAGAAATTAAGTGGAGACGGACTGAGAAGGAGAGAAGGGAAAGATGTGAAAGGAGGGAGGTGTAAGGAGCTTGGTTTACAGGGCGCGAATGATAACAAAACAAAAGTGGATTATTGGCTCTTGTTCGCATAAACAATAGCATGTGCATATATCAATGTGTGTGTGTGTCGATTCTTGTGAGAGTGGGTGTGTGTGAGTGTGTGTGTTGTGTTTACACTTGTAGTTGTGCTTGTTTGCTTGTCTATTATGATAAGAGATGCTTGTTGTTGTTGCTGGCATGCAAAGCGGCTCAAAGTATTTGCTTCGTTTGCAATCGTTACGAGTACGGCTTTCCATTGAACAATGCAGCGCCACTTGGAGAACAGTAAAGATGCAGCCACAAATATTCTATAAAAACTAAAAGACGTATAACACTTGGCACTTACCATAAAAGTCCACAGACAGTGGGAAATTCATGGATACCATTTGCAAGAGTTGCCTTCAGTTGGGACACAAACCATTTTCGAACTTAGCTAAGGCGCATGCCCGAGCGAAAAGTGGCACGAAGCTCGTGGGGACGATGAGAAGGACGCTCGTTGGATTTGAAAGGACTCGGAGTGCTGGGCAGCACGACAGCGACGCCGGCAGAATAACGGTTTGGCCTATGCAGACGACGCGATTCGACTATTTGTGAGACCGACGAGCGAGCTTCGCATTCAGTTTGAATTGTGTCCTCGTAAAGAAAGGATATTCGTTACATTGTTGTTAAGTTGTTATTATAATTTCCAAACCGAAAACCAACAAACTAACAAACAAAGCAAATCAACAAAAAACATAAAATTGAAAATAAAATAAAGCACGCAAAAAAGAAAACAACAACTTGAAGGCGGAAATACAAAAACATAAAGCAAAAAGTAATAAAAGTATTCAAAACTCACAACGCGTACAAAATAAAAGCAGCAAAAGTGACTGCGAAATTTAAATATAAATAATTAAAGCAAAAAGTTAGAAATGTTGAGATCGTTATAACTTACTTATTTTATTTACTATTTCATTTAACTAGTTAAGTTTTTTATTTAAATGAAAGTTCATTAGCTTGGTAATTTAGTGAACTATCTTTCCTTATGTTCGGCTTTTGAGTGTTAGCCCATAAATGGTGCTGAGAATAGTGTTTGAAAAATTCATACATTTTGGGACAAATTTAGTGCAATCCTAAGAGTTCTTTCTGAGTGTTTATAAAGTGTTAGTTTATAGAACTAATATATATATTTAAACAATTTTGTAAGAGATTTTTTGCGAAATGCATTTAAAATGTTGAGCATCGATTTTAGTCTGTTGTATTTACATATACGACATTATTTTTCGGTATTTTGATTTTTTTTTTGTTTTTTTGGCACATTATGTGTAGCAACAATAACAACAACAATACAGATATAGAGACACAGACAGAGACACAGGCACACATGCAAACTGGCACTTCGGCTTATGTGGCACATAAACCGACAACGAGCAGCCAATAAATGCTTTCAGCCAGTTTTCGCCGACTGCCGCCCGACTCAGTGCGGCCGTATAAAAAAGGCCACTGCATTTGTGTGTATGAATCATACTCATGTACATTCACACACTCATTCACTCACACACTCACACAGCAGTTGGATGACAGCGAATGCTGTGTGTTGTACTTTTTCTTTTTAGCATTTTTCATACTTTCGTTGCTTTTTATTGCGTCTGTGTAACTGTCAGTATGTGTGTGTGTGCTGGTATGTCTTGGCTTTTAAAAATAAAAAATATAAGTTTATATTTATACATAACATTTGTTCGTCTGTCCCTTTGTCTGTCTGTCTGCCCATCCGTTGCGCCATAAAAACCGGAAGCGTTAGACTGACGTCGACGTTGACGGTGACGGTGACGTTGACGTTGACGCTAACGTCGCGTCGACCGAGGCTGTGACTGTGGCTGTAGCTGCCTCTGTTTCTGTTTCTGTGGCAGCGCCTGATCCTGACACTTGCCAACACTTGGGGCGTGCGATTTTCGGAGTTTTCCCGAGTTTTGCCTGTTGTCTGTTTTTAGTTCTCTGTTCCTTGGTTTCTGTTGGCTTCTGTTGTTGTCTCTTGGGCGCGTCACTCGTAAAAAGCAGAGTCTGAACTCAGCTCCTTTTATTATTATTGTTATAACATTTTGTTCTCTCGTTATTGTTGTTGTTGTACTTTTCTGTTTTTGGCACTTTCATATTGCGTTACGCGCACTTTCCGCATCTCTCGCATAATTTTTTATTTTTTGTTAGCTCACGCTTTGCCTTTGTCTGCGAAGGGACTACAGAAAACACACAACGCACACACACAAATCGTAAAATATTAAATTTAATTTTTCAAATGATGTGTGAATGGCTTAGGCTTGATATACGATAATGGTGGTGCCCAGAATGTAATGTTTGTTCTCGAGCAACATCATAAAAGTTGGGTATAAAATGTGCAATTACCCGAAAGATGCTTATTCAGAGAAGCACAGTCTTACTTCATGTAAAGAAAGGGTTATTATTACTGCTTGCGTAATCAAAAATAATTAGGAATTTAGATTTTGATCATGAAATAAGGACTGGGTATTTATGTATATTTATTTATTTGAAAATATGTTTTATTAATTTACCTTTACATATTAAAAGCTCTAGTCGAGGAAAAATTCATTTAATTAGCTTAGGGTTCAGTACATTAATTTATTTAAATTCAAAATTAATTATAATAATGTCCCCTTAAATACAGAAAAAAAGAATTTTTTATTGTTAGCTTTGATAAATATTTTCCTGTAATTTAATTTATTTTCTGTTTATTAAAAATGGCTGTTTTATTTATAGAATTCTTTGTGTTTTTTAGCGAGCAACTCTAACACGAAAGCCACAAGAACTTTTTTCAAAAAATTAAATCTTATTGGTCTGTGATAAGTGAAGGTAAAGCAAAATTCAACAACAAATAAAAAAGTTTGAACAAAAAAAAAAAAAAATAAAACAAATGCGAGCAGCAACCGCAAAGAAAAACTTTTGAAATTAATAAAATTTGTTGAGAATCATTTAACGCATCAAATGATTTGCACGTAACATTGAACAAAGCGCAAACATACAACACAAAAAACTACAACAACAGCAATTAAAAGTGCGGTTTCACACAAAAAGTTGAAAAAAACAGAAAGGGCGTCAGCTACGAAAATTATTTAGTAAAATTATAGCACGATTTGATGATAGACATCAACTGTGAGGCGGCACTTCATTAAACATCAAAGGGAATTGCGTTTAACCGCAAAACGTGGAATAGCAGCAGCAGCAGCAGCAGCAGCAGCAACAACAACAAAATCATCAGCAGCAGCAACAAGAGCACATTGCAAAGTGCAAAGTGAAAAAATGTTGGCAATGCCCACGCTAATGATGCCAGCAACAGCACAAATGACGCTCAGCAGTCAGCCATTGTCGGTGGCCGCAAAGCCCTATGAGACCAAATTGTTGGCCATCCACCAGACGCATCTGCAGCAGCAACAGCAGCAGCAGCAACAGGCGCCAGCACCGCAGCAGCAACAGCAGCAGCAACAACAACATCAGGCCAACGTCAAGCAGTCGCAGCAATCGTCGCAGCAAATGTCGATCATCACCACGCAGCAGCAGCAGCAGCATCCTCAGAGTCAGTCGCCGCATCAGCAGCAATCGCAGCAGCAGGCTGTCGCCGCAGCTGCAGCAGCTGCCGCAGCCGCTGCCCATCACCAGCAGCAGCAGCAACAGGCCGCCGTTGCAGCCGCCGTCTGTGCCGCTCAGCAACAGGCAGTTGCCGTACAGCAGCAACAACAGCAGCAACAGCAGCAGCAATACCAAATTCACTCGCAGCAACAGTCGCCGCAGCAGGTGCTCAGCGTTTCGCCCAAGCAGGGTAAGCCATCTTAATGAAAGCTATATATTTATTAAACTTAGTCAGTATCGATAAATATTGCTAGTTTTAACTGTTGACGAGTCAAATGAAAAAACAAAAAAAAATTGCCTTATGCTGAGATTCACAATAAACTGTGTAGATAAAATTAAATGGTGTTTAACTTAAATTAATTGTTAATTTAAAATCTTATTTTTAATATTATTTTAAAATTTAAAAATTATGCAAAAAAAAATATGTGGGTATAATACAACTCTGCGTTATATAACTTGTTAAATTGCTTATCTGAAAACTATTTTTCAAAATTTTATTCTAGCTTTGAATGCTTTTGTCTTCTGCATTTCAGTTCATTTCATTTCGAAATGAAAAATTACAACGAATATAAATAAGTTGTATCACTGAAATTAAGAAAATATAAATATAAAAATATTTCGATAATTATACGAAGCCAACTGTAGGCTTTAAAAATTAATGCCTTTAAAAACGAAAATGAAACTAAGGAAAGCAGTAAAAGAACATATCGATAAATATATAAATCCCACTACAAAGACAACAATTTTACTATCCGTTGTTATCATAATAAATATAATTAGAGCATAACTCATAAGCTTTACGATTGCAACGTATACAAGTTGATTTTAGAGACCATATTGAGATACTTTAGCTTCTGCCTTGTGCTATTTGTTTGTTTTTTTTTTCTTTGCTTTTGCGGGCAATTTGAACACTTTAAGCAGAGTTATCGATTTGTTTTTATTGAGCTGTAGTCGCAATTTCACGAGTTGTGTTGTGTTTTACGAGAAAGGCGCAGGCAGTTCAAGTAATGCTTTTTATGATGCCTCGTAAAAGCCAGCCAAGCCCATAATGGCTGTCTAATGTTATTTGGCCTCGAGGACACGTTGGAAAGGTGGCGCAGGGAGATTGGAAAGTACTGCGTGCTCCAGCTAGTTTACTTTCTCACTTACGCCCCCCTCTTGAAGTAAGTGGAAAACTAGCCAGGTATCCGTGATGGCACAATTATAGTGTTTAGGTGTTTACTTCTTGGCCCCGTTGTTGAGGTTATTGTTGTTGTGTTAAATCAAACAGAAATCAATTTGAAATTATTGACAATTTCCACTTTTGGCATTGGTTCAACGAATCTGATTCTGATTTCGATTTTGATATTGTCATACTGCGACTAAACGAAGGGCAAACAAACTGACAACAGACAGACGAGAGAGGAAGGTAAAAAGTAAATACATGCCACAAGCAAGTCACTTGCCAAGCTGAAGAGAATGAGGGAAAGGAAGAAGGTGTCGTGCGTCTGCTGTTGTTGTTGTTCTTGTTGTTTTCATTCCAAGTGCAACGCCCACAAAGTGAAAACTGCACTAAGCAAACAGCTGACGACGTCCAAGACAACCAGACAACCAGACAGAGGGACAGATAGACGGACGGACAGTCAGACGTCGTTGCCAATTGTGGCAAGTTGATGGGCAGCGTACAACGTGTCGCATACGTAACATTTAAACGCTGCTGACCAGCTGTAAGCCGGGCTAAAAGCTAATGTCGCTAGTCGATCGAATTGAATCGAACTTTGAAGTTTTCTTCCTTGTTTGGTAAAAACTTTCTTTCTTTGCGGCAAATTTGTTTTTAAATTTGCGACGTCGAGTGTCTGTTGAAATTTTCAATTGAATTCGTTGTAAGATGCAGAAACAAATTGTCAAAAAAAGAAGGAAAAACGCAGGAAAGAGTGAATGAAACGAGAGCAGCAGCAACAGCAACAGCAGCAGCAGTTGTCGTCGCTTCATGTCGTTCCAAAAGCAAACAGACTAACGCGCATTGCAAACGACAACAGCAATAGCAACAACAGCTACAACAACAACAGCAGTAACAACGAGACAAGCGTTGAATTTGGCTTTATAAAGTGGCCCCGGTGTCTGCCTGCTTCGTATATATGTATATATTGTACTATGTGCTTGCATTGTCCTTCTTTGTTAAACTCTAAGGACATTGACTGATGCGTTCGCCAGGCATTGGCACAGCTGCCAAGTAGCCGCCATTGTTGGCCAACTCCCACACTCACCTCGTGTCTCTCTTTCTCTCTCTCTTCTCTTGTCCTCGTCTCTGAACTTTAAGCAGGTGATCGATTTTTCCATTTAAACTTTCTCCCCGCAAATTGAATCAGCTTTAATCCGCTAGAAGGCGTCAGGCGACACCTAAATAATTTAATTCATTTCGATTTTCAAATCAAATTCTTTTGACAATAATCAGGCATGCCACATAAATCTCTTTCACTTGAGTTTCACGTCAATTTCATTTCTCCGTGCCACAGTCTCAATCACCTGCACAATTTTTGGTGAAACGAAATCATCGCTCAATTCACTGGCATCCGATGCCATGAGAATAATGTCACATTTTTTGTCCGAAATTTGGAATTTAGAGTTGTTGAGTAACCTTCATTGTTTGTCGCGCCAATAACTTTTAAATTTTTTTAGGCTATACAATATCAATTATTAAATAAATAAATTAAATAATATTAATTAAAGAAGAAATAAAATAAAAACCTACTTTTCAGCAATAATAAACTTACAAAAATTGCTAAACAAACCCTTGGGAAATTTAATCTGAGAAGGGGCCAACCCTTAGCAGCCTAGTACGAAAAGGTTGATGAACATGCTTAAAAACCTAAATCACACGAATTTCTGTGGCACGGAGAAATTTTCGAAGTGGAATTACTTTTTTCTGAAATCACTTTCACTAGTGTTTTTTGTGGCATGCCTGAATATATATTTATTGGTTTAAGTATTTGTTAAGTATTGCTTAAGTATTTGCTTAAAATGTAAATTTAAAAAAGATGTAGAATTTTTTCTGTCGATTGCTTTAATTCAGAGCATTAAATTCAAATGGAAATATTGCTTCGCCTTGACCTTAAAGTTGCTCGGTCTTAAATCTGACCAACTTTCAACTTTTTTAACTTTGTAAAAACTGATACGATATTCAAGTGAAATTAATATAGATTTTTCTAATTTATAAAAAATAAAATTTAATAGCTAGTTTTTAATTCATTTTGTACTTTTTTGTAGTCAATCAAATTCGTTTTTTCCAATGTATTTCAAAGGATATAAAAAAATGTATAAGGACACAGAAATCGCAGACGAGTTTCGATGCAGATTACACAGCTGTAATTAATTAAATGAACTTGTGCTGTTTGAATGATTGCAAAGGCCATCAGATCTGCTGTCTGGTCAATTGCACACCCACTTGGGAAGGAGTCTCACTCTCCTCTCTCGTTCTCTCTCCCTCTCGCTCTCTCTCTCTCTCTACCTCTCGCTCTCTCTCTCTCTCTTTCTGTCACTGTGCTTGTGCGATAATGATGATGACAATTATTGGCAGACAGCGAGCGCATTTGTCGAATGCATTTTGCCAAGCTGCGTGCAGAGCATCGGAGCATCGAGTCGGCTGGCGATAAAGTTGTTGGCCATTATCGTCATTATTGAAGCCGTTAAGTACGTTTGCGGCCATTACGACTATCTTGGCACAGTCACTATCCGGGTCTTGTCTCTATCTCTTACTCTGACTCTGTGTCTGTGTCTGTCTCTACCTTTGGTTATGCTTTAAATATGCTGGCAGTGACAGCGTTTTTTTAGTCTAGGAATATTGTGGCTGTTGTTGCTGTTGTTCCCCTTGTCGATGTTGCTGTTGTTACTGTGGTGGCAGCAGCAGTAGCGTTGCGAGTGGTCAATGGTTTTGAAAATTGAAAACCATATATCAATTGCCTAGACTAAGAGCATACTTTGCTGGCGAAAGCCCCTCGACTGGACCACGAGGATTCTGCAGTCTTAACGGTCCCACTTCTCACTCTCTCTCTCTCTCACTCTCTCTCCATCTCGGTGTCAGCCATTGCCGCTTTCAGTTGTCGTTGTCGTTGTTGTCTGGCTGCAACTTCTCGTTTTTCTTTCCTTTCCTTTTTTTGCACTCTCTTTGCCGTTGTTGCGCTTTTCTTATGGGCTTTCATTTATTTGCTATTAACCTGTCATTGTTCATTTTTATTATTGTGTGGTTTTTATGCTCGTCTGCCTGTCCCTTGTTGTTGTTGCTGCTGCTGTTGCTGCTGCTGTTGTTGCAGTTGTGTCTCGCGGCATTTTCCGGCACTTGGCACACTATGCACATGTATTTGTGTATGTGTATTGCGGCTCTTTGTGTGCGTGCAATAAATTGTTATTATCGCCACGATGCAGCATGTCGTCGTTGTTGCCCTTTCTGAATGTCCACATCCTCACATCCACATCCTCATCCTCATCCATATCCTCATCCTCCTGCTCATCCGCATCCTTAACGTTTGCGCCCGTCGACAGGCAATGCTAAGATTTATAACTTTTATTATTATTGAAGCTTTTCGCTCCTTTTAATATTTGCCGCATTTATCTGGGCACGTTTCAGGTTCAAGCTGAAACGGCTCCTTCGCATCTTTCCACTTTTATGGTTTATGATTAGAAAATCAATCATACGCCATGTTGACGTCGCGACTTGGCTAGTAAAGCAAACCTTTCTTCACCTGACACTTGCCATCAACATCATCATCGACAGCATCATCATTATCATTAGTATCATCATCCCCATTGCCTTGGTGTTAATTTTTTAATAACATGCCGTGACATTCATTGATACCGACTTGACTCTGTCTCCTTCGGGGGCTCTGTCTGTTTGAACTCCGCTTATAGATAGGGTATTAGCTAGGGTATACAAAAGAGAAGTCCTATAAGCGGCTGATTGCCAAACACAACAATGATCAGAGAACTCTCAGTCTCTATTCTCTTTGTGTCTCCCTGGGCAGCGCTTCATTTACGGGCTGTTGGAAAGACAACGACAAGGACCAAAAGGACGAGGATGGTGCGGGAGACAGATTAGTATGCTCCTCGTGGCCAGGGACAACTGATGGCCGTTCATTTTCTGCAACGGACAACGGCTGACGCCTTGTTATTAAGTGAGAAGGGAGAGAGAGAGAGAGAGAGGAAAAGAGGAGACAGAACCAGACAGTGAGGTAAAAGTTTTTACAGACCTTCCGACAGTTCTCTCTGCCTGCCCTGCTCTGCTCTGCTCTGGACTCGACTCGCCTCGCCTCGATTTCTTTTTGTTTTTTAAATGCCTGCAAACAACAAAAGCAAGAGCAAGAGCAAAAGCAGCATAAGGCAGTTTGGACAGGCGGGATGAGCATACAACGACGTAGCTAATACTTTAGCAGCCGGATTAGGTTCAATTGGAGCGGGCAGCACAGAAAAAAAGGAAGGAATCTAAATCCCACTAAAGCACCATGCACAGAGAAAGGAAGAGAAAAAAAGAGAAGCGACAGACTTTGGAACAAAACAAAACAACAATAAAAAAGTACGCTTGTACACAGCATTAAAGTTTAAACGTTGGTAAATTCCAACAGCTTCCGCTTAGTTGGACAACGTTTGTAGAGACAATGGAGAAACATCCACACAATGTCCACATGCATCTATCTGTGTGTGTGTGTGTGTGTGTGCATGTGTGTGAGTGTGTCAGGTGCGTGTGTATTCATAGGTGAATTCATATGTCTTCTCTGCAAGGGTGCAAATGTAAGGCGAGCTTACAAAAATCGATCAAGCTGCCAGCTTTGAGGTTATTAATGAAGTTCGATCCATGGAGAAGTTGACTGCAGGTCAGCATGAATACGCGTCACACCACGCCACGCCCATCACGCCCACATTTTGATGCAGCAAGCAGACGGAACGCAAAGTAAATAAAAGCATTGCATACTTTTGAGCGCTGCGGTTTGCCGATAAAAACGTGGCCATAAAACGACAACAAAAAGCGACACACACGCACACACACACACACATACTTAAACGACAATGTGTTTGCTGTGCTGTGGGATACACCCCACCCCCTTCCCTCTTCACCTCTACCAAGCTGATCAATATTTTATATGCAAATTTTAAATGTCAGCAAATATTCATGCTCTTTCGTCTGTTTGCCTGAAATACGAGTAAAACGGCAACAGCAACAGCAAAAATCGATGCTGGCCGCTTTAAAGCCGCTGCGCTCGAGGTCAACTTGGGGTCACGCGGGCAGCAACAGGAGGGGGGGGGGGCAAAGCAGGCGGGGAGCAGCAGCTGAGTGAACGCCTTGAAACCATTTTGATATTTGGTCGCAGTGCCGCCTTTGTCTTTGGCGTTGACATAGCAACAAACCGACACCACGAGAAGCAGCAGCAGCACCACCACCGCCACCACCGCCACCCATTGTCAGTGGTTTGATATCTGCTGCTGCTGCTGCTCTTGGCCACATTTGCACAATGCTGCAGCGCATACGAGCTTGACATTGTCATTGCTCTCCTGGCTGTTCAGTCGGTCGGTTGGTCTGCTGGTTGCCAACATGAAGCGTAGCACTTTTTAAAATGACTAACGGCAGCTGCGGTAGCTGCCAGCGGTCAAACACACACACACACACACACAGACATTGAGAGCGAGTGAAAAACCCACAAAGCCACATCCGTCTGTGCTCCAGAGCTCTCTGGCCTTTTGTTTCGCAGCTGGCGTCGCAGTTCGTTTGTTTGCCGCGTGACCAGACCAAACAAGCGGAGTCCACAGACCAACAGCAGACCAGGGAACCACTCTCCTTCCCCCTCCCATGCCGCTCTTCCTCCCTTCTCCTCCAACTCCTTCTTCTTCGTTGATTTGTATATTTCGTGGCAGCATAATTTATTGATTGAGTGTTTGGCCAGTCTCCCATCCTTTCATCCTTCCATCTGCCGCCTCCTGCCCCGCACATCAGTTCAACCTGCTCAACCCCCCAAAATTTGCTTCCTCGATTTTCTATTGTCATTGCGAATATTTTTCAGCGCGGTTTTTTCTTTGCTTTTTCCCACTGCTCCGCATTTGGTTTGATTTTGTCAGCTTCGCTTTGTTGCGCTTTTCACCAGCTCTTTTGGCTGCTGTTAACTATGTTTTCCCCTGTCCCCCCCTCTCTCTCTCTCTTTCTCTCTGTCTGTCTGTCTATCTGTCTGTCTCGGCTGTCTGTCTGTCTCGGCTGTCTGACTGTCCCCAGCAGCGCTAAAAATTTAAATTGGTTTGTTTTGTATTGCGGCTGCTTCGGTGGCAACTTCTCCTGCAGCTTCTTCTGCTCGTTCTACTTCTTCTTGTCCTCCTTCTCCTTCTCTTCCTCCTCTGTCTGCTTCTGTTGCTCGTTTAGTTGCTTCTGCTCCTTGTGCTTCTTCTGTTTTTAGCTGCGCTGCCATAAAATTGCAAATTGCAATTCGTCGCCATGACTCGTTGCCTGACACTGTCACTCGTCTCCCCTCTCTCCCGCTCTCCCCCTTTTACCACTGTCCCCCTTTCCCTTCTTCACTCCTGCACCTGCCTTTTGGCCACAGTGGCTGCTGCAAGATGCCGCCTGCCTGCCGCACGTTGCGCATCGTTGACAAAGTTACGAAGCTGTGGTAAATTTTATTTGAATTTCCAATGCAGCAATTCTAGCTGCTTCCTCTTTCCGCTCACCCTTTCGCCCCTTCCCTTGTTATTGTTGTTTTTGGCCAGCTCGTTGCGGTTAGGAAGCGTTGATGAATGAAGTGCAGTTAACACCCAAAAAGCGTTTGCTTTTGATTTGTCGCCACAGCAGCAGCTTGTGCGTTCCAATTAATCATGGCCAGCAGCGTATAACTTGGCTCAAATGATTGGGCCAGCGTCGAGAGAAAATACAAGATTGGTGGCTGCCATTATGTCGTGTCGTATCGTGTCGTGTCGGCCACAAAATGCTAAGCCAAGCGAACAATTTTTAATCATATCGGGGATCAGTTCAGCCCAATGTCATGTCAAACTTGTTGAGGCCGTTCTCCTGCTCCGTCTTCTCCTCCGTTTCCTCATTCTCTCATTCGCCTGAGGAACCCGCATCAAAGCTGAAAACAAGACAAGGCAAACAAGAGACAACATGTCGAGCTGGAGGACATGGAGGTGTTGCCAGTTTAATGATAACAATAAAACAGAGCGCCAAGCGAAGGGCATCAATGTCACAAGAGGGTCTCAACATGTGTGCGTGTGTGTGATGAGTGTGTGTGTTGTATGTATGTTGACTGGCAACCAGCAACTTAATTTTTTTTGCTTGGGGGCAACCTGAAAATATGAGGGGTTGTTGCCTTGCCTTTTGAAAAATTGCGGCAGCAGCAGCAGCCTTAAATCAAAAAATTATATTGTCATACGAGTATAGGCAAAAAGAGTGAGAAAGGGAGATGGAGAGAGAGGAAGGGGGGGCGACAAAGAGAAAGAAAGACAGAGAGGTAGACATGAAGATTGGCTGACTAGGAGCCATAACAGGCGCAACATGTTTGCCATTTGAGTGTGGGCTGAGTTGGAGTATTTGGGTCTACAAGTGATAAAAGTGATGGCAAAAGGAAAGGCAACTTTGTGGCTCTGTGGGAGAAGGGACCGGAGACACCAGACCAGCAGCCGTGGATGGTAAAAATTAATTTATAATAGGCATCCTTTATGAGATGACAAGGATGCTGAATAAGATAATGGCATCAACAAGCAGCCAGCCAGCCTGCCAGGATGAGCAGACAAATGGCGCGAGCACCAAAAAGGCGTAGACTTCCTTCTTCCCCTCTTTCCACTCTCTCCACTGAGTGGAAGTGAGAAAATGAGGGTGTTAGAGGGGGGCAAAGGGAGCTACTTTGGGGGCGTTGGTCGCATGTTTGGCAAATAACGAAATTACTTATCGCACGAAGCGAGACCAAAAGGGAACAACAAAAACAACAACAAAATAAGATGATGCTTGTAAGCTGTTGCTAATAAATATTTAAAAATGTTTTGCTCCTTTTCGTTACACATGAAGGAAGAAAAACAACGGACAGGCATTGAGAATGTGGGAGAAAATGAGAAAACGTGATTTGTAGCCGCTCTCCAAGTGCGCACAGTGGTGCCAAAATCGAAGTCAAACCTGTCTGAAGTGCGAGCAGACAATTAATTATGTAACAAGAGTCGGGACAAAGCAAAATTTCAAGTACCTTACACGTTGTTGGAGTGCCAAATTTCTACAATACTATATATCAAATATTTAATTTTGAGGTGATAATTAGCACACTTGAGTTGAAGTTGAGGCTCTATTAAGACTTATTGTGCAACAAATTATAATATTGCCTATACAATTAAATCCATAGAAAAGTTGTTAGTGTATTTTTTGTTAAACAGAATTTAAAATCAAGCTAGCTAAAAATATTTACTTCATATTTTTATTATTTTTATAATCTAAAATATTTCTTTAGAAATTTAATATTTCAATATTAATATTTTTTAATATTTCAACATTCATTAAAAATGCTGAAAATATTTATAAGAAAATATAAATGAAAGCTCTTCTTAAATACTTAAGATTTTCACACTAAATCGTTTTCAAATAATGCACGATAAGCTAAATTGGTTTGTAAATTTCTCAAAGATTCCTATAAAACCGATGAATCTAATAAAAATTGATCCTGCTGGCATTTTGGGCAGTTATAAATTGCTGCAAACTTATCTGTTTAATTTGAAATTTATGTTTCACTCGGCTATCTGGATACAAACTCGGCTCATCTCTCGTTCTCAAGTTTCGAGGCGTTTATTTAATGCCGCACCCAAGCATTAACCTGATACGAGTATCGCTGCACAAACAAAAATAAAGAATGTAAAACATGAAATACATTCACACACACACACACACGCGCACACACTGATACTGGGGTGTACCTGGCTCATAAATGAGCAAAGATACGAGCCTGATAAAGGCAAAGGCAATAAAAAGTATTTTATGAGCAAATTATGTTTATTAGCGCGTCAAAATGTCAACATTATGAATGACAAAATACATATTAAAGAAAATATGAAATATGAAGCGTGATATTAAGTAAAGTTGACAAGCACTCACACACACACGCACACACATCGACTCCCACGCATATGACAAAGGGCAATAAAAAGTGTTGCATACTTTTTGGCAGCCAATTCAAAGGAAGAGTTCAAGCAAAAGAGAGAGAGAGAGAGAGAGAGACAGACGACTAAAAATACTCGTATCCCTCGTCTGAGTTTGAATTTTCGGCTTATTGGTCAAAGTGCATACAGAGGCCACTCGATAGAAGGCACACACTAAGCGAACGAGAAAGAGGCACCAGCTGGCAATGTAATGCGGCCTTGTCTGTTGTCTACTTTGTGGCAGGCAACAAATATAATTCGATTTGCTAGCTAGCTAAACATGCACACGCTTCGAATATGAAAATCGTTGCTGCTGGAAAAGCTTTTGTAGCTTTTGTAGGTTGCCAGCCACGAAAAACCGGCAAAGCCAACGAACCAAAAGCAAACAAAACAACAAGCAAATTACAACAATGGGTTGGGGAGGGAGACATTATTGCAACAGTGCAACGATGCCACACGATGCATGCTAAATGTAATGCACAATGACAAAACGCTACCCCCAACCAAGACACACACACACACACACACAGCCAGACACATACAGATGGCAACTGAGCAGCGTATAAAAATAGTTGATGGCAACGATTGCAAACGACGACGACGACGACGACGACGAGCAGCGACTAAAGACGAACGCCTCCACAGCCAGAGGGAATTACAGCCGTTGCACTGGTGCAGCGTTGCGGTGGTGCGGTGCACTATGGGTAGTTGACCATTTTTTGTGGCATAAATTGACAACACGTTAAATTAATTCTAATAAATTAATTGGAATTGTGATGCTAGCTCCTAAAATACTTATATTATCAAAAAGTGCAATAAAGTGCACCTTGAGACTAACTGTTTTTTATAAAGAACAATAACGCTACAACATAAATATAGATGCTTGCTTTGCAAAGTGGAACTTGCCATTTGAAAAGCATCCATTGATATCACTTGATAGACAACCAATTATTTATAAGATACGTACAAAAGCAACAACATTTAAGCAACAACACAGTAAAAACTCAAGCAGTAAACATCCACTGAGAAGTTGAATTTTAAATTTGATTTTCTTTGACTTTTATTAATTTTAAAATTCCCTTTAAACATTTTGCTCTTTATCAAAGCACAGCACCAGCTGTGATCTTAACATTTTATTGTAATGTTAACATTTCTTTTATGTAACATAACAGTGTGATGTGTTTATAATGTATTTGCAAAACTGGTCAAGTGGCCCACAGTGCGGTGGTGCGGCGAGGGGGCGGCTGGCAACGCGCATGACGCGAGGCTGGACTGCCTCACTGGCTGACTGTCTCACTGGCTGAAAGGCACAGGCGGAAGCTGACGAAATGTTGCCGATGCGCTTTGCTAACGATGTGGGCAAAAACAACGCAACGCCTACGATGTTGCAACAGCAACAACAGCAACAATTGCAGCTGCAGTTGTCCAAAGTTGCTTTCTCCACCTTCAGTCAGCCTTCTCTCGTTGCCTTTTTTTCGTTTATCGTTTTTTGTTGTTGCCACAAGTGGATGGGGGTTGCATTATCTGCAATTGTGTGCGTATGTGCATGTGTGTGTGTGTATGTCTGTGTGTGTGGGTATAGCTTTGTGTGCCACTGTTGCGTTTTTATTTGCTGCTGTTTCGGCTGCCCGTCCTCACTCTTCGTTTTCGTCTTCGCCTTCGTCGTTTGGGCGCAAAACTTTTAAATTAGAAATTTTTGTTAGTGGCAACTGCAGAGAGGAAAGAGGAAGAGTGAAAAGGGAGCACTGTGTGTGTGTGTGTGTGTATGTGTGTAGGGCAATGAGCAGCTACTGCCTGGCACTCAATAGTTTTTTTTCTTTTCTCAGTTTCTGTTGTTGTTTTTTGTTATATACTTTGTTAGTTGGTTAGTTTTTGTTTGCTGCAGCAGCAACAACAACAACAGATGTTGTTGTGGTTTCCATTGACACTCGCTAGTTGCAACTATTAATTTTTAATTTTTTCTCCCTCTTTTCCCTTTACTCTTTTGTTTTTGCTACTGTCGTGTGAAGCATTTTGTGGCTGCTGCTACAAAAGGTTTTGAGAATTTAAAGTTTTTAATGTAATTTGGCAGATCGCTAAAGTGTTTGCTGTTGATGTGGTTAGGGCGTGAAATGTTGCAGTTTAGGGGGAGGAACAGTTGAGGAGAGTGTGGGCAAAGGGAGAGTTATAAAAGATAAGGTGGATACTGTAACATATACTTGAATGTCCTCAGCTTATGTATTGAGATAGTTTAACATTGTGGCTGCAAAAATTATAAAGTAGATTCTTTACTATAGAAGGGAAGATATAGAAATTGCATGGATATTTATAACAACTTAAAGTTATTAGATTAATTGTTGATGAGAGTGAATTAAAAGGAGCTCATTTAAGGCGGATGTCTACGAGAAATGCAATGTTCTCGAAATATCATATCGACACTCAAAATTGTAATTGGAGCATAAGGACTTAAGGTACTTCAAATAGAATATGTAGGATTAAGGGTATAAGGGATTGTGATTTGACACCTTTCACTGCCACACATTCACATACAGTCCACCTTTGAGTTCTCATAATAACTCAATCAATTTTAACAATATGATAAAAGCATTTTCCAATTTTCTCTATTGCATTGCCAAAACAGTTTTCAACACTTTGGCTTTAATGTCAACTCGCACAACCATTCTCTTAATTTAATTTCATCGTTTTTATTTAGCAATTTCGTCGTTTTGTGTGCAGCCCCTCCAAGTTGTTATTATCATTTTTTTTGTTGGCTGACTGACGGACTGACTGCTGTTGAGTTTAACAAAAGAGGATGTGATTGAATTTACTTCACCCACCACAGACCGATCTATAAGGCAACCGCCAAGCGAAAGAAATAGGAGGAAAAAGGTGGTGGCACAGAGATAATTTGAGCAGTAGGCGTCACCTAATGGCATTCCACAAATTGTTTGTTGAATAAAAGTGCGGCAAGAAAGCCAAGGAAAAGAAGGCGGCCTAGAGTTTCGTAAAATGCTTGTTAAAATGCCCGACTTCTGGCCGGGTCCAGAACTGGCTGCCATCTGCCCACGCAGCCAGACGAAGAGGAAAAGGTTGTCATGCTGCCAAGACGAGCCAAAAGACGTCGACAAAAAAATAAGGAAAAAAAAACAACAACTTAATACCCAGCTGATGCCTATTAAGCACAGCATTTGTGGCACCCACCAGCAACTCGTGCCCTCCCCTCGACCACTCCTCCCTCTGGGCAACCACTGACTTTGCGTGTGCTTTGCCTTGATTTTGAGGCTGTGATATTTTCATTTGCTTGATTTGTTTTGGCATAATTTCGCTTCGACTTGGCTTGTCTGGGGGATGCTTCACTAAATTATTGTGAACCGAATTCCGCTTTTTCGTAAATGTTTGTACAATTCGGTATGTGTGCGTGTGTGTGTGTATGTGTGTGACTGGCATTGGCAAACCGCAAATCAGCAGTTTTTTTATTTATTTTTTTTTGCTTAGTCTAGTAAGAGAGCCCTGAATAATGACCGAACTCACACACATTAAGCATACGCCCCCCGTATGCCTAGACCACAATACCCCTCCCCCACTACCCCCTCCCTCTAGGCGTTTGGGGTGCCAGTCAAGTGACGACGCACACGTAGCAACAATAATTTCAGCTAATTGCTCTCTGAACAGCCATTTCAATGCGAAATGAATTCTGTGCATTCTGCCCGATGCCCCAAATTGGACTACAGCTAAGAGAGAGAGAGAGGAGTAAAGGGGAAAGTGGAATAAGGCCCATTCATTTTGGGTTGTGGATGCAACAACAACAACAACAGAAACTGGCATTGACCATCGACTGGGCCAGTCTGGGATAGCTGTAATAAAATTACGTATACGCAGCGTGCACGCTCTGTCGGGCTGCATATGAAAAACGAGTTTGGCCGAGAATAAATGCAGACGGGACGATCACACAAACACTAACGAGAGGTCCGTAACACAATAACAGACAGACAGACAGACAGTTGGAATAGTTGGCCTGACTGCCTGCTATGACTTTCATTGCCATTCATATCTAATCGCAGTCCATTTCCCCACTTCCCTTCTCTCTCTGTCTGTCCATGCTGTCTGCCGGAAAAAAATTAAATTTGTCTCTTGACTGACAAATGTCCCCCGAGTGGGTAAAACCAGAAAAGTACTTGACGATACGTAAAAGTCAAGTCAAATTGCAGACGGAACAGAGCACTATGACAGAAGAGAGAGAGAGAGAGAGAGAGAGAGAGAGATAGCGAAAGAGAGGGGAGACTGTAGGAGCTTTGGCTCTTTCATAAGTCTGCTTGTAATGCTGTTAAGCGGGCAAAGATACTGTCACTGTAGTGGGCCCACACTCACTTATATGTATATGTATAAATATATATCTGTGTCTGTATCTGTAGCTTTGTATCTTTGGCCAAGAGCAGAGCAAACGCCCAAGCAAGGAGTCGGGGATAGGAAGAGGAAGAGAAGGAGAGGAACAGGGGCCAATGGGGCAACGTCAACGGTAGCATTTGTGGACTGTGGACTGTGGACTGGGACTCTGACTTGTCCTGGGCTGAAGAGCAGCTGATGTTGATGATGATACACACTCAAGTGCGCTTTGGGTATAGCCAAGTAGTTGAGTAAATATACACACGCACACACAACAACAGAGTGAGAGAGGTAGTGAGAGAGAGGGAGAGACACATACTAAAAGCTATGCTGACAATATGGCGAACACAGAGGCCGCCGCTGCTCTGACTTATTTATGCCAATTTTGCGTGTATCTGTGTGTGTGTGTGTCTCTGTGTCCCTTATCCTGTTTGCGGCTGTTGTTGATTTTTGGCGTATTCGCTTCTATTTAAACATTTAAAGCAAGTTGCTACGTGTGCCGCATATCTTGATGTGCCCCACAGTGGGCACAAATCAACAAAAATAACCACAAAAAATTATGTATTTAAATACAATCAGCATGCCATAACTTCAAACTCAAAGTACTCGAAAGTAATAAACGAATTAAAGAATTTCTTTGCGCACTTTCCACTGTCTCGACTCTGGCATTGACTGATGCGCTTGCCAACGTTTTCCAAGTTTGTCTCTGACGGAAGGAGAAAATCCAGAGCAAGTCAACGAACCAACCGAGCAAACAGCACAAATGAACGCGAATCGAATCTCGTGAGAGCTGCTTTCATTTCATAAGCTTTTCATCAATTTAAATATTTAACGAGTATTTTTGAGTTGATCACATTTGACGGTGGCTGCTTTAAAGTGACTACAAAATTGAAGGGAGGCCGCAACTGTGGCACAGATTAAATTTCCGCCCCTATGAATAGCAGCGTGTAGCTAATAGAAACGCCGAGTGCGATGCGGTAGCTGCGAATTTGAATGCCAGCGATGACTGTGGATGACTGAGGATGGAGATGGGTTGGGCTGGACTGGGCTGGACTGGACTGGACTGGACAGCGAGGAGGTTAGGTCCCCTGCCGGACGATCCCTGGTCGACGTTCGTCAGTTTCCAAATGTCCGAAAAAAGAAATCCAATTTGCCAGACGCGCGCACGTTGGCAATGCCCCTCGAGGACATGCGTGCATAAAAAACTGGCGAGAAAAAGACCAACAAAAAAACAAAAAAAAGTCCAAAAGAGCACAAATGCAATAGCAACGAGTACAAAAAAAAAAAAAAAGTAAACTGAAAGCAGAAAACTGGCGACGGCTGCTCGAATACAAAACCCAAAAGCAAAAGCAAAAGCAAACGCAAACCATGAACCATGAACGAGCTCGGCCTGACCGTGTCCGTGTCCGTGTCCAGAAACGTGTAGAAAATAAAAATTTCTATTTAAATGGCAAAAATCAACAAATGCAACGCAAAACAATCTAAAACACAAATCGAAATTAAATGACCGCACTTGCACACAAAAGCGCGATTCACACACACACACAGCACACACACATACACATACACAGTAACATGGTAAAAACAAGCCACTCACAAAAACAAAAACCAAAAAAAAAAAAAGCTGAAAAAAAAAACTAAAACAAAAAGGGAACGAAGCGTCTGACTGAAATAAAGTGCAGCAGCTGCGCAGTCCCCCAAAGGGAGCAACGTACGGAGTCAGGAGGAATGAAGGGCAGCTGTTGGCTCCTGCAGCCCTTAAGAGTGAGAGGGAGATGTGTGTGTGTGTAAGTGAGAGCGAGAGAGAGTGGGAGAGAGAAGGGGCTCTGCAGAGTCTGACAAATGCGGATGGCTTCGCGTCGCGATGCTTGTCCAGCAATTTCAACATTTCATTCAGCGGCTGTGAGATGCGAGTTTTGAATTTGATTTTTGCCTTGTTTTACGTTTTTCTTCTCATTTTTTTGTAGTCGTTGCTTTAGGTTATTGTTGGCATTTGTATTGTCCACAACACAACACTCACACACTCACACACACACACACACATGGAGTGGCCATTTAGTCATGTGTACAACGAGTGCTGCTTTGGTAAATGCTTTCAAATGTTGCACTCGACTTTAACACGCTGAGATTAGCTTGAATTTAAATTGTTTATACTTAGCTCAAAGTTATTATTTATTTTTTACTTTAAAAAGCTGGGCTCGATACACACTCTGCCATTTAAAAAGACTAATAATTTATTTCATGCTGGGCCTCAGCTATTTGTGCTGCAAATGAGCTCATTCAATTAACTCGACACATTTCATTTGTCTGTTTGTATTTTTTTCTTTTTGTTTCTGAGGTGTTGGCGCCTTGTTAACCTTTTACAAAGCACGCTTTTGGCCAGACAGGCAGCAAAATTAATTAACTGCAAATGTGTGAAACTAAATAAAGCCTCTTTCTCGGGGCCAAAGCCACACACGCAGACGTGGCCAACTGGAAAACTCTTTACAATTAACAACCCAACGCGAAGCGACCCAATTTGTTGCCCTATTCCGGATATGCTCAAACTAGATATATGTACATATGTTAATGTATATATATGTTTATAAAAAGACGCATATGTAACAGTCATGTCACGACCCGAAGCGGCTAAAAAAGAGATCGCAGCCGCCTTTTAGGCCAACATCGAAAGTGTGACTGAGCCAGGCTAGTTAGCCATGTAATAGTGTGTGCGTGTGCGTGTGTGTGTGTGTGTATGTGTGTGAATGTATCAACACCTACGCTTACACATACTAAAAACTAGTGACACGATAGCCACGTGAAAAGCGAAAGGGAAAAACGACTGGAAAAAAGATGGAAAATGAAAATAAGAAAGAAAAAACTGTGAAGCGGTAACCGCAATTTGACCCAGGTTTTTACTTGCTTTTACCTGCCGTGGCGCCCGACAAATATGCAGATTGCATGAATCAAGAGCGTGCAGGGGTGGAGAGAAAGAGAGAGAGAGAGACCGAGAGCGAGAGAGCGAGTGGGTCACCTGCGTCGCGTTTACTTTTAACATGTGCTAGCAGCAGCAACAACAACAACTCCGCAGGGCTGTTTGTCTGGCTCCATTCCATCCCCCGCCCTTGCCACGCCCCCACTCCACACCGCACAACAAATGCCGTTTAATGGACATAGTCGTTCCTGGTGGTTGTGTGGCTGTGTGGCTGTGTGGATGGGGCAAGGGCAGAAGGGGGTGTGTCTGCCGGGTATAACCACCCAAAATCCAATGCAAACACGACTAGGCCGTATACAATCTTTGTGACCCTTTTATTTTTGTTGCCTCTCCTCTCCGTTTGTTGTTTAGTTGAGCGCTTTCGCTTGTTCATCTTGTGCACAGGAAAAAAATACATTCTCAAATACAATTTTAAAATTTCTGATTTTAGCATGCATTTTTTGAAAACAAAATCAAAATAGTCAAAATATTTGTGGAGAACAATTTTGAAACATCGTATTTAAAACAAGTACTTTGGACTTGGTTTAAGAACTTCAGAGATTACCGATTTTCTGACACCGTTTGGTTTGATTTTCTCCCGGAATCCCGGTTTTTTTTTCAGTGTAGTATTTTCTGACTCTGTTGTTGTTTTTGATTTTATTGCTAGTGCTGTAGTTGTTGTTGTTGTGGTTGCTGTTTAGGTGTTCTTGCTGTCCTTAAAAGCAAACATACGCAATTTCTATTTCGTTCTCTATGTACTCGACACTCAAGTATGAGTGTGTGTGTGTGTGTGCGTGTGTCTGTGAGTGTGTGTGAGTGTGTACTTTCTAATTTATAAGGCAACATGTTCGTTTACTCGCCTTGGGAGCACTTTAATGCATTCGAGGTTGTCCTTCTCTCTTTTTGGCCTGCCTCTTTTCGATTTCTGATACGCAAATTTGCCATTTCCATGTGTCTTTGTCTCCGTCTTTGTCTCTGTATTGTCTTGTCCTGCTACACTTTTTACACAATTGTCAACGCACACACACACACATTGAGCAAATGCAAATGGCAGACCACCTCCCTTCGCCCCCCTTCGACCCCCTGAATCGGCAAACAATGACGCCTATGACTAGCATTTAAATGCGAAATTTGCACGCGAGTGGCAACCGGAATGGAACTTGCCCCAAGACCCTGCACCTCTCATCCCCTCTCTCTCAGACAGTCCCTCTCTTTCTCCTACTTTGCATCTCTCTCTCTCTCTCTCTCTCTCTCTCTTACTCTGCTTCCATTTAAGAGCTGCCTTTCTGGCCTGATTGCTTTATAAGCAGAACCCAACAATACACTGAATTTTTTCAACATTACTACGCTATGTTTCTCTCCCTTCCCCTCATTTTCCCTCTATCTCCATCTCTCTGTTGGCTGTTTCTCCTGCTTCGCTGGCAAATTTAAATCAAATTATTGACATTTGTTTAAAGTCAACGCAGACGACTTGCATACAAATGACTTCAATTTCCAGCCACGACTCTCTTAAAGTCAGTTGCAAAATCAGCACAAAATGGACACGAGCCGTAGGCAAAAGGGCACAGCTGATAAGGGGCCCCAGTCAGGGGGTGGAAAGGGGTGCAAGACGAGACTTTCGCTTGGGGGCAGCAACCCTTTGCCACAGTCGTTGTTGTTGTTGTTGCTGTTTCTGTTGATGTTGCTTTTGCCTCTGCCATGTTTTGTTTTTAATAGTTACTGAATCTCATTAGAATTTAGATGAGTCTTAATGAGTCATTGTTTTACACGTTAGACGGTCGCGATGAGGACGACGTCGACGACGACGACGCCGCTGGCAGTAGCAGCAACAACAACAACGACAACAACAACAACAATAAAGACGCGGCACTCAGAAGTAAGAACTTAGAATAGTGCAACGTCGACATACAATAACCCAAAGTTTCTGCGGCAACGGCACGAAAAGGTAGCTTGCCACACACACACACACCCTCACAACCACACACACACTCGCACTCTAAAAGACACAAACAAGCTTTGGTCTATATGTATTTATATATATGAATACATATATATACGCTGTATGAAAGGCATTCAAAGCAGGGCGAAACGTCGCACAACACAATGAAAGTTTCATTTGATCTGCGAGCAACGCGACAACTTGATGAGGATGCTCCTCCAGAAGTTTCCCATGTGCCACTACAAAGGACTTTAATAACAGACCAGACAGCGCTGAGATATTTTCACAGACAAATAGTATAGGAAATTGTTGTCGAGACTGTTGCTCGCTTTGCAGATAACTTTAATTCATTTAATTTCAGTAAAATGCATGAGATTTTTCATTTGTAAAAGAGAGATAGTACTAGATTTAGTAGATAAAAAAATGTATATAGAAACTTTAAAAAGAGATGAGCTCAAGAATTGAAAGTAGTACAGAGATATTTACAAGTATATGAAGAAAAATAAATATAACTTTTGAAATATACATAAAATTTAGAGGTAGTGAATTAGACATGAATTAGATATGGAAGAAGAATATTCCGAGAAAAAATAATATTTTATAAATTATAGTTATAATTCAGTCAGTGAGTAAGTCAGGACAAAGAGTTTTATATATATAGAAGATAAAATCAAAAACTTTTTTTTTCAATTGCTAAAGTAAAAATAAAAAACAATGAAAATAAAATAAAAAACTGAAATTCAATTATCTTATAATTTTTTTATTTAGATCGAAAAAGAGGAGTTTTCCTTTAATTTTTTTAGCAAAGATCAACAAATAACTTTTTTTTATTAATTTATATTTTAAAAATTATAATCGTTACTGCCCCTGGTTATAAGGATAGAAATCAATATTTATTGATTACAGACATATGGATTTAGGTAAATTCATTTACAGAAATAAATAATAATAAAATTAGTGAATTAATTAAAATATATATAGAAATGACAGATCAAAAGTAAGAACAAAGCCCAACTCTGAATCAGCTTTTACACATACTTGAACTAAGCCATATTGCACATTGCGCTTTATCAGGTAGCAGGTGGCTGTAATCAGCATTAGACAACAACATTATCAGCACGATGGCAACAGCTAATGGCAGCAATGACGACAATGACGACAACTGACTTGGGCCAAGGAGTCGAGTCGAGCTGAGTTGACTTGAGTTGAGAGTCCTTAAAGTGACTGCAGTTCAATTAAATAGACAGGAGCGAAGGCAGGAAAAGGAGTTAAAATGTCTGTTAAATAAGTTGATTGGCTTTCAGTTTTGCAAGCTGCTGCCGCAGAGACAGCAACAGCAACTGGCAACTGGCAACTTGCAACAGACAACAGACAACGAGGCAGGCATTTACTTATTGTAGCTGCTAGTGCACGTAATTAAGTTGAAATTAAAGTGCAAAGTTTGCTTTAAGTTGCCAGCAGGCGTCTCGTTCCTTCTTCAGTTCAGTTTCTCGTTCGCTAAACGCTAATTAGATCTCTTAGTTTCATTTAGTATGCCCTGTCCGCCTCTTTGTGCCTCTCCTATTGGCCGAGCTGCATGCAAATGAATGAAATTAAAAGCACATTATACTTTATAATGCGCGCTGATTTGAGTCGGGCAAATTTAATTTAAAGATTTGCTGAGCCAAGTCGCTTATCAGTGGCCCCAAAAGTTACCACCGCTCCCACTCCTAATCCGAAATGAAGTCAAATTGTGTGTCATATATCAAAGAAAGCACACAGCAGGGAATCAGAGGAGAAGAGAGGAGAGGAGGGAGCAAAGGACTCGTGTATCCTATTGCCAGAGATAACCGCAGTGCCAAATTGCGGGCATAAGTGACTCTCAATGACGGCGGCCCATAAATGCGGCAACTGTGGATTGGTAAGGAATGGAATGGACCAAATTGATTGGAAGCCCCGGCATTGATCAAAGTCATAAGTCAGCGGTCGTGGCATACACAAATCTCCATCTAAATATCCTTTTGCAAGTCAAGTTGTCCTTTTTCTGTGCACAGCACGTCTAAGCAACTGGATTATTAACATTTCAATATAATTTGTGGCCCAGCTCAACTCGACTTCGACTTCGACTTTCATATTTTGCTGGACCCAAAAACTGAGCTCCGATTTGCTTTTTGTGCTGACGTCTGGCAAAATTAACGCTCCTCAGGACTTTGATCCTTTTTTGCACACACACTGAATATATATACAAATTAGTATGTATGGCACCCCAGTGCGTGTTAGTCCTGTGTATTTGCTTACATATTCATCAATTTTTTGGGTTAAACTGTGGGTGGGCCAATCCCTCTCTCTCTTCTTCTTTTCCTCTCCCTCTCCCTTTGCCTTTTGACTGTGTCCTGCACGTTTTGCGGTTGTTGGCGTCAAATTGTTTGCTTATTTTGGGCTTTTATATGACAGCAGGCAGTCCCAGCAGTCGGTCAGCTGGCGGTTTTTTGACTAGCCGCTAAACGCTTTTAGCTTTAATGCACTCCCATTTAGCCGAAGAGTATATAATTGCCATTACGATTACGCATACGCCGTGTGGTCAATGGCCGAATGGAATTTGCCCAAAAAAAAAACAAATTCATTTTATATACCAAATATCTAAATTAACGCGCAAAACTAGAGTAAAGTAATCGATTGTGAATATAAAAATATGCAAATTATGTACTGTCAATCGATACGAAGCAATTGATTAAAACAAACTAAAAATCATTTAATAAATTTTCAAAAAGTAGTTGAAGTAATTAAAATGTGCAAGAGAGTAGACAAAAAAGCAGATTAATCGATCTAAATTTAAATATGATTTATAAAACAAATGGGTGGTAGTAAAATAAATTAGTTAATAACAAATAATAAACAAAAAATTATAATAATCTTATCCATAATTTTAACGCTGGTGGTAAATTAAAATGAAATAAAAGTCTCTGTATTATGTAATGTTAATCAATCGATAAACATAACTGTACTGCTTCGCTGTGAATCGATAAATGTTATCTAACTGTTACGGGGACTGTTGGCTGCTTCCCTCAGCAGCTCTCAGCCTGTGATTGCGTGTAATTAAGCGTTGCAGCTTATGTAAGACAAACAGGAAATAAGGTTTAGCACAAATGCATAAATAACAATAACAACACACACACAGACACAATGCATTCAGGTAACGACTCGACACATAAATAAAGGCAATACACAAACAATGAAAACGGATAACATAAAATTTACAACAACTCTAGTAACGCCAACTAAAAGCTGTAAGACACATATACATACACCCGCATTTGTTAGCGCCCTTAATCAAAAGGTACAAGTGGGCGTGGCATGCGGCACACTACTGACACACTTAGTCCTGTAGTCCTGTACATCCTGCGTATCCTGCGCCGAGATTGTTAGGCTCTTTCAAGTCGACGCAGCCCAGACGCGTCGTCCTCTGCAAATATACAAAACACTTGTTACAGCCATGCCAAGGATTTATGATTAATTTATGTGCACGTGTGCGGGTCCTTGCCGGCAAAAGGGGCAAAGGGGAGAGTGGCAGGAAGTGGCAGGAATTGTGCCAAAAACTTAATTAACTCATTACATACGCACAGTTTTAATCAGGCAAACGAGTTGACGAGTTGAGTCTCAGAGACGAAAGATGGAAAGAAATGCCTGGCGTTGTCTTGCCCTGTTTTCCCTTCCCCTTCCTTGCCCTTGGTCCCTTGACATTCTGACACCCGGAGGCAGCAATAATGTGGTGGATGCCACAAACGAGCTACCGATACAGAACTCGAAACGAGTCGAGTCGTAAATTTAAAGCTCCCTTTTGACTGCAATTAGCGTACACGTTTGTCTCTCTCTCCCCTCTTTCCCCTCTCTTTCCTCTCTGTATCTCTTAAGGAACTTTTGCGATTCGTTCTTCATGCTTCATGAATATTACATTCGGCGGCTTCAATAAGCCAAGTCTTTGTCTGTCTGTCTGTCTGGCAACCAGTCAACCAACCAGGCAAGCCATTCAATGTGAATTCATTCGCAACTTGCGTGCATGCCTCAATTGTCTTTGTTGTTCGCCTTTGACTTGCAACAACAATAGCAACAACAGCGACAACAACAACTATCGTAACAACGTTGCACACAATTGATTCACAATAATGACAACTGCTCGACCTGAATGCGTTGGCAACAAGAGTTTCCAGTCTGGCCAACTGGCAAAAGTTCAATCTAAGCCCGGCCGCTGAGTATCTTTACAATAGGCTCGTTAATGGTGGCGTATACGCAATTTCCAATTAAATATATTAAATATATGCAGACAGCGATTTACGCGCTTTAGTTTGTTTTCTTTTTAAAAGTCTTTTATAACTCACTCAGCCCTTTCTTCATCTCTCACTATCTTTCTCTTCATCTTTGCCATTCTCCCTCTCTACTCATCATCGTCATGTGGTTGTGACTCGGCCTGGCGAATTGCTTTTAATATTTATTTAACACAAAAGCTTTCCGCATTACGTTTCGTTTCTGCTGCCGTTAATTTTTCGCTTTGCTTTTCATTTTCGCAAAATTACCGGAAATGTTAATTTCTGCACGTGCAGCAGACGAAGACGACGACGACAGCGATGGCGATGACAAGGACACAGGACGCAGGACATGCAGTCAGTCAGCCAGTCAGTCAGTCAGTCAGTCGGGCTGGCAGTCAGGCAGTCAAAGCTGCGCCCATCAACGTCGCCATCGTCCTCGTCGTCATCGTCTTCTTCTCCGTCGTCATGCCCCAGTTGAATAGTGCTAATTATTTAGGGTAAGACTTCTGCCTCTCACTGTGCACGTACGACTATGTAAGTATGTGTGTGTTTGTGTGTGTGTCTGTGTGTCTTGCGACCCCCAAAAACCCACTGCGTTGGCCCTTAACCCATTGCCACCCCATGGGCGTCTTTGTTGTTGGCATTGCCGTTGCCGTTGCTTTGGTTTTACTCAGCTTTAGAGCTTCGAGCTGAGCTGACACAAAAGCATACGAAGGACAACGGCAACCCCCCTCCCCTCTTTCTCCCCTTTCAGCAGCACTCACGTCGACTGCGACGTCAGAAACGTTGCGACTTTTTCTGTGCCAAAGAGACAAAGCACACAAAAATAATAATAAATGATTGCGTTTTGAGTGTATGTGTGTGTGTGTGTGTATATGTATGTATGTGATAGTTTGTGTGTGTGTGCATCTTGCTCTTTGCATTTGTATTTGTGCAGCCTGCATGACAGCGAAAGCCTTTGAATTTGTGCACTCGCTGAATTTGGTATACACATACCGAGTACATACTGTACACATAAGCACACATAGGCACTAACTACTGTCCCCCTACTCCTGCCCCATTCCTTTGCCAATCCTTTCCCCCTGTTTACATAATGCGAAAGCTGACATTTGGCCTAATACAACACGATTTCAAAGTTGGCTGAATGTTGCAAGTTTACTTGCAATTAGATTAAGTTAATTAGTAATTAGACACATTCCACTGCAATTAGGCGGTGTGAGTGCGCAGTTAATTAATTAAGAGATTAATTAAATAAATATATGAAGATGCACTCCGACACTTAAAACTTTTTAGTAAAAAGCAACATAAACTAGAAATAATAATATAAGTAAATTAAAAAAGTGGGAAAAGAAAAACATGTAGACTTTTTTAACTTATTAAAAGTTAATTTTAAAACATAATGCAAATACTAATAGCTAGTGTCATAACTAACTGTTGTATAAAAATACCTTATAAATATCGCGGAAAGGGTCGGAAAAACAATTTCTACATTTTCCCACATTTTATTTCAATTTTCAAAATATTTTTAATTTTTCTTAATTAAAAAATAAATAAATAGTAAAAAGTTTTTCACTTGCTTTACTTAATGCCACGGAAAAAATTGCATTACTTTTTATTTTCAAAGCCTACTGAACTGAAATTTAATGATGCCAATGAAGTGACAAATTCATTAAAAAAGTAATGAACTAGGAACAACTCTGGATATAATAAACAAACACATAAATTATAATAAAAGGCATCTTAGCAATTGACAATTCTCTGTTTTTTATTTATATGTACAATTTATAAATTGAAACAAAGAATGAAATGTAAGTCGGAACTACATTTGTAATAAATAAAAATAAATGACAGAAAGTAATAACGATAATATTAAAAGGTCAACTAATAAATACATTATTATTAAATGCACTTACCTTTCCCATTAACTAAATATATTCCACAACTTTAACCAATATTCTCATTTACCTTTTCTTCTTTTCTTGCAGAACAATTCCACATCTTTGTTGGTGACTTGAGCTCAGAAATTGAAACTCAGCAATTGCGCGAGGCTTTCACACCATTCGGCGAAATCTCGTAAGTATTCAAATGCAAATTTCTCATTTCTCATTTGCCAGTTAACTTTTCATACTCTACGCCTACGATTGCCTTCACACTTTTGCCAGGTTTTCCGGCAGTTTTCTTTGGATTCTTTCCTTGCCTCTTTTTGGGGCAGGCAGTTGGCTCTCGCTGATTTTTGGCGGGTGCATGTGTAGTGGTTGCCCCATTGTGCGGTTGCAGGAGGTGGGAAAGCCGGCACGTGGGGAGGTGGGGCTGGTAAGCCGCTTGGCTCACATAAAAAATTCATAACGACGCGAGAAGTACATTTATGTAAATTTCACTTAAGCGAACTCTTTTGACTGGCACTGTATGGCTGAATGGCGGATGTCGCTTCTTAAAGTAAACACAAAAGTGTCGCATCAGTTATTTTAGTTGTTGTTGTTGTGGCAACAAAGAGAGCGAGACAGGGAGAGCGTAAAAGGGAGGGAAATGTTAAAATATTTAAGTTGCTCTTTTTCAGCCTGAGCTGATGGTCAACAACAAAGGGAGCCAGAATAACAACAAAACTTGACTTAATTAACTGCTGCTGTTGAAGCGAAAACTTTTAAACTGAAATGTCTGACAGAAGGCTTTGCGGCATGTCCTGTGTCCTGTGTCCTGCGTCCTGTCTGATGTCTTGCCCGCCGGCGGCTTGTCAAAAATTTGCCCAAGTATTTGATTTCATGGATTACGCGCTTTTTGGCTTCGCTTCGCTCTGCAGATTGCCACTCATTAACTGGGGCCAATTTCGAATGTTAATAATTCAAAACTCATTAAAATGATTATGGCTTTGATTTGGCCGAGAGGCTTTTAGCCATGTGCTTTAATTGGCTCCAAATCAGCGACCAGCTTAAACAACTGCGAGTATTTTAGTCGATTCATGAATGAAATAAAATCATGTTCCCCCTTCCCACATCCATTTCATTTCCAGTAAAGTGCCCTCAATCGGCTGTTGTATCGATGCCTCGACGCCTTATTGAGCAATCGATTGGCACCTGGGAGTGTGATACATATCGCCAACATCATTATCACTGATATCGTTGAAAGTCATCGTACGACCCTACGTACAACGTGCCACCACAGCGGTGCAGGCAACCGGAAACGGAAACGGCGAAGCCCACGTTCCGTTCTGATTATCTCACTCTCGACTCAATGTCTTTGTCTCTGTCTTACTGTCTGTCTGTCTGAATTGTCTGACTTCAGCTGCTGGCTTAAAATAACTTTCTTTGCCTGCTTTTCTGTGACGGTATTTTTGACGTGGGCGCTGTTAGCCAAGATGTCAAAACGCTTAATGCAAACTGAAGAGGCCGAGGCGAACTTGGTTACAGATTCCTGGTATCCGATACGGATTCGGTCGTGCAGCTCGCTGGGATCACACTCATCTTCTTCTTCTTTTTGCTCTTCTCATTTTTGGTCGGGAAAGGGAACCACGATTTCTTTGTCAAAAGTTTTATGCGTGCGTCGTTGTTTGCCCTTTTTCTTGTTTTTTTTTTTTTGTTGGTCTGTCTTCCTCTTGTTGTTGTTGCTGTTGTCGTTGTTGCTTGGTTTTGGCAATATATTCCTGGGGTCTTGGCGCATTTTGGGCTCCGGTTTGTTAAATGCGCGGCGCGTGTGAATATTTAATAAGTCGTCTGCCAGCTTGACGGGACTCTCGGTTCTCATTTCTCGGCCGCCGACTTCGCTTGGTTCTTGACTCGGTCGGCGGCATTTTACTTATAATAATCATAAAAAAGTTGCCGGCCACGACCATTGGCAGCGTTAAGTAAACTGCCAGGATCGTCGGGGGTAATTGCCAAAGTTTTGCTGGCAGCTTAGCTTTAGTTGTTGCCTTGGAATCGCACCCAAAAAAAAAGATAACGAAATAAAAATATAAGTAAAGACCAGAATTTTCGACTCTTACAATTGCTGTGGGAAATCAATTTGAATGCCGGAAGCTAGGCAATCAAATAAATTGCTTCAAAAGTGACGTGATTAAAGCATTTTTATTAATAAGAAAATCCATTTGACTGCGATTAGAAATGTTTTTAAACCGTCTTCTTCCATATAAAATGTTAAGTAATTCCCTAGAATAGAACTCGTAATATACAAGACAAGTAAAAAAGACAAATAAAAAAAAGTTTCGAGCATGAGGTCAGATTTCTAATTTCCGCACTCCAGAGAAGTGACCAAAAAATAAATATGAAAACGGAAACCTTTCAACGAATTCTCGACAGCTGTTCGCCTCTCGAAATTTGCATAAAATTTAAAGTTATTCAAGCTTAAATTCGATTTGATTTTCTTTAAATTTTTGCTCTCTCTTTCATACGCTCCATCTCTTTTTATCTTTACAGGGATTGCCGTGTGGTACGCGATCCACAAACCTTGAAATCGAAGGGCTATGGATTCGTGTCCTTCATCAAGAAATCGGTAAGCATTGCAGTTCACAATTGATTGCATTCTCCATAATCCTTAACACTCGCTGACTGCTCTTTCTCCTTCTCCATCTCCTTTTCTTTCTACTTCTGTGGTGCTGTCTCTATCTGGGTTTTGGCCGACACAGGAAGCTGAGAGCGCCATTACGGCCATGAACGGGCAGTGGCTTGGCTCGCGCTCAATTCGCACGAACTGGGCTACACGGAAACCGCCGGCGAGTAAAGGTAAGGAAATCATGACTGTCACCTGGCCTGGCTCGTGCTTCCGGCCATGCGTACGGCATCGCAGCCAGGTCACAGGACGTTGTTATGGCCCCAATGCTCCTGTTCTTCATGTTGTTGTTGCCGCTGTTGTTGTTGGCAGTCGACGCGTCGTTCTTATTACAGGAAATTATGACAATGAATGCCAAAGGCAGCAGCAGCATGACACGGGTCAAAGGTAAAGCCAGGCCAAGCAGCCATTCAGCAAGGCAACCTGCTATTTATATATATACACGGGTCGCAGCAAATTTTCTGCCAGATTATGTTTTCTTAATATTTCTCGTGCTCGTTGTTGTTGTACGCATGAAATGAAAAACCGCACGCGCTTAATTTCCTTAATGCCCCGGACCAAATTCGGTTTAAACTTTTTCAATTAGTCCAAGGCGACGACGATGTGGACAAAGAACACAAGAAATAAGGACAAAAATGCGACATATTCTATTAGGAGCAAAGCAAATCAATTTTCATTTAGGCCTCCCAAATGGGCCAGAACATTGTTAACCACAAAACGAACTGTAACTAGCGTAATCATTATTAACAGTTGGCCAACATGAGCGAAGCAGGGCGTATCGTTTGTCATTCATAAATCAAAAGTTAACGCATATTTGCATGTTTCAACATAAATTTTATTTGCCTGAATACACACACACACACAAACACACACACACAGGCACACACGAGGCAAGTAAACGAGAGGGTGCAAATCAGATAAATAAATTTTGCCAACACGAAACTATTATCATAAAAGCCACACACACACACACACACACAGAGGATAGAAAATTTCATGGCTATAGAACAAACAGTTGGCATTCCTCGGGATAGACACACACACACACACACACAGATAGATAGACACACTTATACACAGAGTCAAGGTGGAATTTATCGTGCGAAGGAAGGACTGACATGTTGAAGGGTTCCACAAAAAAAAAGAAAAATAAATAAAAAAATAAAAAACTATGAGCATGAGTTTTTTTCCTTGCTTTTTTGCATTTATATTGTTGTCATAAAAAACGCCTATGAAAGCTTAAGCGGATTTTTATTGGTCTCATTGTTTATTTGCCTTTGTCACGGATTTTTCTCTCTCACTCACTCTGTTGTCTGTTGGGTGGATGATTTGGTTGCTTGTAATACAAGTTATTATTAGCAATTTGGCTGCAAAATAATTTGGATATTTTGATGGTTGACAGGCCCAAGTAGCCTGAATAAGCCCGACTGACTAGCTGACTCAGCACCGAAATCGAATCGAAGACTTGTGACTTGAGCTGACTCCCAGCCAAAGATTTTAGACAATTACGAGACTGTCATTTAGTCGACTCTTCAAAGGGTTTACTTCACAAGGGTGTACTTGCACACATGCTCATATACACATATTGTGTGTGCAATATATATTTCGATTTTATGGCCTGTCTAGTTGTTTGGGGCGCCTGCTGTCAGCCTTTACGATTTGTAGCACTCAACTCAACTCATTTCGCATTTCACATTTCGACATTTGCAATTTGGGCATTACTTGATGTTTTACGCTGCCACTTTGCTGATGTTGTTGTTGCTGCTGCTGCTGCTGCTGTTGCGGATGCTGTGGACAGGCTTGTCCTGGCATTTTTATGTTTTAAGCAGGCTGCACATTTTATGGCCTTGGCAATCAGTCGGCAGTAGTAGCGTTTAGTGAGCCACTCTCAACTGGTTGGAGATCTTAGTGTATGTGAGTGTGTGTGTGTGTGTATGTGTGTGTGTCGCCTCCTTTCGTAGCCAAGATTTACGAGCCGACGCAATTGCGCATTTTACAGTTGTGACAATTTTGGCGTCGCTTTGCAATTTTCTCCTTTTTTTAATACCCTATGCCCATAGGTGCAAAGGAGTATTTTGAGTTTGCAAATAAAGTGAATAATGCATGTACTCACTATATAAAACACAGTATGTATACAAGAAGTAGAAACTAAAACCTAAATAAGAAACAATAAAAGCTGTCTGTTGGCTGATTATACGAATACTAAAATTAATAAATTATTTAAGAATTAATAATTTATATTAAACTTCAAGATTTCTATAAGATGCCCGCTGCCCAATTAATTCAAATTTTAGGCTATTAATCATTATAAAACTAATATTTATCGTTGAAGCACAAGGCAAGCTACAGGGTAACTTTAAGTTCAGCCCAATCTGCAAAAATACACTTACTTATTTTACGTTCCTCTTTTTTTTCTTTCTTTTTTTTCCTTTGGCTATTTAGAGCTTTGGGTTTATAACAAACGCGTTTGGCATTTTTTATAGCCGAAAGCGAAGCTCGTGACAAAAGTTGTTGGCAAAGTTTTTCTTTTGTTAACCGGTTCGGTTCAGGCTTGAGTCGCTTTCAATGCATGCCATAAATAAAGGCCAAAATACTTACAAGCTCATTATGGTAATAACTTAATTAACCTGAAACAATATGCCGGCAAACACAAAGACCACAACGATGTTGTATGACAAATTTCTGTGCCCAAAACTATTTGACTTTTGACTGTGCTTGAAGGAGCCAAACTCCTGTCGAGTGGTGCGGTGGTGTGGTGCAAAACTTGGAGCAAATTATTTAGCAGTATGCGTGGGCCAGTTACCTGTCTACCAAGTTACCTGGCTGCCTGCCTACCTTCGAGTCGTAGTTGTCGCAATAAATCAACATTTTATGCCGAGTTGCGCACAATTAAGTAAAAGTTGAAATGCCTCAATGCGCTCAATGCCAAAGAAAGTTCGCATCCAAAAGTAAATTATATGCCCAGGCATAAGTACATAGTCTGGAACTGTTTCTAGAATAATGTATTTTTGACAGAGGGAGCGAGTAGATAATTTGTCAGATCAAACAAGCTGCAGATTGTTGAATGCTCCTTCGGTTGACAAAGTGCCTTAAAATTTACAAGACCACGCCCCATGTCACCGCCCTCTCATGTTTGTTGATTAGTTTAAATGTGCTCCAACAATTACCTATAGATTTTTTTTAGCTCACTTAAGTCACAACTTAAATAATTTATATTAATTATTGGGTGACTTTTTCACGATTCCAATAAAAGCTCATTAAAATTGCAACTCGTTTGGGCAATTAAAAAAGTACCGACTGTTGTAAATAGCGAAAAAACAGACACTTGACTTAGTTATTAATTATTTACACTACTCGTGATAATTCTGTGCACACTTGCAGCTGAGTGCCATTAATTTGATGCAGACATGAAATGAAACGAGTCTAGGGACAGTTTGAAGCCATGCCCAGAGTTGGCTTAAACCGGCAACTGTCCTGGCTGACAGCTTCAAGGCTGAGCTTCTACTGAATATAAGTATATATGAACATTCAAATTTAATTACACCTATTTAAAAGCGTAAAGAAAAGGAAACGAAAGAAAAAAAGACACAAAGCAAAGTGCAAATTAGTGAAACATTGCGCTCAAAAGTATGAAATGTCGTTTGCATAAGCTTCACTGTACATGTGTGTGTGTGTGTGTGTGTGAGCGTAAGTCGCGTAGATTTGTAGCAAAAGCTTTCAAAAATATTTGCAAGCTTGTTAGTTTTATACGATGCAACGTTCCCTTTGATTGTCGTGTGTGTGTGTATGTGTGTGTGTGTCTATGTGTGAGTGTGCGAGTATTGTCCTGTTGCATGCTATTGAGCCATATTTTCGTGTTTTGTTTGGCATGCTCGTTACACGGACCAGGGTAAGAGCAAAAGAGAGAGAGCGACTAAGAGAGGGGGACAGGTATTAAAGTATGCAAAGGCATTTTAATGGGAGGGTTGGAATTGTGCCATTACAAAGTACACAGTTAGGGTTGGTTAGGCTTATGCGATAGAAGTCCATGCGCTACGCTCCAACAATTTTTTGAAAGTATTTCCAAAGGCATTTTTAATCAATAATTTGTTTGGCATTTGCTGAGAGTCAGCAAACAGACTGATATACATTTCAATGGAAAATGTTTTGTCAAATAGCTGAAACTTTACCCTTATGGGCTTAGTTAAAATATTAAAATATTTCAGCGATTTTTAAGCTAAATGCACGAGCTGTGCATATGGGCTTAAGATGAAGGGCAGCTGAATGCCTCGCAAATTGTTCAAAACTAAACAAAGACATAAACACGCAAGGCTGACATTATTTTTAAAAGTGCAAATTTTGCTTTAACCTCAAAGGAAGTAATTAGTGTAACTTTTGCATACAAATACGTGCACAAATGCTGTATAGCTGGCACCACAACTAACAGCAATTACAACGACAACAACAACAACTATAACAATAATAATAACAACAACGACAACAGCCGAACAACCACAATATGACCAGCAATGTGGGTTGCCAGCAAACTATGGCTGAAAAAAAAAAAATAACGAAAAAATATAATAAAAAATGCAATAACAAGAGCAACAATTTTAAAAATGCAGCAACAACAATCGAGGCAACGGTAAATGGTGTCGCACAGCAAACACACTCACACACATACGAGCACACACACAAAGGCACAACCTCGAACACATTGACTAAGTGTATGCGGTTATTTTAATTACCAAAACGTAGGCAACGCCGTTGTCGTTGTCGTTGTCGTTGTTCCTGCTGCGGGCAAAACCCTTAATTAATTTGCATATTAATCATGCAGTTGGTTGAAATAACAGAAACAACAAAAAAACAAAAGGGAAACAGAAACAGAAAGAAAAGAAAGGGAACACGGAACAGGCATAAAAACTGCAGTCATTAATTGTGGCTTGATATCGAAATGAATTTCCCCGTTGATGAAAACTGAAAATCGTTGACAATCGTTTTTGATACAATCATTTTTAAATTTGCATTTCCATTTGTGTACTTCCTTTTAGAGAACATCAAGCCGCTGACATTCGATGAGGTCTACAACCAGAGCAGTCCCTCCAATTGCACCGTCTACGTGGGCGGCGTCAACAGCGCCCTCACCGCACTCAGCGAGGAAGTGCTCCAGAAGACATTTGCACCCTACGGCGCGATACAGGAAATACGTGTCTTCAAGGACAAGGGCTACGCATTTGTGCGGTAAGATTAGAGATTCATGACCCATGATCCTACAGAACTATTGCTATGGGTTGACAATCTTCAGCAAACCAAATTTTAATATCGAAGTCTAAAAATCGACAAAATATCTCCAAATAATGGCAAGCTATCCTAAAAAAAATTTAAAAGAAAACCCAAATTTGACGTGTAAGTTGCTAGGACTTTCATAACTTGCCAAAACTGAACAGGTTTTCAATCGGAATGTAATTTTTATCATAGTTCAATTCATTTCGCTTAAATAATTTAAAAAAAATCATTTTTTAAAATGGAAAGTTTCAACATTTAATAATATCCTGTTGTTCTTATTTACTTAACTTAATTAAGGAGTTAAATATTTTAAAAATTATTTCGCGATAGTTGAATAGTCCATTTTCTGATGCTTTTCATTAATTTTACTGAATAAATTTTGGTTTACTTTCTGATTTTACCAATACAAAAATTCCAAATAAACTGATTATTAAATCAAAAATTAGGAATCGCTGTTAATTAAGTTAGATATTTTGTAAAACTAAAAGTTCACTTGTTACTCGCTTTCTGCTTGCAGTTTCTCCACCAAGGAAGCGGCCACCCACGCCATCGTTGGAGTGCACAACACCGAAATCAACGCCCAGCCCGTCAAGTGCTCGTGGGGCAAGGAGAGCGGCGATCCAAACAACTCTCAGACCATGGCCAGCCAGGCATTGAACAGTGCCGCCGCCGCTGCCGCCGGCTTTCCGTATGGCGTGAGTGCCGCGGCAGCTGCCGCCGCTGCCTACGGTCAGCAGTTGGCTGCCACTGGCTGCTGGTACTCACCGACGCCAACTTATCCGGCCTCCTCGGCCACCGCAGCCGCTGTGACACCTGCTGCCGCGGCGGCCAGTGCTGCGGCCGTGCAAAATCAATTCCTGCAGGGCATCCAGGGCTACCACTTCGGACAGTACGGTGGCTACCAGCAGGGCTACATGGGGTAAGTCCGTCGATATATCGACATATGCATAATTATTTCATTAGTTGATGTGTTCGCGTCGTGAGTGCGAGTAAGAGGGAGAGGGAGGGGGAGAGTGCGTTGCCGGCACCTCAGGTGTACTTAGCTGCCCCTTCCAGTTGCAGAGTTTCAGTGAGGAATGATTGAACCGCCACCGGGGGATGGGCAGCGACAGCATGACGGATGAGTGAATTCATTTGCTAATTGCTAAAGTTTTCACTCCGAGCTGTGGTACGAGTACAAGTATCAGTATATACAATACACATATACCTAGTATATATTTCCACACGCTCTGCCACGTACGGATATTTTCCGAGCTCTTACCGTGCTAATTGCCCCGCAAAGCACTCGCATTGTCGACTCGACACTCAGGGGAGATTCGCAGTCACCAGCAGATCTCTCGCTCATTTTGGCCAACTCTTTGCTAATGCTTCTGGCCTTATTCACGTTTGTTCACAGAATGGGCGTGCAGATACCCGCCACCTGGCAAGGCGTCACCCAAGCCCAGATCTCGCCTGCTCAGCAATTGGCAACCGGCGTTGCAGGCACCGCCATTCCACAGGCCGCCGGCGTCGTCGCCTATCCGATACAGCAGTTCCAAGTGAGCCCACAGGTATGTACCAACTAAACACACACACACACACACTCTCACACCCGTATATATCAAATGTCGCACATTGTTAGAATGTGCTTTGAATGTTTTGAATGCATTCTCAATTCGATACGTTTCACTTATTTGTTTATCGACTAGTTTCTTTTTTCCAATTGTTTTTTAATACCTGTACAGTCTTTTTATGCACTAAGTGTAATTGTTTTCTTTGAGAAAGTTTTGTTTATTTATTCCTGTTTTGAGTTCCTTTAAAGCGCATGTGTTGGAGTTTATTTTTATTTTAATCATCGAAATACATTGTATTAAAGTAACAAACGGATGCTAGGAATAAGCTTACAGTGCATCAAATAAATACATTTTTTTTGGAAACTTTTGTGCTACTATTTTACAACTATTTGCTTCATGTAATTTAATTTTAAACCTTCCTTATAGGCATGTTCTTGCATGTTTTTGCACAACCAAAATACTGTTTTATTTGTTCATCTCTTTTAGACTTGGCAAAGTCTTTCGCCTTTTTTGCCTACTTGTCCTTTTCAGGACTTTGTAATTTCGTACACAAAATGCTGCATACAATTTTCTCTGCATTATAAATCATTTTATTCCGACTACTATTTTTTTCCAATTTTTACTAACACCCATATTATTTTTTAAGGTTTATCCTTTACTTTTGCAGGCACAGTAAACAAAAAGAAAGCTAAAAAAACAAAAACAAAAGAAATCAATTGACATGTTTAAGTACAGCAGAAGTTCTAAACAAAACCAAAAAAACCAAACAAAAAGTCAAGCTGTAAATAAGATGCGAAGCGCCAACACAAAATTTACAATTGACGAGAAGCTTGAAGTGATGATTCGACGATGAATTTTGAATGGTGCACCAAAAAAAAAAAAAAAAAAACAAAGCCAAAGTACTTAGAATAAAAAGAGCACACACACATTGTTGCAATTGTTTATGATTAATTAGTGCATAAACAGTTGTAAGCGGCCCATTTGAATAAGCCTTAAATGTGAAAAAAATGAGAAACAAAAAAGTTATATATAGAAAAAAAAAGAAATCAAGAACAAATATATATTACAAATAAAATAAATTTGGAAACCTAGTTGCTTATATCACACATACACACAGACATCCCCACATTCCCCACCCACACACACACAAACATAGACAAATAATCATATGCATAAATAAAAATACATTTATGCTTTAAAAAAAATGAGTTAAGCATGCTGCGTATAAACAGAATTATAATTAATTGAAAAAAAAAGAGAAACAAAAGATAAATAAATAGTATACCAAAAACCAATAAAGAAAACCAAAAGAATTCCGTACTTAAATAAAAAGAAATTTGGTAAAAAAGGGACAGTCATGAATTAAGTATGCCTGTATTCTGTCTGAATAAATTGTGCAGAGCAGAGTCTAGAATACTCACACACCCACACACATAGCCACACAGCTGCTTCTACACATGTATGTGAATATGGAATTAAATTAAAATAAACATAATTAAAAATGCGTTAAAATTAATTACGCGCGTACTCACGTACGCACACGCATACACGCACTTATTTATATAAATTTTTATGTCTGTATGCGGCGTGACAGACACGGACACGGACACAGACGCTCCCAGGAGGCCCTTAGCACACATACAGACTCCCACAAACTCACACACACACATATATGAGCGTACTCTCGTGTAGCATATAATTTAGCATTGCCTACTTTTATGCGCAGCTTTTGATAATCGCTTAGAGCAAGTACATCACAATGATAATACACCTAGCACTAGTGCCTATTACTACTGTAGATCTAGATGACAAAGCCGCCACATTTGAAGACCCTCTCGCACACACACATACACGCATACGCATACGCATACATAGACAACTGCCAAACCAAAAAATAAATTGGTGATCTCGACATTTCCTGCTATCATTTTCCTATAACTAAATGCAACTAATTGTTACAAATACTCAAAGTACTTTATTTTGTGATTGCTCAGTAATTGAAAGACATGTTCCTACAAAACGTCTACACACACACACACACACACACACACACACACACACACACACACTCAACCACTCACTCTTACACACACATATAGAAACAATAGCACTCGCAGCTAAAAGTATCTGAAAGAAAAAAAAAATGATACGAGAATAATTACAATATGTTTATAAATGAAATACTACAAAAAGTAAAATGCAATCCAGCCACAAGCTTAACTCAAACTCGATGATCGATACTCGATACTCGATGGCAACAAGCTTTAGTTTCTTACTGTCTCACAGGCTTTGTAATTATAATAGCAGCAAGATCAACTTGATACACTTTCTATTATTTTCTGTTTTTGCAATTATTTCATTATGGTTATGATTTCCAAAAAAAAAGCAATGAAATTGAACCCTCTGTACAAAGCAACATTACAAAAATTTTCACAAAAAATATAAAAATTCTCATTTTTGAATTTAAAAAAACTTTTTTATATAGTTGTCTAAAACGTATAAAACATTTTTTTGTATGTTTTTATTTCAGTTGCCAGAAGATGAATGGTTAGCTGCAAATTTATTGTGTTAGTTTATCTTCAAAAATCCGATTAATGTGAAAAAAAATATGTGTTCCACTTGTCTTTTCGATTTGACAATTTGCTAGACTTCTTATAGAGTACCTACTGTCCTTGCAGAGTCTTTCAGTTCCAGTCTACCTCGTTGTCAATTGTAGACTCTATACACACATATTTAGCCAGCAAATTGCGAATTACAAAAGGTTTGTGGAACAGAGTTGAGCAACCATTAGAGAGAAACGCCCAAATACACAAGAACATGCATATATACTACTATACATATACATATATAGAAATATATTAATAACAATCAAAGTATGCCATCGAATGATATTAATTGATATAAGCCATAATGAAGTACACAAATAACCATTAAATAAGCCGAAAATGGTAAGAGCAGAATAACCATAAATACATGTAATTGAATGCGAATTTCAAAAATGCAAAAACATAATTTTTAAACATTAACCGGCAGTAGATTAGAAGTGAAATGAACCCGGCATGTTGATCAACAGAATACTTATTTATATTAGAGTGTGATTCAGTTTGATGGAGGCTCGACTAATACAAAGTCATAGATGAGTTAGTTTTCATACGTAAAAAAAAGAGAAAGACACTTACACACATATAAACATACATATACACTCAGACATACATTAACATGCAGTACTCAAACGAGAATTATATAAATACTTATGTATAATGGTTTATGTAGTTGGCATTAAAACAAAAACATGCTTACATAACGTGCATCAAAACATACATATACACATAATTTAGAAATAGAGAGATATATATACATATATGTATGTCTGCATAAATCAACAGATATATATACATATTGACACGAAGATATGCATAAGCGAACAGTCAACTAGCTGCTACACATAGTCAACAATATTTATATAGATATGTGTTTATATATATACATACTTATACATAAATATACGTTCAAACATATGTAGGAGTATGTCTTGGATGATAAATTACAGCAACAGCAAAAAAAATGTTCAAAATGAAAACCAATTAAAATGATAAAAAACCAAATAACATGTAATAGCTTGTACATATGTACATGTAACATGTAGATGATGTACGTATCGAGCAATTAAACTTGATATCATTTCAGTTTGGACATTTGTGTTTGACGGGCCGGAGGGAGGAGAGTAGGGAAAATGATTTGCATATGGCGCGCTTTATCTGTATTTTGATGATTTCCATTTTGACCTTTTTTGATAAATATTGTTAACAACATTTTATGCAGAGACGCATACAGAGAGTATAGTTGAATTGAATTTTTATATAAATAGGCGGCAGGTGCAATGCTATTTTCTAAGGGGAGTGGCAAGTAGAATTATATGTTGTTCGAATGCATAACCAAATGTTGTGCAGAGATATATCTATGTCTATCGAGTGGAACCCCAAAGAAACAAAAACACAGACAGACAGACAGACAAACCGACAGACAGAATTACATATATACATATGTGTATGTTTAGCCTAAGTAACTAGCGAGTTGTAATTTAAAATTAAGATGTTTTTAGCACTAGAACTAACACGTAGTTGGACTATGAGAGGCATTGCATGTTTGAACCAAAAGACAGCAAACGACTTAGATGTAGATGTGATTTTAAGCCAGAGCAAAACCTTGGATCGATTTAGAGAGATTGAAGCTGATGCGATTATTGCATTTTTCTGTTGTTATTTTGTTCATAAACAAAAAAATTAGTCAAAAAGGAAAGCTAAAGCAAAAGAGAAACTAAACATTTTTTTGTTACATAAACGAAAAACTTAAAAAATTTAAAATATTGTTGACCAACCCATGAAAAAAGAGTTAATGAAATTTGGCTATAAGAAAATACAGCACATTTATAAAAAGCAAACTTTATATATTAAGCAAAAAAGCGAAAAAAAAACATAGATTAGTATTCAGAATATGATAAATTATATACAACTATTATTGATTTGTTTGTTAATGTTTGCGCAACATATCAGTAAAGAGTTAGACGAATAGTTTCCATATAAAAGAAGCTAACAAAAAGTTGGAAACTTAATCGAGAAAAAAAAAAATATTTTATAATATAAAGATATAGTAAGAGTAATAAATATATATATACATATATATATAATGAAAAAAATAGAAAAAAACGAAAAAAAAAGTATTAATGTTGTGCAACTAATGAATGTGCTAAGACATTTATACACGTCTACATACATATATACAAAATATTTATATATATACAGTACGATTAACTGAAGAACATAGAACATATTTATAGGCGTCTATACAGAAGATAACAAAGCAGTCAACTCAAGTGAATAGACTAGACGATTTAACGGACATGAATTATATTATGATGTACTCCAGTAATTCATCGTTATTATTTATAGACATTGGTAGACTCATGATTATTATGTTTAAAATTTCCCAAAACTGATCAGAATGGAACATAACAGAAAATAGACACATAGCTCAATTGAAATATTTTATAAGCTCATCATTTGTTGATACTATCGATACTGTCTAAACTATCCTATATTCGATATAATTTGAACTCATGTGAATGTGGAATAGATATAAAGTACGAGATGAATATAAAAAAAACCAATTGTAGTCGATAACTAGAAGCTGCAATTACAAATTAGTCAATTTGAGGTGTAATTACTGAGAACCTAAAAAGCTGAAACTGGAGCAGTTAGCAAAATTTTATGAGACAAGAACACAAACAAATACACAAATACATACGCAAACAGAGACACACAGACAGCACAATGAAGGACAAAGATTGGACCAAGGGTCTGTCTGTAAACGCAATTAGGGCATGTAGAATAAATTAAATTAAATTGAAGATCAAATCAAATAACAAACAAATGCGAAACAAAACTTGAAATCAATCAAATAAAAGTATTATTTAAGCAAGAATACAATACGAGTATAAATAATAAATATATAAAAAACTAAATAAAAAATACATAAATATATATATAAACATACACATAATTACATAAAGCAGAAAACAATACCAAAAATAAAAAAAAGGGAAATCGGAGACAAGCCGTTTATTTGTTTATCTAACAGAAGACAAAAATACAAGTGAATTTTACGCAATAAACGTTTAATATACATTGAAAATATGTGTGTGTTCTCATATTTTAATTTCGAATATTGTTGTTAAATTAATAGCCACATTACAAATTTACAGAGCCATATGACAGTCAAAAGAGAACATCCATCGACAGAATGTTAATTGTCGTGTCTCGTGTGCTTAGATTTACAAAGAAAAAGAAAAAAAGGAAAACTAACAAAACATATGAGATACAATATTTATATTAACAGAAGAATTACAAGCAAGCAAAATATTTAACATTTAAACTAGCAAACTAAATGTAATAGCAGAGTAAGTAATGCTAGAATCCCCCTATAAAATATGGTATGTACTCGAACTCGTATTCGAATGATCCACAATATTTTTTTGTGCAATAATCCGAATGGGCATAAGCATATTATGCATTTAAAATCAAACTAAGATTGTAGAAGAAATCAAAACGATGAGCAAACAACCAAAAGCTGCTAATAAAACTAAACAGAATGAAATACAAACAAACAAACAAACACAGAAACAAACTTAGGGTTTGGATGGCATCAAACTAAGACACACAAACACACACACCAACACATGCATGAGTAAGTATATAGATATCGACAAAAATGCGAATGAATATGTGTAGAATATATATATATATATATAAATACCATATATATATGTGTATACGTATCTGTATAAACACACATAAAATATGTTAAGTGAATAGCAAATAAAATAAACAAAGTATAGATATCGACTGCAGTATTGCAAATATTTTGTAGAAATTTAAGAATGTTTAGGTGTGTGTTTAGCAAGGACAAGGAATAGAGGACACACACGCACATACACATACATAAGTACACTCTCACACACAGGCAAAAGAAAGTGAGGCAAATATTATGACAAAATACGGAATAAAGCAAAAATAGGAACAGAAACCGAAATCAAAGGCATAAGCTATGTTTTAATAAAAAGATATATATATATATATATTATATATATAATGGCATCAAGCATACTCACACACACACACGCACACATACTCAGACAGTCACATAAGAAGTCACAACATAACGAATATTAAAAGGTTAATCAAATTAAGCATGGCAAATGAAAAAAAAAATGAAAATATTTATAGTTAAAAAAAAAACAAAGCAAAAACACACTTTTGGTTGCGTGTTTTGTACACCAACGCGCCAATGTAAACAGAAAACAGAACAAAACCCAAAACTGAACAAAAAGCAAGCAGAAAAATATTATACAAATTATATACAAAAAAAAAAAAAAACAAATGAAAAAATTATAAAAAAAAAATAATAAATATATGTGCAGGCTACTAAAAACGAGAGGTTCGAATATATACATAGATATTAACCAAGCCAGCACAGAATCTAATGATAATCGAAGATGAAAAAAGGTGAAGAAGAAAAGATTAGAAGAGAAGTGGAAGGGGAAGAGTTGCCAGCGAGAAGCATAATGAAAATAATTATACAAAACTAAATGCAAAAGAAACGACAACAAATGATCAACAATTGCAACATATAAATGATGAACATAAGTAAAACGTAAATATATAATAAATATAAATACATATAAAGCAGAAAAGGAAACAGAAAAGTAATGGTAAAAATTAACGGATAAAAACAAACAAAAAACCAAAAAAAACTTATATTATGTATACATAAATATATTGAAGGAAAACAAATAAAAGAAGAAAAAAATTTTGTAAAAATAAACAAACACAACTGCATTTCATTTGAATGGGCAAAAGGGAAAGGATGTTTATTTTGTGAATGTTCTAGAAAAGTATTTAAAAGGAAAATTGTAGAGTAAATTAAAATATAGTTGTGGTATTTGCTGAAGCAGCAAAAACATATTTGATTGAAAGACACGGAAGGATAATTCCCACAGGGTATTCCCCTTTAGTGGATCAATCTCAACTGCAGCTTCCTGTGCAACTATTCTTTGCTCTGCATATATATATATAGTCAGGTGATATTCTACATTTATACATTTGTTTCTCCACAGAGTTTCCACCTCCAATTTATGAATCCTAGCAGCTGAAAAAGCAACAACAAATCGTGAACACTTTACATATGCAATATGCCTTTATTTGTGAGTGTGTATGTGTGTGTGTGAGTGCGTGTGTGTGTGAGTGGAGCATCAGCGGCTCAGTTGCCCGCCAAGTATAAATTGTCATAACAAAGGCAAAGACAACACGTGCAACAATAAAAAATCAAAAATTTACAAAAACAAAAAAAAAATGAAAACTCGCACAGTTAAGGAAAATGCTGGGCAGGAAGGGAAAAACAGGTGTTGTGAAGAGGGGCAGGGGTAGGGTGGGAGGGGAGGCGAGGCGAGGATGTCTGCCGGCAACAGGACGAGCAACGCAAAAATGCAAAGTGGAGGAAAATGTTTTAAACATATTTTTTTGCCATTTTTTTTTCGTCGTTCTTATTTTTGTGATTTTATTTTAGTCTTGTTTTTGCGCTACGGCTGCTGTCGTTCTACTGTAGTTGTTTTTCTTTTTTCCCGGTTTTGCCGCAGGTTAAGACCAACACAACCACACACACACACACGCACACAGAGAGACACACAAGAAATATAAGAGTGTATTTCTTGTGGGAGTGTGTGTTATTATCGCAATGATTTCAGAGTACAGAGCACAGAGCACAGAACGCGGAACGCATAACATGCAGACAGATGGTCGTGTGCTTTGTGAAACAACATATGCGTCGAGGTTTCACTTTCATTTCCACATTTTCATGTGCGTTTCCATGTGCGTGTCTACTCGTATGTGTGTGCGTGTGTGTGTGTGTGAAATAATGGCGCTATGTTTGATTTGCATTGCAAATCGTGGCAATTTTGCAAAATGTCTTCCTATATAAGAAACAATATGTTTTATTTACTTACATTTGACTTTGATTTCACCAACTCACAGTCATTGTCTGTCCGTCCTCTGCCTTTGTGTGCCTTGGAGGCGTGTTCATACAGCTCTCAATTGGCTTTGTTTTATTTTGAAGTACAAAGAAGTGTCGCAACTTTAAAGGGAAAATCTCGACTTGAAATAAAAAAGCATTTCCTTTACATTTCTCAGCTATTCTCTTCTCTTTTCTTGCTGTAATTGTGGACATCGATTCTAAATAAAGTCAAACACAAATGGATTCAGCTTTGGCCACATCAAATATTATGATGGGCTTATGCCAGGGGGCATGTCCTTGGGGCAACACAGCCACTCAGCTGTCTTGCCAATGCACACATCATAATAAATTCTCGGAATTTATGGACGCCATCAGCAGACGCTCGTCTCGGTTTCAGTTTTCTCTCTGTCTCTCGCTCGGTCTTGGTCTCGATCCTGGCTGCATTGTGACATGCAGACGCCCTAACGTGCATTACCTTAACGGTGTCCTTGCTGATGCCTGTGTTGCCGCCTGTTTAGTTAATAATTCCCATGCATGGAGCTATCCCCCAACGATAGAGAGACAGAGCGACAGAGAGAGAGAGAGAGATGCATTCTGTGCATAACAGGATATTTGCTGCATATAAAGAACGTTGGGAGTTCAGTTGAGTTGAGTACGTGCAACTGCAACGGAAACCGGAAATGCGCAAATGGCAAAGCACTGTAGATTTTTTCGCACACAGCATGCCACATTCTCGCACTGAGGACCACATACAGTGCAACTGCAGATAAGACAGACTAAGCAGAGGGTAGGAAATTGAACATGACAGCAACAACAATGTAATTGCCATTGAACAATGCTGGAAGAACAAATTAAACTTCTAAATGTGGGCAACTAATAAGTTAGCCATATTAAACTCTATTGACTAAATAGTTGCCATCAATCAAAATAGCATTTTTATACTCTTTCTGTTTTCAGGTGTTGTTGGCAAATCGCGGTCACGTGGATACCTATTACTAAGTGGCATATTTCCAACTGATGCAGATGCCACCCCAAGGACAACACGCGCCTCTTTGCCCAAGTCTAAGTCCAAGGCAGCAACCGCAACGGGACATGATGAAACAAGCCATGTTTACAAAAAAGAACAAACACAGAGCACACAGAGTGGATGACTTGACTCCGTCTGTCCAGTCTGTCCGAGATGTCCTGCCTGCCATACAAGTGGCCAAATATCCCCAGTTCATAACACGAAAATGAACAAATGTCCTCTGCTGATAAAGCCTCATAATAAATGTCGACCTTTCGTTTTTCCATTTATATTATCAAACTGTGGGCAGGGATGCAGTGAGGTGAGGGGGAGGGGGGGGGGGGGGGGAGTCACCTTACCTTGGGCCAGCTTTTGAAGCAAAAAAGTTGTCGTTGTCGTTGCTCGTGTTGTTTCGCCCCAACAAAGTCGGGGAATTGTGGTTGTTATGGTATCTTTTACCTGCTTGCAACGCACCTACATATATTAAAATTTATAATAAACAATGCGCCGCAACAGCAGCAACAACAACAACAACAACAACAACTTGTACATTAAGTGAACAGCGTTTTCACTCAAGTTTTTAGAGTATATTGACTTGGCAACTTGAGAGCCATCAAAGCTCTATTTGGAAACTATATTAGTATCTGGTTCTTTTTTATGATGAACAAGAATTAAAATAGTAAGAATGTATTCTAACACTTTTAATCCAAAACATTAATCTTTATTTTAATTCATAAAAAAAAAAGTGATCGTAATTTTAGTAAAAAACCTGAGTAGAGTATGGGAGTTTTTAAAAATTGAAATTATTGAATGAAAGTCAAAAATTTAACATCGAAAATGTAGTTTTTGCTTGAAAGAAATGTAAACTAATAAATGCTATTTTAATTACGAAATATTCTTTATTTTTTTGTTACATGCAATACTGGACATAAGTTCCTTCTCAGAACTGGGAATATTGTTATACATAGATTAATCTTCCAACAATAAATAATTTTTTAATTAAGTAAGTTTACTATTTTAGCAACCATCAAATTTTAATTTTATCCAACTACTTTTTGAATCAATTGTTTCAATAGTTTCTGTTTCAAGTTATCAGTAAATTGTTATTGCTGTTCTTCTGCTCTTAACTGTTTGCAATTGAAGAGCATTTAGATGTGCGCTGTGATTATTTGAGAGAAGTTCAACCTCTGTTGGTGCTTCACTTTTTCATAGACCGGACCCAGGCGAATCAAAGGGACTTGTGCCTGAACCTGGCAAAGGGAAAGGGCAGCGGCAAGTGAATTTATGTTATTTCCTTGTTGTTGGCGTATCAGATAAGCTAATAAAAAATATTATAATTACATATCTGTCGGGAAGAAGAAGGCAGGGCGATGCAAGCATGTCCATTGTGCGCAGATAGTTGACGTCGACGTTGACTGCGACTGCGACGTTGACTGCTCTGCGCTGCGTTGCGTTACACGCGCTTTTAATGTTGTCCCTTGATGTTTGTTTGCTTCGGCCTGCAGATGAAGAGAGAGGGAGAGGGAGAACGAGAGAAAATGAGAAGGTGAGTCCACCTGGCGGCCGTTCCGCAGCGCCTTAGGGTATTTGCTGGGCGCGCAGTTGAAACGAAATAAGCCATAAGGACAATTTAGACTTTGAAGTGCCATTGCCATGCGAACTTATTTTAATTAGATGCGCACACATAAATGCTTAACGCGCTCGCCGCTTACCTTTTTCTTTTTGTTGTTGTTGTTGTTATTTTTTATATGTGGCACAGACTCGAAGGCCTCGGAACAGACAATGCGACAGGCACATAAAAACAGGTGGGCATCAGGTGGCGGTTGGAGAGAAAAAGACAGAAAAAGAAGGCGAAAAGGGCGACCTGTCTCTGGCAATGTCGTGTAACATACATTAACCGATGCCATGCAATGCAGCCATAATAACAGCCAGAGCACAAGTTTAATTAGCGCAGCCAACGAGGCCAGAGGCGGCACGGAAGGCAAGGAAGCCGGTGGCCAACGTTGCGTATGAGCAATGTGTGTTCGTGTGATAAAATGGCCACGCAACGTCAAGGTTGTGCTTGTGTATCTGTATCGGTGTCTCTCTCTCTCTTGGTGTGAGTGTGAGTGTGTCTGGTTTTATTGCTGTCATCCATCTGAGAAGTAAAACTCTTATGGCCATAAAACTCTAGAACGCATTGCCAGCTGCAAAAACAATGCCAAAAACCCCAATAGGTTTGCTGGATACAGAACCGGAAAAAATGTCAGAGTGCTGAACTAATAATGGCACATGTCAAAATTCGTTAGCCCGCAGGTGTGTGGTCGGAGGGGAGAGGGAAAAAAGAAGAAGAAGAAGGACAGGCGGCAACTTTGGTCGAATGATGAAACCCAAGTGACATTCATTGTGATTTCGTTTGGCAGTTTTGTGTCATTTGTTGGATTTAACCGATGGCACACATGGCTGGAGCCTTGGGCATTGCACTTGGACTACCACAGATGAAATGACTGAAAGACTGATAGAAGGAGCAAAAGAGAAGAAATATAGAAAATAAAATAACGAGACAAGTCAACGAGCAAAGACCACACAATTTATGGCTTGAGCGCAAAGAAACACTAAATTCAAGTTTAATACTTTCACAGAAGTGAAGATAAAGAGGGGAAGAAAGTAAGTAAGAGAGAGGGGGAATGAGAAGGTTCATGCAGGTGTCAGCATCTGTGATTTGCCAAATTATAGAAATTAACATAAACTGAAGGTTATAAACTAGTGATGTAAAAATACCATATGTCAAGAAATCGACAACTTTATTGTCGCTGAAGCGATTTTAATTGTTTTTAAGTTTGAATGCATAATGAATTGAGAGGCCGAGTCAGGATCAAAATGGAAGTCAAGTTTTGGCCAAGTTATGAACTTGAAGAATGTTGTTTCTTTAATTGCATGTGCAACACGGAACACGAGAAACATCGCACCAAGAGCAAGGGAATAGGAGCTGAACCTTAAGTGTGTGACATGTGCCAAGCACACAAGTAGCATGCCAATAAACCAAATGTAAAAAAGAGTGTATCTATTTATTTAAAAGAGTGTGTACGTATAAATATGTGCAGATGTGTGTGTAAGGACAAAAGCCGATGCAGCTCCGTTGCCAAGACGACGGCTAACTGACAACACTCTTAGAGAGACTACATATATGTGTGTGTGTGTGTGTGTATTTGTATATTTCCGGTGACAATGTGCCATGTTGCCAGAAGAATGACGTCTTGCAAGTGAACAAGCCGGATGAGTGCTAAAACCGAATGTAAAAATGCAAAAGCCGATGCAAATATTTTCAGCTGTGTCTACGCTGAGAATTCCAATCGGGCCCTGCAGTTAATACATATGATAGTAACGTCTATGTATGTGTGTTGTCCAAAAAAAAAAGAAAAACACAGCTGCCAACGATGCCAAACAGTTGCCAGTTGCCAGTTGCAAGTTGCCAGTTTCCAGTTGCCTGTTGTTGCAATATTTGAAATACATTTGAAAATTGCAATTGCGTGGCAAAAAGGACATTCATCTCATTCCTGATTCGAGTCTGCGTCTCTGTCAGTTGATTTATGATGATGGGACATGTGTATTTTAAAGCTCATAAATACATATGTCGTTGCACTGTTGCTGTCGACAAACTGACCCTCTGACATTCTTTCAAAGTCTCTGGAATTTTCTTCGGCTTCAATCATACACTTGGCCACATTGTTCATTACGAATACTCGTCAGAGTCTTATTCGCCTGCTCTGTATCATTTTGAGTGCCTCTTTTCGACTCTCATTGCGCCATTCGACTTGACATTAATGACGCGGCCGGGTTTAATGTGAGAACGGCAACAAATGCAACAATAAATTCAATTAATTGCATTTTATTTCGATTATCCGAGGAGAAGCATGACATCGACTCCTCCTCCCCGCCATAAATGTCAATTGTGGCCATTGAATATATCAGCTCGATAAGCTGTTGTTGTTGTTGTTGTAGTTGTTATTACCATCGTTGCTGCTGCTGGAATCGCTGTGGACGGCGCCCGAGACTCTCGCTTCTAATTTTTGCTCATTAATTTCGTGCAACATTTTTATGCATTGTCATAAAACTAATTTTACGATGCCAGCACACACACACACACACACACACACACACATAAGTATATCTAACTGTTTGCCTAATTAGATTAGTTACTTGAGCATTTCGCATTCTTTCGTCTCAATATGGATTTTCAGCTTGTCATATTGAAAGGATGCTAACATATTAAAGCTGCTTTCTCTTTAAATATGTTTTAGCCTTTCCCTCAATTTTTCATCCATATTTATTTTTTATAATATCTGTACAATATTGATAAAAATGTTTAATATACTGACTTTAGAAATTAATTGAAAAATAAAGTTGAGCTACAAAATTTTATAAAATTTTATTTCTATCAGATAAATGAATTCAATCTGCAAATATATTACAATATTTATTTATTTTGATTCCAAAATACATACAATTTGCAAATGTATAACAATTTTTCACACATTTTTTAATCCCGAAATCAATCAGCAAAGTATCAATAACATTTTCAATAATTGAAAATATAAATAAAAAAATATTTTTACGAACATAAGATGTGTTTGCCTATAAAGCACTTAATTAGAACACACACAGGAAACTTAATAAAAGGTAGATTGGTTTAAAGCTATCTGCAGGGTATTTAATAAACAAGCTCCTTTGACAACCAGAAAACTCTTATTTTAAACTCGGATTGCTTCAATGAAATCAGGCTGAGTGCATTATGCCATCAATTAATTGGGAACAACAGCAGATGCTCTGTGCAAATACAAGGATCAATTACCCAAGAGCGATGCTATGACTATGCAGTCAGTTAAGCATTTAAATCATGGAGACAACATTTGCGAATTTAATTAGAAAGGGTTTAGATGAAGTTACCTACAAATTTATGTATGTGGGTTCAAGCTGGCCAAGTCTTTGGTTAACACAAAGAAAATATGTGATTAACAGCCCACACATAATTCTTAGACTACGCCACTGGCTAAACTGCAAACATAGATAGCTTTGGTTAAAACATTCAAGCATACATTGGCGTACAATGGGCTAAAATGGTACGTTATCAGTACGTATACTTGATTTTTATACGCACACTTAAGCAAATAACTGCAGGCATTATTTCAAAAATTCGAAAATTAAAAGCAAACAACATACACATAGAGCAAAGAGGTAGGGAAAGGGGAGTTGCAGGAGGCCATAAGAAAATACTCAGGCAAGCCTGAAACAGAGAAAAGAGTAAGGGCGAAAGATGGAAAGAGAGAGGGAGAGAGAGAGAGCAGAGCGCAAAGTTTTAATGTAAAGTGATGTGAAATGTTTTCTTTACGAATTTACCTTCAATTTATGCATTTATGAATATGTAAGCACATTCAAGCTCTTGGCTGTGTGAGCAGTCAAGTGGCAAACTTGAATACAGAAACACACATACACACACAATCATACAAGCACTCAGTAATACATTCATTAATAAAATGCTTTCGGCTAAGAAGTTTTGCCTTTTACCCAATTCGTATTTCCACTTTTCATATCTGAGCCTTATAAGTTTTTTATGCATGTAGCATAAAAACCATAAATAATTTATTGTTAAATGCTTTTGCGAGGCTGCAATGAAATGCAATCGAGCGCCGTCCGTCCGTCTTGTGGCTGAAAATATAATTGAAATTTTTGTTAAGCAAATGTAAACTGAGCGCTTACCAAATGCTTACACATGTCTTCTGGCTGGGAGGATTATCATACGAAACGATAAAAGGACATTTCGACGTGTACAATTGTAATTCCAAATCAAAGTTAATCAATTACGAGCAAAGTCAGAACTCGTCATGAAAGTTGCATGACACCTTTTGACTTCGACTCTTTGTGTCTTTGTTGTTGTGCTGAAAACACGAACACATTTTGCATATACAACGATTGCCCTCAAAATCAATCAACAAAATGCCTACATGGAAAACAATTAGCGTGACAGTTTCAGTGACAATTTGAAATGTTGTCACCTATGCCAAGGTGTCGATTATTATAGTACTTTTATTATATTTGCCTCCTGTCTCCGTCTCCGGCTTTTCATATGCCCGTAAATGAACGATTACTTGTGGCTATTAAATTGCGTATACGACATGCGGCCGCGCCTACTTTCCATCGATTTTTTTAACCCCTTTTATTGAGCAATTGGCAGTCGATGTTGTCGCAAAGTCACTTGTACAATGAATACATTTTTACATTTTTAGTGACTGTAAAATGCTTTGATGATTCTCAGAATTTCTCGCTGCGATTGCTATCAATTTATGACAATTTTCATAGGCAAATGACACGCGCTTGTTGATTTGTGCTACTCATATTTCCCCATTCTCGTTCGCTGTATGTACACAGACGGCAGACACTGTAAATGACAAGCTTCCGTTACGCATCGTTTGCCAGTAAAATGGCCTAATAGTCACTTGCCACGACATTGAAACACGATTCGTGTTGGTAAAATTAAATGAGCATTGAGACAATTGGAAACAAAATAAAAGAATGTTGTCTTTGGGGGACATTCCTGGAACGCGTTGTATTTATGTATGATAAAACTATGTTTATGTTGACAAGGACAGGTCTGGAATAGGTAATAATTTTGGAATTATATTGGATCAACAAAATATGAGCGATAACATTGATTGATTGCTAAGTAGCGATTATGTTTAATCAATTACGGAAACAATAATAATCAATGAACACAATTCAACAAAGTTGTTTCAGTATCGATTCGATCGACAGCAAAAGGTAAAGTCTCTAGGGAAAGTATAGGGAACTAATGCAAGTATATAATCATATTCGTATTTGTCTGCTTCTCTCTCTCTCTTTCTCTCGCCATCTATTAAAGTGAAACTCGACTGGCATTTGGGACATGTACTTAGCATAAATAAACGGAAACCATATACCATTGAGCTTAAAACTACAACGCGACTAAGAGAGTGCTAGAACCAACAACAGCAACAACAACAACAAGGAGAAAAGCAACAACAACAACAACAACAATATGCAGGACTCGCAACAAAAGTGGCAATAACAATAAAAACCAAAAGTACTTTTACACGCACTTCAAATACAAATAAAGCACTCGCCATCACATATATGTGTGCGTGTGTGTGTGAATGTCTGTTATGTGCGTTTGTATGCGTGTTTATTAGCGCGTGTGTGTGCGCATTTTTGAGTGGACGATAAATAAATTAGAAAGTCGGCAAACGCGAAAATGGCAAAAGCTGTCGCAAAATGTTGAATTCTCATCGTTGACGACGCACTGCGACATAATGGCGTCCTTATGGTTAATTTGCTTAAAAGGGTGTTGCACCCCAAGCTGCATACTGTTGCAAACACACACATACAGAGACTGTGAAACAGGCGCGCCAAACTGTTATGAGCAGGCGCCTTTTTAGTGGACAGAGAATGGCAATGGCAATTGAACCGAGCCACAGACATGCACAGACACGCAATGCAATGGCAGTCAGTGAGTGCTGTCAGTGGATTCGACACTCACTCCTCATTTTCAGCTCGTGAATTTTACATTTCACGCACAATTTTCCATGGCACGCAATGTGGCGCTTAGCAGTGGCAAAAGCGGGAAAAGTGTATCAGCATTTGAGTTTAAAGCCACCCCATATTGAGTTGAGTTGGCTCGAAGCTCATATCACATGCAGGACGGCATGCAGGCGACAGCTTAGCTAATGCTAAGCAAGTCCAAGTCCAAGTCCTCAACCTCATTCTCATTCTCATTCCCATTTCCATTCCCATCTCCATCCCCATCCTTGTTCTTCTCGTCATACTTGGTCGCATATTACATCACCGAGTGGTCGTGGTGTTGTCACAACTCTCTTTCCAGCCATGTCACGTTATTGCCAGCATTCTCTATTTGGCGAGCAAAAGGAGCAGGGGGACATATGCGTGGGCAAATAGTTGAAATAGTTTGATGCGCACTTTTCAGCGGCAACGACAACGACAACTTGGGCTTGGTCTTTGAACTCGCAGTGAACAACTGGGGTTAGCCCTTAACTCCCCGTCCCCTTCCCTACTCCTGTCCCTTCCAAGTTGTACCCCCTTTACCCAAGACACAGCTCGTTGAATTGTTAATATCATTTTGGGGATATACGCATTTAAATGAGGCTCACGTACGCGGACGATTTGTCACAAAATAATTTTTACGACTTTACGACTCCATTGCCAGTGACCAAACCTAATTCGAGAGAGAGAGAGAGAGAGAGAGAGAGAGACAACCAACAAACAGCGCATATAATTTTCATTTCCATTCCACTTGTTGTTGCTGTTGCTGCTGTGACTGTCGCAAACTGCGACAATAATGCTTCGATTTAGCGTAAAACGCGATGCATACTTGACAGCGTGCCCTTGTCTCAGTTGCAGAGAAAGCGGGTGACAGAGAAAGAGAGAGCGAGAGCGAGAGAGAGTCTCACTTAACATTCGCAAATAGGCTATTAGCTATTCTCGATAGAATTTAACTGTTGTTTATCTCTACTTCAGCTTGGCCTTGTCGCTGTCTTCACACAAATACAAACAGAGTTACAAATACAAGGAGAGAAAATCCAGAGCAATGCAATAACCGCGAGTTGTATCAAGTCAATAGCTGGTTTGCCGATTGCAAATCTAATTAATTGTTGTCGATATCGATCATACACATACACCCGCAGACACACACACACATAAACATCTTGTAGACTGACAACCTCGCATTTAAATGACGTGCGAAACAAGAATTTAATTTTCTACTCTTGCTCGCAACATGAAATCCACTTTCTATTGCTGACGCGAAAAAAGCAACCAATGTCAACCGCTGCACTGCAAAAAAAAGCTATGTGAGTTTTGGAATATGCATGAGAAGTATATGAAATTGTTTCAATAAAGCTAAATTCATGCTTCATTGAATTTTTTCAATTCACTCGCTTTGCATTCGCAGCTTTTTTTTACAAAAAGAAATATAAATTTATTAATGAAAAATTTTTAGTATCTATGGAATTTTTTGTTAGCTTTTTCTCTGCATATTCAAGTTCATTTACTTCCCAACTTTTTTGCATTCGCAAATTTGTTCGAGAGAGAGCGAGAGAGAGTGAGAGAGATACAGGGAGAGACTCACTCACACCGTGAGACATTTGGCAAAATGACAAATTTCGGCTAGAATGCTGTCGCTCAAATGTGGGCAGTGGGCGGGGCTGGTCGCGGGAAAGGAATTGCAAAACGGCGAGGGATGCTTAAAGGGGGTGGGGGAGGGGAAGGACAACGCGTTTGGCTTTAGTTTCAGTTGCCATCCGCTGCGTGACGTTGAGGCTTGTGGCTGTTTGTCTGCCAAATGCGTTGCCTACTTTTAGGCTCGCATAATGAAATTCCAACTTTTGACTTATTGACGACGACGATGCGAAAGAAGCAGGAGAAGGGGGAGGAGGAGAAGGGGGGACGAGTTCAGATCTCAGTTACCAGTTAGCGACATTGCCGCTGTCGTTGTCCTTGTTGTCCTTGTTGCTGTTGCGGTTCCCTCTGCATGGCGACACAACGACGCTTGCGCTTTTCTCCCAATTTCATTTTATCTTCTGCGAATAATTTGTGTCCGCATTTTCGCAATGTCCAAAAGAAAATACAAAAGTACAATATGAAGCTGCACTTGAAATATGTCAAAACATTTAATTTCATTGTCTAGCTTAAAAGACTTTGGCAGCAGAAATTTCATCGGAATCCATATCAATTTTTGCCAATACTCTCATTGATAGTTTCTAACTTATTGAGAAAATTTGATTTTACTTTAAAGTTACAACAATATTTCAAGAATGTATTCTTAGGTGTGGTAAGCCTTTACAAATTAAAATCTTCCCTTTGCGAATAATCAATTAGAGCCTTCTCACAGTAAGTCAAACTTTTGATGCATTGAATTTTATCTAAAAATACCGATGTTCTCAATAAAAATTACAAAAGAAAATAAATTAAAACCAAGCATAAAGTCCACAAATAGTTTTAATCAAACATGAACGAAATACAAACGAAAAAGATGACAGAAAGCAATTCACGCCGAGTTGACTTTTGAACTCAAATTCAAGGCTTAAGTTTGCATCTTCTTGGCGAGAGTTCAGAACATTCATGACTGTGTGAAGGTGTTCACAACAAAATGCATTGCATTGAAGATTACTTTTAATGATAATGCGCCAAGCAATGTGCATTACTCAGAGCTGCGGCTATCTGCAGGCGCAGGAAATTGCTCAATTTTCTAGATGCTTTCACACCGCAAAAAGTTGACTCGAATTTCAAATTTTCTTTTGTGATTTTCTTCTTTTTTTATTTTTTTTTTATTTTTGTGACTTTGCCTTTTTGCTTTTGCTTTTGTTTCGGGGCGCCGGACACACGCCTGAGTGAGCTAAGTCTTTTTTGCTGGAATTCGCACCTTAAAGGTTATATCCTTGGGGCATTTTGTGGGCCAATGAAAATTAATTTTCATTTTAATTGACTTTTGGGCGAAGAGAATATGAGAACTGGGAGTTTCCCTCGGCTACTCGGTGAACTGCCTGCTCATGTCAATATTTACATGCTACACATTAATTACACACAAACACACACACACATATACAGATATACACACAGAAATTTAAGCACAAGCATTAGGTACAACAATGGCCAATTTCCTGTCTAGTTCCCTGAACAGGCCACGGGCGGAATAGTCGAAACAGTCGAGCCGAGCTGAGCTTATTAACAGTCCCGCACGCAAGTGCTGCGAACTAAGAACCGAAACAAGTGCTGGCAATCAAAATTATCCCTGCCCCTGTCAAGCTTTTGGTCAAAACCATCGAACTTTAACGCATTGTTTATGTTAACAAAATGTAAATAAATGTTGCGTACAAACGACGATGGCGGTGGCGCTGACGAAAACAAAGGGCAATTAAATTTCTGGCCGAAATAAAGTCAACGCCACACGCAAGTCCCTATTTGGGCAGAGTCAGGAAACTCGGGACGCAGGACCAAGGACTACGGACTCAGAACGACAACAGGTGTTCAGGTTTACAGGGTTGACTTAACAGGCAAAAGAAACGAATACAAAGACTAAATAAATCAAATTGTTGGCAGACAAACGGCGCAACAAGAATAACAAAATATACACACACACACCCACACATACATATATACATAGTGATATACTTATCGAACAGTTATATCGAAGTGGTCACCATTTATCCACCATCGCCTTCATCGTCATCATCATCGCCGTCGTTGTCGTCGTCGCCGTTTGTTTAAGTGGCTCGCGTGTTAATTGTCGAGGAATGTGCTTGCCACGGCGATAATATTGACTGGCCAATGGATTCAGCTGGGCAGTGCTTAGCCATGGCCAGAACATTTGCCTCAGCAGGAGGACGCCTAACGTGCTCGCTGACAATTCAAAATTAACTGCCAAATTGGCCACAATGGCAGAAGAAACGAATAATAAAATGAAGTTGCGGCACATAAACAATTGCTCTAAGTAAGCTAATTTCACACAACTTACAGCAATGACTAGGCGATACCCTGTATTATTAAATATCGCTCACATTTGTAGCATCATATTTCAGATCAAACAGCAACGAAATCAATGAGTTCGCACCTATCATTATTTTAAACATATTAAGCTCATCATAAGATCACGTTTTTTTTTGTTTTTTAAATGACGGGATGTATATATTTTTGCGTCCCAATCCGAAGAACTTAAAAGCACATGTTCGACTACAAGTGACGGGTGGGAATCGAACCCAGTTTTATTTAAATTAAAATTCTCCTAGCCATTTTTAGTGTTTTAAATTTCGTGTCCCTTAAAAGTGTCTAAGCAATGTTTGTTAACATATTTATTTCTTTGTATTTCTTTGTAAGTAATTGTAGTTGGTCATGATAAATTGAGCAATTTAGTATCTATTAATATGTATGTGTTTCCAGTCAGAGTTGAGCTAAAGAGCTGATAAGAATAAAATTAAATGTCGAGAAGAGTTTTTTAACCGAAATAAAAGGAATCAAAGCAGAGATAAAAGGCAGAATTAAAGTATCATTTATTTATTCAATGTTTCCGACAATAATACCTTGACTACTGGGTATGCATAGTCAAATGGAAAGAGAATATGAACTGAGAGATTGTCACGCAGCCTTTGGCAAACAAACAACAACTGACCGACTTTCATTCTGAATGAATTAAATGGATCCTTATGAGAAATGTATTTATTTATATTTATATAATTGCAGATTGAGTCTGAGCATATATCTATTTTTAAATATTTTCCTTGAGGCAACCCAAAGAGGGGAAACTCTTTGCTTAACGACCATTAAATGCTGACTGCCATTAAAGTCACTTCCGATTATTTTTATCGTTTTTAATTGCGTTTTCTCTCTTCCTCTCTCTCTCTCCCTCTCTGTCTATCTATCTGTACATACTGTACATACATACGTTTTGTTGTTTTCTTTTTTGTGGCTGACTCATTTGTCGCCGTGTGTCGTCTGGTCGTTTGTTTTATTTAGCAATTTATTTCACACGTTTTGTCGTGAAGGCAATGCCTACGTGCCTGGCTTGGTTTGAGCTGACTCTGTATCTGTATCTTGTGGCGTTGACTGTTTTTAATTTTAGGCTATTATGAGATGCCCAGTTGCCTCCTCAGCGTTCTCCTCAGTGGAAGTGTTGGTCAGAGTACGAGTTTTTTTGCCTGCACACTGAGGCTGGCTGACCAAAATTATGGCCACACATATAAATTGTCAAGCGACCATTCGTCTTGCTGAATAAATGTTGCAATTTGTTGGCTTCTGCCTTCCGCGTTCAGCGTTCCGCGCTCCGAGGCCTCAAAAAAAGATGGCGCCCAAGATAGTCGGAGCTTCAGTGCAGCTTCAGTTTCCGCTGCGCACTAAATTATGTTACAATTTCTGGCCATTTCAGTTTATAGCGCCGGCGCACACCTTCGGTAGGAGTATGAGTATGAGTATGAGTGTTTGAGTGAGTGTAAGTGTGAGTGTACTCACTCGTTGTGCTGTAAATTCTATTGCAATGCATGTGCGAGGCGACACAAATAACTCAGAGTCTGCAATGCCGCTTTTATTAGGAGAAACATGCGAACATTTTCTCTATCTCTTTGTCTCTCTCTCTTTCTCCATACTCCGCTGACCATTTGCGGCATATATTTGCGCACAATTAATTATTATAAATGTCGTGGTCGCCACCCGGACTCGGACCCGGATACGGATACGGCAATGGCAACGGACATGGATCTAGTCCGCCGTGGAGACAAAAGGCGAACAAAATGGTTTCTGTTTTCTGCAAAAACCAAGCAAAATTGTTTATGGAAATTTATGATTACAATATTTGTGTCGCACTGCATCTTCCACTTCTCTCACTCTTTCTCTCTCTCTCTCTCTCTCTCTCTCTTTCTTCCCCTCACTCTCATAGTATCTGTGTGGTCTTTGGTTTTTAAATGAATGTCACATGCATTTTATTTATTTGACTCGCCATTTCGAAATTGCATTCCATTTGCACGTCTCCTGACAGGTGCTTCTTTTCCCCATTCTGCTTCATTGCCACTCTCCGAACAGATTATGATTATCTCCATTTAATGCGACATTTACTTACGTGTTTTATTCTGTTTATATATTACGAGTGCCAATACACATATACACATCCCAATTGTATTGATACTTTGTTTACAAATGATTTCACACGACTTCATTCACGTTGATTCAGAGAAAAAACTTTTTAATGCCTTTAAGTGCAAACAAAGCATACACCCTCTCACACACACACACACATGTGTAGACACGTATCTGAGGACAGTTACATTCAAACTCGTCCTGGCAATTTTAAGGCATTCATTGCCGTTGATGCTCGTTGCCTTTTCACATTTCACATTTCGCTTTTTCTTCTTTATCGTCTCGCTTTCGGTTTCTGTATCTAGACTTGTATTTGCTTAAATGATCTTTTATTTATTTGCTCAATGTCTTGCGATTTATTTTGCTTGTTATGGATATGAGAGTATACTCAAAAGTTTGTCTTTATTTAATGGCCCCGGCAGATAAATTGATAGAATTTTTATTACCCAAGATGGCAAAAGTTGGCACTTTTAAATAATGAGCTGAAATGTTAGGATTACCACAATATTGATATACACGATTTGCGTTTTGCTCGTGTCTTTAGAAATCTGTGTAAAATCTTTATTTCAGCCTGTGATTTTGGATTGATTGCATTGTTACCTAATTTGTCTGAAATTTAGCCATTCAATCAATATTTAATATTATTTTTTGTTAATTTAATGACAAAAAGTCAATTAAATTTAAAGTCAAAATTAGGAATAAAGTTTAATAATATATTAGGAATAATTAGGAATAAACTAATATTAATTAGGAATAAACTATAAAATAGTTTAAGTTATAGTAATATTAAAAAAATAATAAAAAATATTCTTTTCAAATGTTAAATAGTACTTAAGGATTTAAGGAAAAGTGAGTGATTATAGTAGCGGAGAGTCTATTGTTTAGTGCAACAGGCAAGTGCCAAGAGTGAATATTTTACTAGGATTTATATTGATCTAAAATAGATTTATTAAGTCTGTCCGCAAGTTACCCATAAGCTCACTTTATTCCCGAGCTTTCCTAGTCATCAAATAGATAATTCCCTTGCATTTGCATTTGCTGCTGGTCTTCATTAAATCCACATTCATCATTTGAGTATTTTTCGCTTAAGCGCCACTTTAGACACTTTACCTTGGTTTTGGCGACGCCTCCGTTTGTCGCACTTCCTCCTCCCGCTGTGTTCGTTATCAAACTTCATGCAGCTAATTATGCGCTAAGTAGACACGCTACACAACAACAACAACAACAACAACAACATTGAAAACAACAACAATAAGAGCAGAAACGCAGTGGCGAGCGTATAATTTATGGTCGCGATTGCAGCCAAAAATCCTTTGTCGAAAAGTTGCAAATACCTGGAACTTAATGTTGGACTTTGAACTGGCGCACGACTCGGGGCCCAACCAAAATATGATAAATGTTGTGCGGAAGTTGCCCACTGACACAGTCGCCACGCCCCTCGTCCCTCGCCCCCTCCCTCCTGTCTCAGGAGGGGAACAGAGCAAGGTGCACGAGAGGCCGTCAATTTGCGAATATGCGCGCCATCGAAATTCCCACAGACATAAGCATTGGCATTAGCAGTTGCATTCCATATCTGGTGCAGTTGCATTGTCTGGCCGTCCTGTGAGTGGCAGTGGCAGTGGCAGTGGAAGTGGCAGGGGGAATGTGTGTTTCTATTATGTGGCGCGGTCCTCGCGTCGGTTGCTTCTCTAATGCGGCAGATAAACACAGCCAAATGCCACGAAAACCTTTGGTTATTTGTCACACCAGAGCGATAGAGACCAAGATATATAGAGAGAGCGAGAGTGTGTTTTGAGGACAGCTTAAGGACTTGCATATTGCGTATACTTAATGTTGGCCAAAAAGGAGATTGAATTAAAACGCAGCAGGCAAAACGCAAATTGCAACTGCAAGAAAAAAATTGCAATCTCAACACCCATACGACAAGAGGAGACATAGAAACAAGGGGGGTACCAAGGGGGGAAGGTCACAAAATTAACGACAGTCATAACTTTTTCAACGCGACATTTGCAGTTTTCGGCTGCTCGGCATTTCACATTTCACACGCTGCCAAAACGTTTCCGTTTCCGCTGGCAGTCATAACTTTTTTGCCACTCCGCCGTCGTGAATACATACGAGTATATTTATATATTTTAGGTTTTTTTTTGGTGTTGCAGCAAAGTTACGAGCACTTCAAAAACTGCGACACACGGAGATGGAAATTTTTGAGGCTGCTGGGCGAACACGGAAGATCAGCGAACAGGGCTAAAATAAATAAGCCGGAAGCAAGCGGCAACAGCGTGTGGCAACAGCAAATGTGAAACACTTTAAGGCAAGTGTGAAAACATCTATTGAGATTTTGCATTTCTGGAATTAAACAACAGTTGTATTTGTATTTATTACAAACTCTTTTGAATTTGTTTTTCTTATTAAATGAGAATTTTTTAATCCTACTAATATTTTTAAATCGATATTTATAATAGTGACTATCTTTTTTTTTAATACAATTTATTATGTCTTTATCCTAGCGCAACAAACATACATATATTTATTCTCTTTTATACATGTCCAATCCTTACCTCTTGGTACAGTTTTACATTTACTAATTGCGAAAAGTACAAAGCGAGATTGAGTTTTTAATCTATGCTTGGATTTCTTATTTTTAATTATTTTTGTCACTTAAAAAGCGTGTCAGGTATCTTATTGTGATATTTTAGTCCTTTGACTTGACACATTTCGCTTCGAATCACATTTAATATTGCCAGAGCATTGAGAGGATGAAAGCGACACGCCCTTTTGCCATTGGTTCTTCTCTTCCCAGGGTTGCCAGGGTGCTTAAGTTTTCGAAACCGCGTACAAAATATGCATTTAGCACGAACCTTTTGCCCCTTAACCCCTTAACCCCTTTACCCCCTGCCAGCTGATTACCCTTTGTCCCCCTCCTTTTTGCTGCAGGTTCTGCTACTCGAACTCATTTGGAATTTCTGCGCTTCTGTCTGTTTTTTCCTTTTCGCTCTCTTTTTTTCTAATTACTTTAGGGATTAATTTGAAGAACAAAGTGCAAACACACACAAACACACACATATACACTCATTGGAGCCATTTACATACACACAAACGCAACACGTTTCTTTACTTTTAATTTCAATTACTTTTATTACGCCAAGCAAATGCGTTCAAATGAAGCAAAATAAAAAAGTTTATACACATACTTATGCATATCTGACACACATACACTTGCACACACATTATGCATACATACACATACGGGGGTGCCACAGAAATCGCTTTCGCTTGAATTTCACTTGAATTTCATACAAATTGAAGAGAAATTTAAGCGAAAGCGATTTCTGTGGCACCCTTGATAGAGTTTTATTAACCGCGACGCTCTAGAGAAATAGCCTGAGAGTAGCGAGAAAAAAAGTTAACTTATTAATTTTCATAAGAGTAATTTTGTGTATTTTATGTTTGCCTTGCGCCTGTGTCTGTAAGTCGCTGGGAGCACAAATATATATATATGTAGATATGTGTAAAAAGCCACAGTCGGAGTGGCAACAACAAATGGCAGCTCATGAGCGTGGCGGGCGACGGTTAAACGGTTAAGGACATGCAAAAAAGGGCGCGCTCTGATGAGTTGATGAAGTGTTCAACGCCTGGTTGGCCCCGACAACCTGCCCCTACCCCTGTTCCCCTCTTCCTCCCCCTTCGGACAACCCGTCCTCGGCTCAATGGGTGGTTCGGGAAGGGGGCATGGGGGCATAGGGGCACAGGGGGTTCAATGCTGAACTTTGGGTGCTGCCCGCAGCGCAAATAAAAAGTCAGGTTTTTAACTAAATGACTTTTTGTTGTTGTGCACACGCATTGCTACACACAAACGCACTCAGAGTGGCAACAACAACAACAGCAACAACAACAAAAACACTACAAAAATACATGTACATGCATGTGGACTTGTATCGTAATTATTTTGATGGCGGCAGCCTTTTTTCCAACACAACAAACACACGCTAGTCCACATCTGCTTACAGTTACAAATACATGCACACATATGTGTATGAGTGTGTGTGTTTTTGTAGAGCTGCCCAAAATGCGTTAAGTAAAAGCGCCTGTAACCTCACCATTCTTTCTTTTTTGCGGTGTAAGAACAATTTTGTGTATTTGAGTGTACATATGTGTGTGCGAGTGTATGTGTGTGTGTGTGTGTGTGGTTATTTCTGTGTCTCTGTTTACCTTTTTGTGCTCTCTAGCGATGGCCTGTGGCTGCCAGGTGCCGTCTACGTCGTGTACATCGAGTCGAGTTGGGTTTTGTTGTCTCGTTGATTATGCGCTGATAACAAATTATTCACTTGGGAGCAGACTTCACCCAATACATGTATGAATGTGTATGTGTGAGTGTGCCTGGGCTTACATGAAAACATTAGAGACTGTTGTGTGGGCGTGTGAGTTGTAGGCACACAACTCCAATTTCTCACTCCCTCACTTCTTACCTCCCTCCCTTCCTTCATCCTACTGCCAAGGCATATATTGTCGCCCGAGGCCCCTGGGGGGATGGAGACGCTGCGTGTCCAAAATTAATGAAAAGTCGCCAATGTAGCACGGCGACTTTGCCTATTTGCTGTGTCACCTGCATTTTTTATAATATACGTGCCTTTATTATATGAACATATATCGAGATTACAATCAGCGCCTTTTTAGGCTGCCATTACAACATACACATATTACGCATACGCACTGTGTGTTTGTGCCTTTTTGTCCAAAGGTTAAGTGGACAGCAAATCGATGCAACAATCCTATAAATATATTGTATGAAAACAAAACCAATACAATTACGAAATTAGAGGCACACTCGAGTATTATGATTTTTTCTTGACGTTAAAGGAATTAATTGCATTTCATTTATGTTTTTTATCCATTGTGTCCCAGCCACATAAAAAAAAAACAATTGCAAAATCAAATGCTAGCGAATAAACCTTTAAATAGCACAACTTCCGCACTGTGCTGGGCCAATAAAAATACAAAATAATAATAAAAAGGGACACAACTGGCCAAACGTACCCCAGGGGCCAGCAGGACGAGCCTGAGCTGGCCAAGACTGAGTTCCAGGCTCAGACTGCCTGCTTTGTTATGCGAAACAAGCGAAGGAACAAACAAGAATAAGAACAAGAACAAGAAACATCCCAGCTAAATTTGTGTTTAAAAATAACAACATTAACTGGAATTGGAGGCAGCAGTCCAATGAGAGAATGAGAATGGGAGAAACGAGAGATAGAGCGAACGAGTCGCCATTTATCTTAATCTACCTTTTAACTTATCTCGTTGTTGGGATCTGAACTTGTTTCTTTCCTTTGCTTGATTCTGGAAACACTCGAGTTGCCACACTCTCCCTCTCTCTCTCTCTCCCTCTGTCTCAGTGTCGGTTTCTTTTCTCGCTATTGTTGCAACAAAAATCAATTAATTATTTATCACTTAAACTCTCCGCCACTTGTCATTATGTCATTGTTTACTCATTGCCCTGAGGGACAAGTATTGGGAGATGGAGAAACATTTTCTTTCTGCTTTCTGCAACTTTATCAATACTCAATTGAGTCTTGGTCCTGGTCCTGGTCCTGGCGCAGCATTAGCTGACCCCATTGATGTTTGTGCGCTTAACTTTGCGACGGCAGTTTGTCTCGACGGGTTTCGCCTACGGGCCGACGCCGATAAGGACCAAATGCTCGACTCGACTCGACTCGACTCGACTCTGTTGCCAATGTCAGCCAGCCGTTATTCTTCTTATTTTATTTAACTTAATACTTATGTTGGCATTTTTTTCAGCCTTCAGCCTTGTCGCTGTGGCCTCTTGCTACAATCGAAATCCCCAATTGACAAAAAGAAAACCAATTTAGCAGACAACGACAAGCAGCTGAGTTGGTGACTCTTCGAAGTCTTGTGTCTCTCCAAACACACACACATTGCGATAAATTCATCAGGTGAATGCCAGAGCATTGCGCAAATATGCAGACCCCGCTCTCTCCTCCCTCCTCCTTCCTTCCAGCCATGACACGTCTCCCCCTTAAAGTACAGAAACAGCTCCTTGATGTGGTTTGGAGCTGCGGCTTCGTTCGGTTGCCGTTGCCGCATCAAACGACAATTGAATTTGCCATGTTGAAAACTTGGACTTGGACAAAAGCCTTGTTGCTTTTGCTATTGGTATTACTATTGCCTTAGCCATTGGCTCCACACTCGGGCCGTGGCCAGAAGCCATCGAAGGAGACCTCTTCCCAGGGTCAGTTGTCATTAGGCGTATTTATTTTGTTGTATTTGCCATTGGCATGCCTTCAATTAATGTCAATTCGTTTTTAAGTAAGCTATCGATGGCAGCTTGAAAGGTGAAAGGGGAGAGAAGGAAAGGGAGTTTTCTCACTACCAGATTGCAGTTGACAAAACGCATCAAGTGAAATGAAAATGTATGAGCATGCGATTAGTTTATATTTGGATAGTCAACTTAATAGACAGAGAGCAACTCATAAAGTGGGTCAGGTGATCAACCTGACGACAGCTGATGTGCGGGATATCAACTTAATGTTAATGCCGTGTCACACTCTAGCGTCTCTTCTTCTTCTCCTGCCTGTCTAATAGAAGGCTAGCAGAAAATGTTTTCCATTATGTTGGAATGCAATAAATTACCTGTAAAAGGCAACGACAAAAACCACATAGAGTTGTATACGGAATTGGGGTTGCGTAAATGATAGAGGGAACGTTGGGGAGGGGGAGGCGGAGGCGGAGGGAATGGGAATAGGATCCTGGACACATGTATATGCACGCACATTAATTTACTTTTGTTGTCACTTTTGCCAGTGGGCCACATTTGAAGTGCGCTGCCGGCAGGGAAATAAAACAAATACAAATGACAAAGCACAGGCAATGACAGCCTGTGGAGAGACAGAGACAGCGACAGAGAAAGAGCGAGAGAGTTTACAGTTAGAGATAGACTTGCTGCCGGGTTTTGATATGTAAATGCGTTTCGCACACATTTTGGGCCGAGTTTAATGGAATTGTATGACATTACTTTTAATTAAAAGTGCTCGACATTTGGCCGGCAAAGTTGAGTGCCGTTTAAGCAGTTCTCCTTCTTCTTCTTTCTCTTTCTATTTCCTGACTTTACGTTTCTTCTCTCTTTTCTTTTGGCAGGCAAGTGTAAAATGTTTGCTGCCTCTCAAAGGCTTTTCTGCTCGCACTTAACTTGGCTGCCAAGGCATAAAGATGCCCAACCTGAAAACACACACACAAACACATTAGTATCCCACACATACACACGCACACACACACTGACAATCACAATCGTTTATCAGTTGTATTAAATCTAATGGCAGCAGCGGAAATCGCATACAATTCAATTGCGTACTTGACAGCGAACAATCAACGAAAGTACGAGTACGAGTATGTGAAAGAATCGAACTGAAGGGGTCGTTCAATGATCCTCACGTGCAATTGAGAGCCAGAGTCAGCTTATGAACTGTTTAATGCTCTGTTTGATAAAGTCGATAAAGAAGATATAAATAAACATCAGTAAGATTTTAAGCTAAAAACCATTAGAGTAATTTATTCAAAAATTAAATGTTGACTTTGAGTTTTATCACTCAATTTTAAAGTTTATAATCTGTGATTTCAGGGAACCATCAAAAAGAGTATGTGGAATTTTCTCTTGCTGCCAGATAATTTTATTCTGGCTTGACTATTTATTTTATTTATAAAACTCCCTTTTGCAATTGCTTTTACAACTCTAGACTTTAGTGTTCATTATTAGTTATGCATATAATACTCTCCAGCTGCCTTCTTTCAAGTGAAGGGTATACAATAGTATACAATAGTCTGTTCTATCTCATCAATGAATGGCCAAGTCAACTTTATTGTATTACAATGAATGACGTTCCCAGCTTTTATTGTTACAAACTTGTACCTTAAACTCGACTTATTGAATTGTTAGAGTGCAAAAACTACGAGAACTCTAAGAATTTCTCCAATCTCATTCTGATGTCCACGATATAAGGAAAGGAAAGAGTTTCCACAGGCTGCTTAATAAAACACAATGAGAAGACATTCTGCAAGTACTTTTTGCAACTGTTATGATTTAAGTGACATTATAGTTTATAGGAAATTCTATTCATTTACTGCGATATCTAAAGATTTATTATCACTTAAACTATACGAATTTTTTGTTTTTTTGGATATCAAAATTGCAAGCGTAGTTTCTGTGTAGGGAGAGAAATTGTTCCCTTTTCTCTGGCAGCAAGTTTAGGGGAAACGCGTAAAAAGGCAAACAAGTAAAAAGCCAAAATTGCAAATAATGCGAATCACGTGGCGCATTTGGAGCTGAAGCTGGAAAGGAGATGGATATGGAGATGGAGATGGCGATGGAGCTGTGACCTCTTTGCACAGAAGCCACGAACAACCAAACGTAAATGGGGGAATGTTTGTGGTGCTATTGGATTGGAATGGGGTTGATGAAAGGTGCACAGTATGAAGCCCTCAATCCTCGAACCTCTCCGATCCCGTGACCTTCTCCTCTCGTCACCAGTCGGGCAATCAACCATTACCGAGCGCGATTCGCGTTGAGTGTTTCGATTTGCAGGCAAATCATAAAAACAAATGTATAAAATCAAATGGAAAATCAATGGAGCCAGCCATCAACTGTGTTGATGGCATTACCCGCGGTTTTGTATAAATTGCTTTATTGCCTAAATAATACAAAAGAGTTGCCCAGAAACGGAACGAGTCGGGGTCGGGGACGGGGAACAAACCCTATAAAATTCAATTCAAATTTTTTACTTTTCAAATATTCATATTTCTTGGCAACTTAATGCAAAAATAACAACTAGAAAACCTGTAACATTCTTCCCCTGCCCCTGAAAAGAAAACACCCAACAACAATTAGCCCCCATATTGTGTTCACTGTGGGGTGGTTTCACTGTGGCGTTGGTGGTGCTGTTGCTGTTCATGGTGGTGTCTGTTATGGAATGTATACAATGGCATCTTTGCATTCGACCGCCGAACCCAAAATAATTAAAAGTATTTGGCGTCTGTAAAGTAATTTTTAATTAAGTTGAAGTGCGCTGAAGTGGCATCGTTGTTGCTGCTGATGGGCTCCAAATGGTGGGTGGAGGGGGAGTGGGGGCGTGGCATGAATGGGAGGCGGCTGCTGCCGCTGCTGGTTGCTTATTACCGTGCATAAACATAAACAATTTTAGAAATTAAATGATAATTTCTGAATATTTACATAATTTTATGCATTATACCAGAGGGCTGCTCCCAAAATAAAAAAGAGAATCGTGAATGGAGAATGCGAATGGATATTGTAGGTATTCCGCCCAATTATAATGCGCAATGAGAGGTTTCTCTTTCATTTTACCCACTCACTCTGAACTTCACTTCCTTTTTTTTTTGGCAAATATTTACCTTATGAAATTTCATTTATTTTGGCTAGAAAAATATATGGCGTTAATCTCAATCTCAATCTCGATTGCTATCAGTCCGGCCCCAAATTGATTTTAGTTTCATTTACGCTTCCTGCTGTTCATTTCTCTTGGCCCTTTTTGGTCGTCGCCTTTGGCCATGCTCATTGCATTTGGCCAAAATTCGCGCATAAATATTTATGATGAGGGCGCTCCGAAAAAGTCGAGCATGGGGTGTGGCTGTAAGTGCCGGCTTGGCCGGTAAGTCTGCCTTGTTGGAGTACAGGCCTTGCCTCAATTTCTGCTCCACTTTTTTTGGATCAAAGCCAAATGCAATGAAATTCTATTTGAGCATTTGCAATGCGCCCATTTCAGTTTTTGAGTGAATCTTCATTTGGCGCGTCGTCGTCGTCATCGTCGCCTTTTTTCCTCGTTCACTCTTCCAGTTTCAGCTTGAAGTTTTAATTAAGTGCAAATTAAAAAAGTGTAAATATTCAGTGAGTAAAAAAATAAGGGAAGAGAGAACAGAGAAGAGTTGGGATATTAAATACCAGACGATTTGATGTTGGCTTCAGCTGAATGAACTCGAGCTGAAATTATTGCAATACCTCTCTCTTTTTCTGTCTCTCTATCTCTCTCTCTGTCTCTCCTATTGTGTTTCATATTTATTGAAATAAAGATGTGAACTACTAATGATAAAAGAAGAGCCAGGTCCCGAACGAAATACAGCAGTCGCAAATTGTTAAAGGGGAGAAAGAGAACTTTGCATATGAAAAAGGGGGTAGCATAAAGAAAACATTAATATGCTGCATAATTATGCCCCAACCCAATTCCATACTCTTCACTCTTCACTCTTTGCAGTCGGAGTCTCAGTTTGAGTTTGAGTTGAACATCATAATATAATACTACATAACGTTAACGCTAATGATGCCAGGCAAAAGCGTAGCCATAAATGACAACAACAGCAGCAACACAAAGGTGTGTTGCCAGGTGTGTGTGTGTGTGCGTGTGTGCAAGTGTGCGAGTGTAAGTATTGGGTGTTACATGCTGCAAAGTACTCCCCAAAGTGCCCCTAAATGCAAGAAATGACAGTCATTTCATATTTGTTGTACTCAACGGGCTGCGTTCTCTTATTGTTGTTGTTGTAGTTGCTCAGAATACACGCACACACACACACAGGGATATCGTGTCATAAAATTAAATACTTCACTGGAGAATTAAATGCAGTAAAAAGTGGGCGTGCCACACACAAAGCCAAACAACAGAGCACACCTTCATCAGGTGTACTACAAACTGTCCCAGAGAAGGGGGGAGAAAGAGAGATACAGATGAGGGAGTTATGGGTCAGATAGGGTTTTAGTTCTCTAGAATGCTGGGGCGTTGCTTTATCTTTCTCTCTCTCTCTCTCTCTCACTCCTTGTCTCTTTAGCAGTAGCAGCAAAATGAAGCTAATAACAAGTTTAAAGCTAAACGTGTTTTCATTATTATGAACATTACGGATTCCACATTGTCCCCAGACGTTGATGCCATCGTTGTTAGAGTTCGAGTTGCTGTTGTTGTTGTTGTTGTTGTCGGAGGATTTAGTGGCAAAGCTTTAAAATAACTGTAATAAACATATACTTGTATATGTTTGCAGTACATTGGCAATAAAACACAAGTTTAACAAGCTGCAAGCACTGAGCTGACTCACGCATTAGCCTCAACTCACTTTCTGACAGAGATCCTTGACCCACACGCATTAAAGGATATCTCAGCCATTCGACCATAAAATATTGTGCTGCTTGTATTAAGGTGTTTGTACTGATTCTCGTTGTTATTGTTGTTGTTGTTGCTGTTGTTCTTGCGATTTCAGTGCGGCCGTTAACTGACTCGACCGACTGTTGACCACAGCTCTGGCATTTCTGGCATATTGACAGGGGCAAAGTTTCCATCAACTGACAGCCGAGTCTTTCTATCATAAGCGGATTCAGTTGAGACAGCCACGACTGGATTTGCCATTTGTTGCAGCATTTTGATATTCAGACAGTCAAAGTTTTGCACCGATTTGAGCCCACTGTGCGCATACAAATTAATTCATATATTTTAAATGTGAGTTAAGATATACTTATAATTATAAGTCAAATTTATAGTAAATAATTTGACATGGAATCTCCGCAAACGACAATGAAAAATACATATGAAGCCTTATCTAGAACTAAAGTGTGTTCTGCAAATTCTGGCTAATAAAGTAGTCCCAAGTGGCTTCAAATTTAAACTGTGCTTATTCTTGTTTATCTGTCTTTTAGCTAAACAAATGTCTCTCAATTTATTTGCAAATTAAACATATAAGTAAAAGAATTTATTGGAAAACGTATTTTATGAATGTTCAATTGACTTATGTAAGAATTTGGTAGGAAAGACTTTAGTGCAGCTTATTCCATATCATATCATATCAAAAGTAAATTTGATAAGCAATAATATTGTAAATACAAATGTAATTTATATGAACTTTTAGTTATTTTTTGCTATGAAATCTGTTTTACGTTTCATATAATATCAGACCCAAGCATACATAGTAATGTTTAAAGTAATTTTTTTTAGAGTTTGCTGCTGTGGCAATGGAGCTGAGTTAGTCGGAAATTGCATGTGCCCGATTGCTATAATTAAAACAAACCAGCGCTGATTTTGGTAAGATCTTTTGCTGCCTGGAGGGGGTCTTGGTCTTGGTCTGGTCGTGGCTGAGGTCGTGCAATAGTATTTAGTAGTTGACTGTCTTGAGCAGGCGGCGATGCGGTTTTGTTAAAATTACATTTGGCAAAGTTTTATCGCAGCTGCGGCAGCGATGGCAGCGATGGCAGCGGCTGCGACTGAGACTCAGACTGCGACTGAGACTGCGGCAGTGTGGCAGTGGCAGTGGCAGTGTGGTGTGATACCCGTATCAGGGCTGTAATTAATTGCGGTTGCTGCATTTCGGGGTGGCCATGGTAATTGTGGCGTGCAAATTAAAAGCCAGCGAGCAGAAAAAGAAAGAACGAGCGCAATAAAGAAAGCGTGTGGAAAAAAGTTGAGTAAAATAAACAGAAAACAGAGCCGAACAGAACAGAAAGTGAGCTCTAAAATAAACCGAAACCAAAACAGAACAAAACAAAACAAAACAAGGCAAAAAACAAAATGAAGAAGACAACAAAGAAAACAAACAGCAGTAGGATAGTGTAAACAGCAGCTGGAAGAGCAGCCACAACCAATACATAGATGCTGCAAAATACGAATACTCGTAAGTGTACTGTGCATATTATGCGGAAAACAAAAAAAGAAGCAAACCGCGAATTATCCCGCCGGCAATTTACGGTTAGGAAAAGTGAAAAGCAACACTCAGCAACAGCAACAACAACAGCATCAGCGGCAAAAAAGTCTTCGATTTCAAAGTGTTTGACAAGTTTGTTGTTGCAGCCACTAATGGCAGCAGTTGGAGTGTTGCCGCTGACGACAACAACATCAATCAAAGAAAGCAACACGGGGAGTGAGAGAAAGATAGAACGATATCACAAAGCCGCCTAAAAGTGTCGCTACAAATTGAGTGGGAAGGCGGGAAATCACATCAAAAACATATTTGAATATTTGCCGTCACTTTGCTTTTAGGAGGGGAACTGTATACGTTTCTGGATGGTGTCAATGTCGCAGCCAGTGTTTGGCTAAGCGAAATGGAGCAGACTTCTCAGCTCTCCAACACTGCAAAAAATCAAGTGCTCATTTGTAACTGCAACAAATACATTTAAGGTGAAAAAAATAGAAAATAAAGTAAGAATAATAATAAATGAATAAATCAAAAATATATATGTATTTTAGATTTACATGTAATTATTTTTTGCAGTGTATCGAGCGAGCAAAAAAGGAACTGCTGAAATCTCAACAATTTACATTGTGCCTTGCTCGGTTCGAGTCGCGTTTTAATTCGGCTCGGTAAGTAAAGCTTAACCGTTGCCTGACACCTTGTGTACATTACGGAACAGAGTTGCCACCCTTCTAGCTTTCACCTGCCATCTGCCACATGCCGCCCGTCTACCTTGCATGATATCCGTCTCGGACTCGTCGTTGAGCTCTCAGTGTGTGTGTGTGTGTGTGTGTGTTGGCAAGTGTATTGTCAGTGAAATGCCTGAGGCAAAAGTGTGCATTACGAGGTTTTAAATTACGCGAAAGCCCACACACACACACACACATATGAATATACTCACAAAAACTGACAGAAGCCAAACTGCCAGAACGTTCAACCTCAACGTCCTCTCGTCGCCTTGTGTGTGTTGATTCTTCTTACAGCACAGCAACTCTTAATGGAATGAGTCGACCAAAAGGGGAGAGTGTATGAGCAGGGAGAGAATAGCAGGGGACTCCAATGGTAACATTTGTGGGCACAATGCATAGTCCTTAACTGTATCAATGGCAATGCCAGGAAAAGTCTCTCTCTCTCTCTCTCTCTGCCACGCTTCAAAATTTGCGCAAAGGATTTGCAAAGTAGCTCATGCTAATTTTATCATTGTTGCCTCAAGAAAGGGCCAAAATGTGTAAAATTGGGATAAATGCGAATCGATGTACAGTTTTAACTCACTAATAATTCATCTTACACTTCACCAATAAATCATTTAATAATTGTTGCATATTTGTGTAATTTATACCTGTTTCTCTCTCTTAGAGCGACTTTCATCCTTTCACAAACTTAAGGGTCAGCTGCAGCTTCTTTGCAGCTCTTCAGTTGCGCTTTTAGCCAAGTAAGTGTACATAGATATTGACAAGAGCAGTTGGCATTTGGCTTACAGGCCCACTTGGCTTTCACTTTAACAGGCTTTGCATATTTGCATGTAAATACAAGGCACAACATGCTCACACACACACACACACTCGCACACACACTAAGCAAGACTAAATAGCAATTTGCGTTTTATTTTATCACATTTTCGGGGCAACATCGACAGCTGTTGGCCTCTAGTTACAGTGCATGCAAATAGAAAGGCAGCTGCTAATTGACTGGCCTATGCCAAGACCTTTAACTTGACTAAAAGGTTGGTCCCCCTCTCCTCCCTCCCCGACTGCTGTGCACCACTGGCCAAATACAATTTGCGGCTGCAATTTGCCATTCTCAACTTAATTTGATGCACTTTAAGTGTGCCAAAATGGCCAAAAGTGGCAGCACATACAATTATTTCAGCTTAATTCCAATGCTCTGCTGCTGATAACTTGGCCGCGAGTTTTGGCTACTCTTTCTCTTATAATCGTTGGCCATCAAGGGAAAGAGCAAGAGCGGCTTTTGTCTGTGAAACGCAATTGCCATTGCCATTGCCTTTGCCATTTCACATGCTGTTGCAAAGGCATCAATTTCTGATTTTCATGCTCCCTCGGAAATCTTTTTCGGGGGCACAAGCAGCTGCTAACTGTGTTGCCACACAGCTGAAACTGCAGCTGTAGCTGTAGATGAAGATGTGGCAGTTGCTGTACGAGTAGCTGACCCGACAAGCCATTTCGTTTAGCAATTCATTTCCATTATCATCATCAAAAGTTTTCTACTTTTCTGCTTGTTTTTATTCCTTGTTGACGCTTATGTTTGTCTGTATGTGTGCGAGTGTGTAGCATCATCATGAGCAGCAACCATTTCTTAAAAAAGCAATTACATTAAAAAGGATATGGCAGCAGCATCCCTTTTTTCCATGCAGCAGTCAGGCTCACATTACGTATACGTAATCGCAATGCTCACTTACGTGCCGCGCACACGACGTCCACGACGACGTCGACGTCGTCGCCGAGTGTGTCTCTTAAATGTTCATTAAATTGGATTTTTAGTGCTCATCGTAAAAAATTCAAAGCTCCCATTTAATTCACCCGCCAGCAACAACAACAACAATTGCAAAAGGCGGCCATGGCCAGGTCAGATCTTGGCCAGACCAGAACTACATTTGGATGTGTTGGCAACAAAAAAAACAACAGAAGCTGCCAATCCGGCTGCTTGGTCAGCAGCAGCTCAAACACTTCAGCTGCTGTTGCTCCTGCTGCCTTGAAGTCATAAAAGCGAGTCATGGACTTCGATTCGATTTGAAATATTTTGGAATTTTATTGATTTTCGGTTAACTGATGCGCTGCATATTAAATGGGCATTGCACCAAAGTGCAACCACGCCCCCTCCTCCCCCTCAGGCCTTGGTCCGTAGTCCTCAGTCCATTGCAGCTGTCATTATGTTTTTCAATTTGCCGCGTTTCGCATTAGGAGAAAAACAAGAGTACAAGTGGGAGAGAGGCCAGTAAAAATCCTTTTCACGGCGAATTGTGCTGCATTTTAAGCGGAAATGATGCGCGTCCTGCGGCGGCACATCCTGTCCACAAAATGGCCCCCAGACAGACTCCGTTGCATTCTTTTTTCACTCTTCTTCCATTTTTGTGCAACCAAAAAAATATTTGCATATTCATCTAAACAAAACACCAACTTCCCGGGCAGCGACAAATGGCAAAAAATGGCAAAGCGGGAAAATAAAAATATAAAACAAAAAAAACAGGCGAAAACATTTCAAAAGAAGTTCGCGGACGCTGAACGATGAACGATGGCAGGCAGCAAAGTCTAATGGCCAAAGTGACCGTGACGAGTGCAGGGTGTGTGTGTGTGTGTGTGTGTGGTGCAGTGGTGCAGGCGTGGCAGCAAGTCATCTTCAGTGCAAGTTGGCCATTAAGTTCGCCTCGTCATGCCAGGTTGGAGCAAAAAAAAAAATAAACAAACAAAAACAGAGACAAAAATCTAAATATTTGACAACCAGGTTTACAAAAAAGCGACAACAACAACAACAACGACAACAAGAGCGATAAAGCGGCGAGATGGTCACTCTAATTGCCTTATCGCTTTCGGCACTGACATGCGTCCAGGCGTAATCGAGGAGTCAAAGTCCTTTGACTTTGACGATGAGTGCACACTTTTGACCAGGTCGACCACAAAAAACGAGGATTAAAATAAAAATAAAATAAATGCCAGCTGAAATGCAATTGAGCACATTCACTTCCATCAATTTGGGTTAGGATTGAAGGTATTTCTTTTTTTCACACACTTTCAAAGCTGGCATTTTCACTTGCAAATGGCTTTGATAACACGGCGCAATATTTCATAAGTATTGGCCAAAGGGTGCATTACCTGCAATATCCTTTCACTCGATGCAAATCGACAGCGTCACAACGGCGTCATTGATTGCAGGTTAGACTGGCAATTAGGCAAAACCGCCGCTCTGTTTGCCATCAAATTACACGGCGACAGCGAGCGAGGACGAAGGTCGAATGAAGGATATACCAGATAGGAGTAGGGACGATGGATATCTGTCCATGTCACAGCCTCGATATGAGAACACATGATATGAGCGCTGTGATTTACATCCCAATAGCCGATGGAGTGAAATATGAACAGGCATCGAAAATCGAGACAAGGGAGGCATTTGTGCATTAATTGAAACCGAAGCTGCAAAGCGACTCAATCGGTCCAGTTAGGATCGATTAAATCGCAAAAGAAACATCTATGTTCTTCTTAAACTATAGAACACAAAACACAGAATAAGTTTTTTTATGAAGAATTAAATACACGATATAAATGTATTTTTGAAAAATATTTTAGCTAAAGTTCCTTATTTAAAATTCGACAAATTGTTAAACTATAAGAGAATTACCCATAGTTTGTAGCCAAAAATGTTTCTTTAGATTCGACATTCTATTTAAATTATTTTATTTGAACTTTAATAGAAAGCTGGTCCACACTTCAATTGGAGCTGAAAACGTTCGTGCTTTTAATTAACTGAGAAGTGAGCTGAAGACATTGTAGTATTCAAAGGGAACTATGCTTTCGAGTATGTGGCAATCTCACAAGACTGTTGGGGCATGCAACATGGGGCAGCAGCAGAAGTACACTTTGTAAGTAACTTGCAACAAAAGTCTACCAAGTGTGCAACTAAATAAAAATTGATGCCTGGTGTGTGCACTCACAAATACGAGCATGTGTGCGGGAAAGGGAGTGATAGAGAGGGGGCGAAAGTGAGAGGCAACTATTGCAAAGCACTTGACCACTTACACTCATGCAATTATGAAATTGCCATAGAAAGTGACACTTTTATACATCGTCCTGGTGCCAATGTCCCTTTGCCTTTGGTTGAGGCACTTTGGCCAGCAAAGCAAAGGAGATGGAGTGCGAATGTGCGAGCAGGATGGAAACAATGTCAAGTTTTTGGGCAAAAGTATGGCCGAAATGAAGAAAATTGCGTTTGGAAAACTCTTAACAAAGTCATTTGGTCCAGATGCTCCCAGTTAAGTTAGTGCTTAGCAGGGAAAGGAGTCTGGAGACTGTGGAGACTGCAGCATAAAGTCCATGTTCATATCCTGAAGCCCGTTCTGGCCTTGGTAATAGAAAGGGGAGAGAGGGACACAGTTAGCTGAGCACATGTGGTTAAGGCGTTGCTCGACTGCGAAGGGTTAAGGTGTCCAAATGTAGGCAAAATGTGCTATTTATATTACTTGACCAGGGGCTGGGACCGAGCTGAGCAGACTCGTAGTTGGCTTCGAGTTGACAATTGGGTACATTTCTTTGTGCCACCAACGCATTTGGTCACTTACTGTAATTGTCGCTACTGAGGGGAGTTGGCCCAAATTAAGTGCAGAAAGCGATTAAAGTTGAGCCAGGCAGAGTCTTGTCTAAGTCTGAGTCTGAGTCTGAGTCTTGGCCACGTTCAGGGTCAAATCATGCCATTTGATGAACTGGTGCAAAGGCTAAGGGTAAGCAGAAGGAGAAAGGATAGTTAAGTGAAATGTATTGCGAGTCTGGCGTCTTTTATACTTCTTCTTCTTCTTGTGCTGGTTATCAACATAAGTTTGCCCAAAATATGCGCCGTAAATTTGCAGTTTTATTGAAAGCACTTTATCTGTATGCCAAGTCGAGTGTATCTATTTGGACACGTGTCGCCTGCCACTCAAGGAAACAATTGCAGCTGGTTTTCCTCCTCTTTTACTTTGACTTCGACTTCGCTTCTTACTCTCCTTCTCTTCTTGTAGTCTTGTTGCCAGCCGTCAAGTCGCGGCCATTTATTTTGGCAGACTGTGTCAATGGTCATATACAGACTCGGCAGCAGCGGGACAGGAAAAGGGGCAGGAAAAGGGACAAAGGGGAAAACGTACTTCGCTTTTCAGTCTTCAGTCTGCGCAGAGGGCAACTAGTTTGAAGTTTATTTCACTGCCCGTTTCCGTCGAATGCTATAAATTTAGCACAGCTCGCGCCAAAATTTGGCCGTCAATTTGCTACACTCAAAAGTTGTTGGGTTGCTGCTCATGGAGCTGTTTTCATTGCTATTTACTTCCTTCTGGCTTCTGGACTGTCGCTGTTTAAATGTCTTCACAGAAAGTGCAAATTGAGCGTCTATAAAAGAGAGGGACACTAAGAGAGAGACAGAGAGAGAGAGAGAGAGAAAAAAGAGGGAGTGCTCAATTTAAACTAGAGATATCAAGAAATTAGTTGAGCATGAATTACTTGCCTTTTCATAGTCAGACTTTTTATTCCATAACAAAAAATGTCTCAAATTGTAGTCTGAACCACTTTTAATGGAGGTTTGCAATACCTTTCAGCTTTGAGCTAATGAGTTTCATTTTTAGCTAGGGTCTGATATTTTTAAATTCAATTCAATCAGTCAAATTCATACAAAAATCTTTGACTATCTGCACAAATCAAAAGCAAATGCTTATAAAATGTATATTTCAATACGTTGAACCTTCTTTGGGCTGGTCAATTAATTATTTATTCAGTAGTTGAAGTTGTGGAAAGCTTTGCCTCAACGAGTTCTTTTCTTTTTCTTTTTTTTTGAGTGCACACTCGTATTCCGTTTTGGAAATGACTTTGTCGATTTTTATTTTATATCAGCTGCCTGTGGCTGGTAAATTGTTGTGGTGCCTTTGTCCGTCATGTTAGAAGCGACCAGGGCAGGAAAACCAGCCAGGGAGTGCAACCAGCGGACAGACAAACCGACAGACAGAGCGACAGTCAAGCAAGCGGAAACTCACAAAATAAATGCAACATTTGGCAGCGCATTTCATGGCAAACGGAAAAGTGGCCGCTGTGCACAGACATTGGTATTGGTGTGAGTGTGTGTGTGTGTGTGTGTGTGTGTGTGTGTGTGTGTTTGATAATGTCTTGCCTTAGATTACGCACAGGAGCTGCTTTGTTATTGCTGCTTCTGTTTGGGGCACCCTGCTGCTGTCACACTTGCCACACTGACTCATTCTCGCACTCGAGTCTTGCCCCTTATTCAAGTCTTCATTCTGCAATTCCCACTTGCTGCTCTGGCACTTGTTTCACTCTTTTGGCCAGCTTCATCTCTTTTCTCTTCTCTCACCTCCTTTTCTTACTCTGACTCTGCATTCATGTTCCATCTGCTGGCTGCGACTTTTATTGTTTCAAATTTTATTGCTGCATCACTTTGTGGCAGACACACACACATGCACACACACACACACACTTTCTCACACACACACTTACAGAGCTTCCTTTTGAATTTTTCTTGATGCCTGTCCAAGTGGAGCATTCCTTGCGCTACTTTTGCCAGGACGCCAGTCGTTGCCAGTTGTTGTTTGTTTTATTGCCTGCATCTCTATCTTCATCTCTATCTCTCTTTCACCCCCCTCCCTCACTCTCTCTCTTTCGTTGTTTCTTTCTTTGCCGCAGTCATTGCCTAATCTCTTGATTATGTATGACATACGCATATGTAAGCCATTTTAAGTAGCCGCTGCCAACGTCTGCGTCGGCGTCATTATTTATGGTTTCTATGCCGAAGCGAAGGGTCAATAAAAATTCTAAAATATTGTTATTGTTCCTGCAACTCAACAGCTGCGTCTCTGTCTCTGTCTCACTCTCTTTCTGTCTCTGTGGCCAGCATTGAAAATTTCACAGCACAATTTACGTTTGCAACGTGCAAAGGTCAGTCAGCGATATTGTTGTTGTTGTTGCTGTTATTGTTGTGCTTGCAACAACAGCTGCAACATACGTTCTTGTTGTTGGTTCTGTTGTTGGTTGTTGGTTCTGTTGTTGTCTCCTTTTTTTGACTGCTGACTTTGCTGACTCAACTGAACGCAGAACTCACAACTCAACTTTATTTGCACTTGTTTCGATCCCCTCTCTCTCTCTCTCTCTTTCACTCTCTCTCTCTTCTCGTCTACATACACAGAAAAAAGGGCCGGAATTTCGGAATAAAATAATTTTAAAATAATGTCAAAAGAACTTTATTCTCGAAATTTTTTAAATTAAGTACAAAACACTTTATTCAAGTAAGATAGTCATAGAATTTTACTATATGAAATTATATCAAATGTTTTATGCTTACTTGACTATTTTAATGCAAAGTTGTTGCCATTTTATCCGCATATACTAGTTGAATCAAGAAGATTGATTAATTGTCGAATGATTACTTATTTTTTTCTGTGTAGAGACAGTGTTTGCTGCACGCTCCTGTGGACTTTGCTGCATATTTGCTGCGCTTACGCAGCCTCCAAGTTGACGCTCCGCATTGTGTTTGTCTTTCATTTGCGTTCGGCGCCTTCGCGCATACAACACTTTTATCTTTCTCTCTCCCTCTTTCTACTGTTCGATGTACACAATGCGATGGTTGGCAACGCTGCCAGGTTCACAAGTAAAAAAGTCGGCATATTTGGCTTATCAACGCTCAACTTGACGTTTTTTTTTCATGAATTTATGGACATGATGCCACAAGAACAGCAAACAATTCCTTTTAAGATTCAAAGAAACGAGTGCAATTAAGTGTAAATCAGAGAATTTATTTATTTGAAGGAAAAAGCTGGAAATGGAGGGCGAAACTTTGATTTCTTGAGCTCAAGTTGCAAGTCTTTGCATTGGGATAATTGCATCAATAATAGTGAAGTCTCTTTGTATGATTTGATTAACAAGTGAAAACACAAACACTAATTAAGCACGCTCCAAATGACGCATGAGTTCTCACTCCCTCTCTCGCTCTCTTTCTTTCTTTCTCTCTCTCTCTCTTCTAGCTGTCTGACATAATTAATGGCAAAGCGAGATGGAATTGATTGTATACCTCTGGATTTAACGGATTTTGCTGTCAGCGCACAAACAAACACACATACTTTCTCTTTTTCTCCCTCTTTCTCTCTCTATCTCACTCTCTCTGTCTTTCTCTTGCTGTCTGGCAAGCCATTGATTGAAAATCAATCTAAGCACTTAAACTTTTAAGTAGGTTTGAGTTGTGCAAAATGCAGTGTTGCATAAACATAAATACACTCACTCACACACACACGCTCAGACACGCACACGCATGCACACAGTGCTCAACTCAAACAAGATGGCCGACAAAGCAATGGGGTATTTCCCTTTGCAGCTTGAAAAGCCAAAGCAGAACGCAAAAAAATATTGTATGTTGGCCAAAGCGAAAGAAATACAAAACAGACGAACAAAAAATTGCATATTAATTATGTTTAACTGGCACAGTTCCATCTGAGAGCAGCACTGAAAGAGTAAGGGAGAAAGAGGGAGACTCAAACGTACACAGAAAAAAATCCGCAAATGCGGAATAAAATCAATCCCAATCGTTGTCTGAAGTTTGGTATTAACAGATTTTTTTAAACCTAGTACAAAATACTTGACTCAAAGTTGGAATTTTTCATTTCTTCTCAGCATCGGGACTCTATAAGAATGTTTTCAGTGAAGTCCAATGTTTATGGTTTTTTTTTTTGGCTATTTGAATGCCATTTTATTCGCATATTGTATTAATTTAAAAATGCTATTCTAAGTAAATATGTATAAAATAATATTTATATCGAAAGTTCTAAATTTGAATTTTGGAATGGATTTTTTTTCCTGTGTGTGTATGTGCAAGAATTGTAATTTTCACTTTGAACGCAAGCCCCTCTCTTGTTCTCTTTCACTCTTTCTCTGCTTCTCTGTCTCACTCTGAGGTAGGCAGAACCTGCTGTTGTTCAAGTTTCCGTATTCAGGGCGCGCAAAGTGTTTTGTGTGTGCCTGACTTTAATAAACACACACACACACATACAGTCGCAGTCTCTCACACACTCACACACACATTTGCATCTTTCAAAGGTGTTTGCGTTTAACTGCATGCTGTTTGTTTACAGTTTTTGCATAGCTTTCACGACACACACTCCCACACACACACACACACCCACACACACACGCTCCCTGCCATTATCTTACATGTGTGTTGTTGTTGTTGCTTTTTTCAACCTCTTTGCTGCAAACTAAAAATGGGAAATTGAACAACAACTTCTGCTCGCTTTGCTGCCCGAGCGAGCGGAAGCTGCAGAGTGCACAACACCTCAACCTCAATCCCCCCACCCCCACCGCATCTCCTATCCCCTCCAATGTTTGTCTTCCCGCGTGTGTGCCATTGTGTGTGTGTGCGTGAGTGTGTGGGTGTGCAGTTGCAGATGCCGTGGCGCTATTAAGCTGCAAGGTTAACCATAATGAAAGTAAAATGATGAACACAATGCTTCTGCCGCTTTTGGCCGACAGCAAACTGCAACAACAGCAGCAAAAACAAGAGTAATAACACCAACAACAACACAAGCAACAACAACAACGGCAACGTTACGCAGTTGCCTCAATAAATGCAATTTTCCAGGTGTGTGTGTGTTTGTTTGAGTCTGTTCTGGTCTTTTTTTCAACTTTTTTCAAGTTTGAGAATCAGCCTCACAGCAACCTTTGTTGCATGGATAATTGCAAAAACATTGCTGCGCCTCTGCAGGCTGCTTTTTCTCTTCCTCTCACACACGTTCTTTCTCTCTCCATCTCTCTCTCTCTCTCTCCCAGTCTGCCTAGTATATTAATTGCACAAAAATATGCCGCAACATTTTCCGGTTACGTTTCTTTTACTTTTTCGGTTTCCCCCCTCTTATTTAATAACAACTTTTTTGGGGCCCAAACTCAAAGAAGCACCGACAAACTTTAGGCTCGACCATGTGCCAGGCTGCAATTTGCTGTCGTTTGGGGAGTGTGTGCACTGGAAAAAAATCATTCAAAAGATAAAATTTAATATCCATGACTTTATCTTGTATTTTTCAAGCAGGTTATCCGAATATTAAAGATAAGTTTCGAAAATAAAATGCTAACCACTCAGCATAAAAAAAACAAACAAAAATGTAAAACACTAAAAAATCGTATTTAATAAAGTATTTCATACTCGACAAAAGATATTTCGAGATTAACGCACTCTGGATATCTTTTGGGATTGATTTCATTCCAAAACCCAGGATTTTCTTTTAGTGTACATGTGTGTGTGTGTGTGTGTACGATATATGGGCTGTATTCTGATCTGAGCTGTGACCAACTGACAGCAGCAGCAACAACAATTGTTTGTCTTTAATTATGTTTGGGAACGTTGCCATTTTTGCGTTGCACAGAACCTACTTATGTGCACACATATACACCCATACACATACAGATGGATGGAGAGGGACACAGACATGCCGTTGGGGCTGAGCCTGCCAAGATGCGTGCCCCAAGCAACAGCAGCCCCATTGATGTTGCCGTTGTCGCGGCCATTGCTGTTGCTGTTGCTGTTGCTGTTATTACTCGACGGGCGCCAGTGGCAAAAATAAAATTAAATGAAAACATTTCCTTTTCATTTGCGTACGCATAAAATGCCCAGCGAGTGGAGACGGACAGGCTAACACAGTGTCCTTGTTAAGGCATTTTGCATGCGAGTATTCGTATTCATTTTTTTTTTGTATTCGTATTCGTTGAAAACTCGCACTCGTATTTTAAATTAATTAAATGGCCGCACTGCAATATTGATTGAAGACGTTCCGACGCTTAACGATGGCATGGGGCGTATGCGTAATTTTAATTGACAGTCAAAGCAGCTGAGCAAAAATGCGCTGCACTTCATTTCAGCAGCAGCAGCAGCAGCAAATGGACTCCAGCGTCGCGAGTTTAATCAAAGAAGCGGCTGGCCACGGAGCCAGCAGTCCGTAGAAGCGCTCGGCCATTGCTATTGGGAATTGGAGGGGACTCGGGGGGACTTGGATTGCCGCCGCAACTGGACAGCTTTATTTCGCGACATTGCATGTCAAAGTGAAATATTGGCTGGAGACACGTAATAAATTTTAAAAACTTTTTATGCCCTGCAAAAAATCGAAAAACGGAAAAAAAAATGTTAAAAATGTGTGAAAGGGAAAGAGAAGATGAGTGAGAATGAGAATGATATAGGCAGAGTGATGCACGGCAGGGGAAGTGATGGAAGGGTATGGGTAGGGAATGGGAGAGAGAGAAAGAGAGAGGGAGTGGGGCGGAGTGGTGGGTGGAGGGGGCGGTTGGTGCGACGCATTGCCGCCAAAGTGGTTTGCACGGCTGCCTGCGTGTCTGTCATGCGTGCATTTGCCACATACGACTACTCGTCGCACTTGTACTGCTTCCTCTTGTTGTTGCTGTTGTTGTTGTTGTTGTTGCTGGTGTGCGAATTCGGCGGCTCCTCAGTGTGGCGTGAATCGTAAATCAACGATTTAGGCGCATGCAGCGAACGAGCCTGTGCTTTTTTTTTCTATCGCGCTTTCTCTTCAATTTTTCCGTTCCGTTTTTTTTCGTTCAATTCTGCTGCCATTTGACATTTTCTGTTTGGCAAAGAAACAAGCTTGCTGGACTATTAAGTACTCTACAAACCGGTTGAGCTGTTAAGAAGCTTTACTGTTTTTTGATAAATTGATTTTGAGCGAAAAAAAAACCGTGTAAAATACCTATGTACAGTTTATATTCTGTGTTGTTCTATGACGAGTCGTTTTTAGTTTTTGGCACTCAGATATCAATATTTTTATTTAAATTATTTTATATTATCCCTCTTATCTCAAATAAATTCATATTTAATATGATAAATTTCATTTAATTTTATTAAATCGAATCCGAATATTATTTGTAGCACAACAAATTATAATTTGGTAAAAATCCATAAAGTGTAGACTTTGCTTTATTTGTCTTTTTTGGTCAAGAAATTTCGACTCTTCTATCCATATTTGATTCGACTCTTCCGTTAATTAAAAGGACAATTTAATATGCTCGCAAAAGCTTTTATTCTGCACAATTTATTATATTTTTATAAATTTGAATATAATTTTTAGGTCAGTGGCAGGTCGGTGCAGCACAGTTTGAAAATTTGGGAAATGGACGACACTGCGTATACGCAATAACGCGTCATTTTCGTGTTCCCTGTCGCTCCTCGCATACCGTCAACACATCAGCGTGTGTTGCTATCGTTGTTGTTGTCGGTGTTGTTGTTGCTGGTGTTGTTGCCACAGCACCAGGATCAGAAGCAGGAGCAGCATGAGTAGCCGTCTCATGACATATTGATTTGATGCCCTGCTATGTCGAGAATTTCCATTAAATTTGCGCTGCAAGCGGAGACGAACCAAAAACCAAAAAACTAGAAAAAAGAACGTATCTACAGGCATTTGCCATTAGAAGGCAGACAATGAGCCCAACCGCCATCCGTGACCGCATCCCTCTCCTCTCTCCGCTCTCCCTGTCCCTGGCCCTGTCCCTGTCCAAATAGGTTCACTTGGAGCCTCTCTCCGCTCGTGTCATGTTTTTGCAATTGGCAATCGCGCGAAAAACTGCGGCACACATCAATCAGAGGCCGTGGCACGTCGAGTGGCATTGTAAAATATTAAATTGGCCTTTGTTGCGTAATTGAAAACATAATTAGCGCGAATTTATTAGCCGCTTCAAGCGCGGCCCATACCATGGCCCATACACATCTCGCCCAAAAATGGGATCAGCCATGTTTTCATTTCCAGCGAAAATCCGCGAGAAAATCGCAGTGGGGAGGGGGACAAAGTTGGTGTCGAAACTGTTTGACATGGCCCCCTAATTTAATTAATCTATGCAGAGCAGTTTGCCAATGTAACACTACACTACACTACACAACAAAGTGCACGAACCAAATGCATGCAACATGGAAAAGTTTGCATTGCTTTTGTCTAAACTGAAGTGTGGATAAATGTGCCATCGAGGCATCGATTATCCTCATTTAAGGTACCGCATTTTGTTGCATAGTGTTATGTTGTTAATGCCACTTTCGGGCGCTCTTCGCTGCTGTTCTTAATACCTTAAATAAATATATAATGTTACAGCAGACAGCAGAATGAGAGAGAGAGAGAGAGAGCGAAAGAGAGCCTGGACCAACTTGTGTGAAGTTTGTCAGAAATCCCTCTGTCCCAGCATGTGCCTGGGCATGTCCTGTTACTGTTCGTCCTGGCTGTCCTGCTGTCGCTTGCAGGCGCAGTTAGTTAATGTTGCACATTATTTCGACAGCGCACACACAACAACAACAACAACTGCAAAACGAACGCCTTGGTTTTTTCGCTTGTTTGCTTGGCACTTTTCTTTTGGCTGCCTTTCGTCCTCCCCGAAGGAGCAGGACTAACTACGTTTTTTGACAAGCTCATGCATGTGACTTTGTCGTTTATAACTGCCATCCGGTGTCTCACTGTATCTGTGATCATGTGTGTGTGTCTCTGTGTGTGTGTGTGTGCGCGATGGCGCTTGTAAATGTCTGTTGGTGCAAAAGTCTTGTATCCTTTTTAGCTGCGCTCGCCTCGACAGCCGTGCATTCATTTTAATTTTGAAACTTGTACGACAGCTTCTGCAACACACACACACACAAACACAAACACTCTCACACACAGACTTAAATATGGGCTCAATTTGTGTCTGCGCCATATTACTTCCGCTGCATGTTACGCATACGCCGCATGTGCCGCGCTGTCTGCTTCTCTTCGTTTCCTCCGCACACACACAACTAATTATTTTTCGCTTGACAATGAAAATGTTTAAGTTTAATTAAATGCAACTCGCGCTCACTGCTTTCTTTTCCTATGTGTGTCTTGCCGCACCTGATGCTGGGCTGCCTTGTCGCCGCTAAATCTGAAGCAGGAGCTGAAGCTGAAGCAGAAGCTGAAACTTAAGCTGCTGCTGCCAACTAAGAAGCCGTCGTGTGATTGCAACTTTTGCTATAGTTGCCAGCAACAACAACAACAACAACGACTCCCCAACAATTTATGTTGCTTGTTTTCATTCGGAAAGTGTTAAATGTGCTTTGGATTTTACAGATTCTCTTCTCTGTTTTCTGGCTGCTGTTGTTATTTTTGTTGTTGTTGCTTCAGTACAGAATTATTTGCTTGAGCCAAGATAAAGTTGCTTCGTTTGCAACGAATGAAGCTCGCAGCTAATTGCAGCAGTTCATTTTGGACCTGACTGCAGTGTTGCAGAGTTGCCAAGCTTGCTGAAACTAAGATTCAATAAAAGGAAATATAGTTGTAGAACATTTCACTGACTACGTGCATGCTTAACCTGCATACATAGTTAATGGATATAATTTTAATATTTATTTATTTTTTGTCTTTTGCACAGCTTAAGTTGCAGTTGTCTGGCAACGCTGCTTAACAAGTCGTCTTTGTGACTGCTGAGATCTTTGAAACATAATCGCTCTGAGCAGGATTCAAATTCCGTCTCCCTTTATTCCCTTTCGGTTTCTTCTTAGCGACTTATTTGCTTCTGTGGCATTTTTGCAATCTTTCCGAGTCATTTGCCACAACAACTTGACACCGCCTTTTTCCACCCGGCCCACCTGCAGCCGAGCCTACATGGCGTATACATAACTTTTTGGCTTTCTCAAACACACACACACACACACACGCCAAGCATTCTGTTGAAAATGCTTTGACTAACAAAACTATTTGTCTTTGCAAAGTCTTTCGGCAAAAGTTGCCATTACGAATCGATAATCGTAAAAATGCTTGACGCCAAAATCATTTTGTGACCAAGGGCGCCAGCAACTGTGACAACGTTGACGCCCTGCGGTCACACTTGTCATGCCGTTGATAAATTTTTAAGCAAGCTCTAAACACTCTCTAAGCACAACTCATGCAGTTTATGCCTCAAAAGACACACACATCCAACCAAAAAAAAAAAAAAAAGAAAAACGAAGAGGCAAAAAATTATTCAAAAATGCTTGCAAACAATTTACCAAGTATAATGGTGGATGCTGTAAGGGTGCTGAGGGGACTGAGGGAACTATGCCTGTGGTAAGGGGGCGTGGCAATTCTATGTGTGTGTGTGTGTGAAGGGCTTGTGTTTGCCGACTTGCTGACTTGCTGGGTGACGCTTTTTGGGTTTTGTCATTGCATACATTTAGGCGCTCACGTTCGCCACAGAGAATGGAGACACAAGTGAGGAGAGATAGAGAGAGAGAGAGAGAGAGCGAGGGCTCGCTTATGTTTGCCAACGCGTTTTTGGTCGCGGCCATGTTTGCGTGCTAATGTTTATAAATGCTTAGCAAGCTTAGACTCGCAGACCGACAGCGGGAGCAGAAACAGCCTTTTGAATATTTTAATATGATTTAATATTAAACATCACAGCGAGTGAGAGTGTGTGTATGTTAGTATGCGTGTGTGTGTGTGTGTGTGTGTGACCGAGTAGAGAGATCAAGATAACAAGGGATTACCAAACGCTTTCATTTGGCGCGTGTGAGCGCCATTTGCTTTTGGCTCTAAGAAGCGTCTTCCTTTCTTCCCCTTCCTCCTCTTCGTTATCGACCTCGTTGAGTGTCTCTTTGGCAGCATCATGCGAATATTAAGCAAATGTTTTGAATAGTTTTCAAAGTTATTTGGGTTAAGATTTTTTCGCATCTCATACTTGAATTTCTTCCTCCTTCGTTGCTCGATTCAATTGCCAGAGTCGGCGACAGAGACGAAGTCAAATTGTCCCAAACACGAAGCGTGTTAAGAGCCCAAATAAACGCATTTTAATTCCAAGTTTTTTGGCTTCTTCTGCTCATGCATCACCCCAATGCGAGAGACACCCCCTCTCCCTCTCCCTCTCCCTCGCACTCACACTTTTGCTTTCGCTGTATGTGTGAGCGCCATTTTGTGTGCGGTTGAGCGTGTTTGTTAAAAGCTTTGAAAAGATTTGCCTTGTAATCGCATGCACAAGAAGGACACGGGCTGGCAGAGGGACAGAGGGACCGAGGGACATGCGGACTGGCAGGACATGGAGCGCCAACATGTTAAATCTCTTTGATGACATTGTTAATTTGACATACTTGGGTTTCTTTTTGTTGCCATTGTTGCTCTTGTTTGTTGCTGTTGTTGTCGTTGTTGTTGTTGTTGTGTACCGCTTGACTTGATAGCAGAGGCCTTGATTGCCGCATAAAAGGAATGTATAAAATGTGAATAAAAAGTTCCTTTTTGTAGTGCACAGCACAATCATAATGATAAGTTTGACAGGCCCATAAATGCCATCCGACTATAGAAAGCGCACAATCATTGCCATTTATGGAGCCCCAAATAATTCGAGCCACGATACATTGAATTTGATTTGTCAAAGAGAAACTTAGCGAGTGCCACTAAGCTTAAGTTAGTACATAATAAATTAATATAATGGGTACGCCTGCCCAGCAATCACAATCATTAAATTTGCCAACTTTTCAAGAACACTTCAATTGCGAATCATTAACTTTACTAATTTGTTACCTTATTTCAACTACAGAAATATATCATATATTTAATTTCATATAATCTTATAAAAAACCTCTTTGTGAGGTAAAAGTCTTGTGACGAAAACATTTTCATGCCTTAAAATTTCTGATATACATTTTTGTGACGAATAATATTAAGTTTTACATATAAATTATAAAAATTTTGACTCTCGGCACATTGCGCTAAGTTCTTCATACCTCATAAATATTACTTTTTTGCGCAGTGCCGAGTGAAAAAAAATGTTTAAAAAATATTAAAATTATTTGTTTTCACAAAAAAAGATCACAAAAATTAAGATGTTATTTGAAATTTCAATTTAATGTGCTTTTTAATACCTTTGAAGTGAACCAAAAGCTTAATTATAATTTTTTATCTAAATTGATCAAAATTTTTAATGATTTTTGAAGCCAAAAAATTAAGAATTAAAAAAATGCTTAAGAGAAGTAAGTAAATGATTCAATTTTGGTTTATTTTTACAAAATATTTTATTTGTGGTTTCAGCATATAAAAAACATAATATTAATATAAATATATTTTTATATATTTTATAAAAATAATTAAGCTCGAGGGGTAAAAAATGTAAGCATTAAAATTTGTATGCTCTCAGTTTTGAACAATCCGAAAGTGTGGAATTCTTTTTTGTGATCCTTTACTGTACCTATAGCTGTCCACACCCGCGTATTTAAGCAGAGCTTCCTTCTAATGCGTTAAGTAAGTGGAAAAAGTGTATGTAAAACGAGGCAAACACACGCGTTCAAAGACAGACGGATAGAGGATGCTTACAAGCCAGTTAGTGGCACAGAGAGTGAGAGAGAGAGAGAGGGGCAGAGAGTGAGTGAAGAAGAGGGAGAGGGAGAGAGGAAGTCGACAGACAGAAGATGAAATGTAGACAAGTTGTAGTCATGTTGCCGTTTGCCGCTTTCCGTTGCCTGCTGCAGGTGACAACTCCAAGCTGCAGTAACGACAGCAACAGCTACAACAACTGCACTAGCAACAACAACAACTGCAGTAGCAACAACTGCGATAACAACACATCATACACTTGGCTGCTGTTTGAGTAACACAGCACATAGACTGAACAGAACAGAACAGACACTCTACGGCCTCTCTCTTTCTCTCTCTCGCTCGCTCGCTATGTATGCTTATTATGACCAGCCTCTTAGACCAAGAGCAACCACACTCAGAAAAATATGTTATCCTTTAACATGTATGCACCAGAATTTATACCATTTTGTTCTTAATTTTTGAAGATTGCAGATTGCATTTCTTGATTTAAGTATTAAACAATCTTAAATTTAAAACTCAGGCTGACTGCTCCTATAACAACTACGTACACTGCCGAACATATTTATTGGCACAGCAAACATTTTGAGATTTGGGGGCTTAATTGTTCCCTGATCGTTAACATGTTGGTATCAATGGAAAGGTCATATAAATTCCTTTTGAATGATATAAAACATTTCTTAACCCATTAAGTACCCTTCGAAAATTTCGAGTTTATGTAAAAGTCATTTTTCGAAACTTTTTTCCTCGATTTTTTACAAAAAATATTTTGATGCAAAAAAATTATTCAAACAATTTAAGGAATAACTGCAAAACAAATTTTTCAAAAATATTTTTGCTAGTATTTTTTATAATTTTTTGAAAATCCTAAAAATGACCATTTTAACCCCTTTTTCCTACTTTTTACACAAAAAGTGCCTTTTTAGCAATTTTCAAAAAATTATAAAAAATACTAGCAAAAATATTTTTGAAAAATTTGTTTTGCAGTTATTCCTTAAATTGTTTGAATAATTTTTTTGCATCAAAATATTTTTTGTAAAAAATCGAGGAAAAAAGTTTCGAAAAATGACTTTTACATAAACTCGAAATTTTCGAAGGGTACTTAATGGGTTAAGAAATGTTTTATATCATTCAAAAGGAATTTATATGACCTTTCCATTGATACCAACATGTTAACGATCAGGGAACAATTAAGCCCCCAAATCTCAAAATGTTTGCTGTGCCAATAAATATGTTCGGCAGTGTATATGATACGAACTTAAATTATGATTTTTGCTCTCAGTTTTTGAGATCGTTATACAAGAAGATTGAACTTGATTTTTTCTGAGTGTACGCGTGTGTGTGGTTGTGTGCGTAATAGCTGATGTTTATTCGGCAACAAGTTCCACATTTGTTGGGCGTATGCGCTGTTTCTTTCTATTTTATCCCCCTTCTTATCCCACACTTGAGCTCAAGCTTCTCATCCATGTCACCCCCTCCCTTCCCCATCCCCCTGCCCCCTTTGCCACCTTGAGGGGTGCTTTGGCTCGAGTGCAGCTCAGGATTTGGGCGCTTCGGCCAGTGGGCGTGGCTGCAGTGGCGTTCGTGCGCTGAATTCTTCTTAATGAGCGACATCAAGTGTTGTATTAAATGTCAGTCTGTGTTTATATGCAGCTATCTGGCTACGAGTGCGAGTATTTGTAACTGTAACTGTGCCTGTGTGTGAGTGTGTGTGAGTGTGTGTGTGCTGGCAAGTATCTGTAATAAAATTTGTAATGAGTTGCAGGCACGGAAAAGGATTTTTGAGTGCAATTTTTTTTATTTCAGCGCTTTTATTTTTTTATTAATTATTTTTATTTCCTCTTTCGCCTCGTTTCCCTTTGGCATATTTTTATGGTGCACACTCACACACACACATTCAAACTCAGATACGAAACTATAAAGATTTGCAATGCCCGACAGGGAAGTTGCAATTTCATGCTCTCAGCTATGACATGTTTATTTCTGTTTGTGTTTCATTTCTTATGATTTTTAATTACGCTCGCGATTCGCGATTCGTATTTCACGCGCACCATAAAACGTAGCACACTTTACAGCGCAGTCCGCTGCAGGGTCCAGCCAGGGGGGCGGGAAGAGGTTAAATTGGACTGCAACACGAAGCGAAAGCTTAAGCAAAACGCTGCAAACAGCAATGGCAACAGCAACAGCATCATAGAGTCGAAAATTTATCGAATTTGCCAAAAAGACAATTCATTACGTGCTTAGCCATTTGCCATCGCCATAGCCCCGCCCCTATTTTAGCCCAATACAGCCCCCCTCGTTGCCCTTTCCACCTCTCCCTTGTGCATAGAGCACAGAGCATTTGCATTTGAGATAATTGCCGCAGCGTTTTGTATGCATAGCCGCTGGCAGCTCTGGCAATGGCTGGACAAGTGCGTCACGAGCTCAGAGCTTCGAGGTGGCCCATAAATTTCATCAGTGGTGTGATGGGAAAGTGGGGAAGAGGGGGTAGGAGTATTGCATATGCGACCCTGGGCAACTGAACCTACATACCGATCCGATATCCCTCCCTGTCCCCGTTTCCCTCTTTCCAGCAGCTAAAACCGAAGCCTTCACTGCCAGCCTGTCTGTTTACAGTCATTGCTACAAATTGACAAATTCTCTGTCGCCTGTCAGAGAGAGAGAGAACAAGAGGGAGTGAGAGAGAGAGTGACTGAGAATATCCTTGCTTTGTCGAGCAGCAAACTGAACACTCTCTGCGGGCGGGTAGAGAGTGAAGAGGAAGAAAAGGGGGCATAAATGATAACAGTCGCAAAGCGCTGATTCATTTACTAAATATTTGCATAGGCCTTGTCAGTGCTGGTGTCAAAGGACAAAGCGACGCCGTCGGCCATTTTTTTCTTCTTCTTTTTTTCAGCCAACTCACTGGTCTCCCTTCTTCTCGCCCCCTGCTCGTACACACATCAGCCCTTCAGCCCTTGGGAGCATTGCGCAAACATTGGTCAGATATGTTGGTCAAGATTTACGATTGGCGCATGTCAAAGGCTTAATGCGCGGCCTGGGCTCCGCCCCGTCCCGCCCTCCGGCACACACACACACATTTCATGGTATATCCTGGCATCCTATTTGCTCAGCCTTATTAAAAGTCTACCCCTCCCCTCCCCTCCCTTGCCAGCACTTTCAGCATGTCCAGCGGTTTCTTCATTAATTAAATGCATTGCCCATCGCAACGGCTGCTCCTTCTCCACCTCCTCCTTCGGCTGCTGCTTCGTATGCGAATCGCTGACAAAAAGCATAAATATCGTAAAGCATAAAAATAAATAATAAAGCTCCCCACTCAGATATATTATACGTATATGTTGCCGTATATATCTGTTTGTTTTGTGCATACAAATTGTAAGAACATGTCGCTCATTGAAAAGTCCTAGAAACATATAGAATGAGAGAAGAATGGAGAGACTAGAGAAAAAGGATGACTGTTAACTGATGGGAAATCCGATTTTCTTGCGACTCTGTGGAATGTCAGCTCTAAATTTCATGCTATGCTAAGTAAATTACACAATTCAATTATCATATTTAGAATTCCATGAGTTTCCATTATCAGTGTGGTGCGGTTGTTAACAAAGCCAATTAATATTACTAATTGGAGTATTAGAAAAATTGTTCACTACACATTTTTCTATTAAAAATGGAATGGAATTAATAATCTAAAAATTAAGATAAATTTATAACATTGCTTAGGATACTTGCTTAAGTTTGTTAAGCTGAAAAATTAAACTGACTCAAATTCAAGGACCATTTGTTCCTCTGTCCAAGATACTTTTAGTCAAGATACTTCAGAAACACAAAATCTAATAAAAGGAAAGATAATCCTAAAACAATCTGTCCTATAGTCATTTTAATCAGCATATCTTTAAAGTTTAGATATTTTTACAGCCAACTATTAAAAAAACTACCTTATTTATAAAAAAGTAAATAGCAAAAAACTCTAATTTTGTGGACTGGGTAACTTCAAGTCGAATACAAATTCAATCAATGCAACTGCACCTACTCAGCTGTCCAGCACTGTGTGCATGCGTAAATATTCTCGCACATATTGCCACAGATTCTATGCTCAACATATTTTTGCCGTGCAATTGCTGCTGCTGTTCAAGGACACACGCTTCAAATTGGAGCTCATTAAATGCCACAACCTTTGGCCCAAAGACACGAACAAACATGTCAAAGGGCAAAGCAAAAAAAAAAGCTAAAAAAAATCGTGAAGAAAATGAAGCAGAAGCTGTAGAAGAAGAAGACGAGGCAGCAGCAGCAGCAGAGGAGCATAAAAGTGGCAAACATTTTGAGGCAATTTTATATTACCAGCCAGAAAACTCCCCACAGACACTGATCACAACAACAATGTGGCCAAGAGAGAAGTGAAGGACAGGGTGGCACAAAGGCAGCAAGGGATGACAGTGGGGACGAAAGGGGGAAAAAAGCAAAAGTTAACCACGTTGTCATGTATCCATGCTTAAATTATAATGAAAAGGACTCTAGTTGCTGCTGTTGGATGCGCCCTGCTGCTGCTGCTGATGCTGCCTTTAAGTCATACACACAAACACACACATGCACACACACAAACATACTGAGAACTGACAGGCAACGTTTTTTCTTGTGCTGTAACCTTATTTTACCCAGGAGGTGCCCGGGAGGCCGTGCGCAGAGAAAGAGATGGGGAAAGAGAAGGAGCAAGAGGGAGCGAATGCACAAGTCGATTCAGTCTCTCATTGAAGGCTGCCAGTTTGCCTACACACTGGACTGCTGCTGTTGTTGTTGTTGTTTTTGGTTGCTTGTCTCGTTGTTGTTGTTGCTGCTGTTACTGTTGTGACTGTGACTGACTTTTGGCATCACTTACCGCTCGGAAATGGGATCATCAGCCTGCCATTTCCTTGCGCGTTGCTTCACTACACATTTTGCCTCACTTATTCTGGGTTTCCAAATGATTGTTTATGTGTGTGTGCGTGTGTGAGTGTGAGTGTGCATGTGTGTATGTGTGTGGCCATACATTATTAATATTTCATATGTCTGCAATGATTTTCTAGGTCTCTCTTTTTGGGCTCGACTCGTCAGCTCGTCGCTGCGTATTACATTAAATCCAAAATGAAGCTGCTGATGACTACGAATTGTCCTCGTTCTCGTTCTCGTCTCCTCATGATGATGGGCTCGCACATATTTACCCTGGAACTGTGTTCTCTCTTATTCTCAGTCTCTCTATCTCTCTCTTCGTTTCTCCATCTCTCTGTTTGAATCTCTTCAGCTGTTTATTTGTCACTGGCCTGGCCTAATGCTTCGCCTTGTGCCTTCTGCCAGCTTTCCTTTAGTCCTTCTGTGTCCTGTCCCCGCTCATGTGTATTTCATTTTGTCTTTGCCAGTTCCGCTCGAATTGCGCAGCATGTTGACTGCAATTTGTATGGAGCCCAGTCGACGTTCCGTTCCGCTTGGTTACCCGGCACAGGCGAAGGCCAAATGCGACTATCTGCTTCCATTTTCACATTTCCCTCTTCTCTTTTGCTTAAAACAAAACAAAAGCTTCGGCTTTAATGTCATTTTAATTAGGCACAGTCCCGAGGCAACAAATTTGTTCAAATCTCAAACAAATTGACCTTTCACTCTCTCAGAAACTTTACTTTACGGACTCCAAAAAAAGGCCTGGCCAAGATCAAGTTGTTGTAGCTCAGTTAAGAAAAAAATATGCTGACTTCTCTGTCTTGCCAAAACTTAAGGTAAGAGCCAACTAAGTAGAGTCAAAATGTATTCTCCTATCACATTCTACCACCACTCATATAGGCCAACTCCTGCCTGAATGGTGACAGACGGAGCAAGGGGAATCTCCACTTATAAGTGGGCCAAGTGCAGTTGCACGTTGTCGTAAGCATTTTATAGAAAATTTCATTGGTTTCGGCTACGCTTTGCAGTCTCGGAAATACATTTTTAAAAACTTGCAACGCCCCCCCACCCTTTTGGAAGGGGGCATGTGTGGGCGTGGTTAGGGCATAAAGTTTGCACAGCATAAATAGTTGACCAGAAATTTGTCATACTCCTAAGTAGGCGACGATGCTTGGCACGCAGCTCTGAAAGATTCGTTTCCCAGCTCTTTGCTAATGAAAACTTTTGCGAATGGAGTCGGAAAATGTTACAAAGCCAGTTAAATAAATTCTAAGAGTGCAGCAAATTTGAAATTTATTTCAAACCCTTTGCAAGACATTTTAAAATAAAAAAATTAACAATACGCTGAAATACTTTTTTGTTTAATGTTGGACATAAAGTTGCTGATTGAGTTCACTTGATGAATTAATGAATTTAAGTGCGATGAAGTGAAATGTGATCATTTTAAAACAAGCCCAAGTGCAACGTGAGCAAATACATTTCACTTAATCCCATAAAATATAAAGTGAAATCTGGAGCAGGTCTTATAAACATATTTTTAAATTTTACATTAACATATATACATTTTACATTAAAATATATTTTCAATGATTATTAAACACCTTACTCAGACATTAAAAACACGGACCTTAATTTGTTTTCAAATTATTAAACAGTTTGATAAGAGACAAAAAAGGATTGCATTGCAATTGTTTTTCAGATCGTTTTTTATTAAGCAGCTTTACAATTTTTTGTGAAAAGCAGATTAATTTTAAATTGACAAAAGTCAAAGGGAAATTTTGTTGCTTTGAGTTGATGTTGAGCACGAAAAACGACTTTGCAGTTAATACTTTGCCTCATTTAACAGGTGCAAGTTCGTTGTTTTTGCTGGAGAATGATAAATACACAGTTCGCAGATGCAATGACAAAAGTTGATGAGAATTGTGACTAATGTTGATTACACTGTGCGAAACTCCATTGGCTCTGACGACGATTTCATAATGGTAGAGTGAAGGATTAAATTGTGAGAAATGCACAAATTCAGCTGACATACTTATACGAGTATTTCCTGTAGACATGCACAGACACGCACACAAACATATCGAGTGACTTCCGTTGCCCAAATCCTCAAGAAGGCAGCTTGGACTGGTACTGGGATCGGGATGGCAAAGGGACTGAGAGGCCACTAAAAAATTCCATTTGTAAACGGCAACCGCATTAAACCAAACTCATCTCCGGTTGTTAATGACTCACTGAGTGCCAGGGAAAGACCCTTAAGCACCCAGAGACGACGACGACGAGGCTGGATTTCACAGTCTCTCTCATTTCTCCACCCTCACTCTCTTTTCTCTCTTAGACTTTAACAATTGACGCATTGGCCGACACTGAGACAAATGAAATCAGACATTGCCGCTAACTGTTGGCCATGTGACTGACGGAAATGCTCATGTGGCAGCTGATTGGCAGTTCCAGGTTGCTGCTGTTGCCAGTTGCAACTGTTGGTGGCAGCACGGCAACAGCAACACAGCGGCCGCAAATTAGTGCTAAGTGCCCCCCAAAGTGCACGTGGTGATCTGCTGCGGATTTTCCTGGGCTTCAACACCTCAACGTGTGGAATTTGTTGTGGCAAGATTTGAATGTTGATTAATGAATACTAAAGACAAGAGAGTGAGAGTTCCAGCAGCGACGATTCGCAATACAAGTTGACCAGATAGAGACGGAGGCGAAAGACGGAAGACGGAAATGAATAAAGTGCGAATTTTTGTGTTTTCAATGCCTTCTCTCAGTCCCCTCCTTTCTCTCTCCTTCTCTTTATCCATCGCCTCGCCTCTGTTTGAAGAATGCAATTTTGTGATGAAGAAAAATTGATTGTCGTCGAGTTGAGTTGAGGAGAGAAAATAAAACCAAGAAGGGGCTGAAAGGAGAAGAGAAACACGGCCACAGTTGTAAAATAAAAGAAAATCCGAGACATTGCCGAGCAGAATCATGAATAAGGCGACTTCTCGGACCAACTTCGAAGGACGACAAACGGCAGCAAGAATTGGTAGAAAAAAAAACAAGGGAAGGGAAAGGCAAAAATAAAATAAAAATTAATATTTGTTCAAATTGCGGCAAAGAAAAATCGTTCAGTCTAAAGTTCAATAGTGCGTAAAATAAATTGTTTCCGTTTTTAATATGCGATAGAGTCTGGTGCCGTAAAACGTGGCTTAAAGCGAGTTCTAGGATAATTTCCATTCCATTTAAATCTCATGCTTTATGCAGCAACTGATAATCAATTTGTCACTTTGGCCCAGTGTTTTGCATACCAAAACTCAATTAAATTGAACACACACACACACACACATATACACACACAATTACATAGTTACAATTACATTTGGAACTTGCAACTTGCCGCCAGCAGCTGCAACTCCAATTGCAACTGCGTCTGTCGCGGCAACAAAATGCACAGATTTATGCGTAGCGTATCGCCAAAGTCTGTGTATATATCTATATGCCTATATCCATATACATACATATATATATTCTACAATATTTTTGCATGAATTATGAATTGTGTAAATTGTGCAGTCACACACACGCACACATACAGAGAGACATAGATACATTGCGCGTGTATTTTGTGAACTGGGCAAACGTAACTTGTCGCCAGAGTTGCCAAGTGGCGTGTAGGCCAAAACCACCGCGCCAGCTGCGCGCAATTTTGCTAGGGTAACATACCATAACTTTACAGCCCGGCCCGGAGCAGATTCCGATTCAGATTCAAAGCCGAGTCAGAGCCTACAGAGTACAAAATTTAAATCACTGCGTGGCCTCGAGTGCTTTTTGTTACAATTTACGCTTTATGGGTGACATTTTACAATTTACTTTGTCGCAAAAGCACTTTCTGTATGCGTATGTCTGTGTGTGTGAGTCTGTGACTAAAAGCGAAATGGGCAATATAAATTATACAGTTATGTGCAGTAACTGTTACTCTCTCTCTCTGCAATGCCTTTGCCTTTGCCATTTTCCGCTGCTTTTGCTGCAGCTTGAAATGTCCCTCAGTTCCCAACATGCCAAAATATAACCAGTCCGTAAATTTGCAAAAATTAAAATTGGAGAGGTAGAGAAAGAGAGAATAAGAGCTAGAAAAAAAAATAGAGAGGGGTACAACAATTAAACGGCTTTTATAATTTCCAGGAAGGCGAAGTTGTTGAAACTGATCAGCGAAAACAAAGTCTATAATTCGATACTTACAGACTCATCTCAAAATCGAACTTAATTTCTAAATGTTGATCTCTATCTGTAGAATGTTATTTACATTTCTGATCTCAATTTATATCTAAATATTTCCTTCAGTCTCTTTATATGCAAGCTTTACTTATATCTAACTCTATCTATATTTTTATCTTTAAATATAACTTTTCTCACCCATAATAAATGCATTTCATTTGATTTCGAATCGCCGAATACAACTCAACCAAACAGAACTCTTTGCTTGCATTTCCTTCATAACGCTTTGCAAATTTTCACACTCTTTCTTTTGGTTATGGGAGGCCATAATTTTTCTCTGGCACGCACTGACAGTCAAGACACGATATATGAGACGCTGGCGAGAAGTGACTTAAGTGCATTATATATGAGTTATTCAAGTTATTTCGCGGTACATTAAATCGCAGTCGTCGAAGACTCGTACTCGTATTTGACTGTTATAATTCATTGGGGCATTTGCCTATCCACCGATGCCTTCCATCATTATCAAGAGCTGTGTCCTCAAGTGGCTTCAAACCAATGCCAAATTACACTTCTATGGACCGTGAAGACTGTTTTGAGCACATGACCAATTTCCATCCAAAGGATTCTTTGCTTTGCATTTGTAAGACAATTTTAATTTTTTCTGTAGATTTTTTATTTGCTTTAAAATTTTCTTTTTGGGCTATACAGTTTGTGTTTGAATATCCTGGAAAGATCATAATGAATATCTCTATGAATTCAAATTATTTCTTTAAGCTGGGTATCTTGCAGTCGAGCAAACACTTTCACATGCTACCATCCCTTTTCCTTTTTAACTTGACGTGTTTATTTGTATTTTATATTCTATTTGCCCAACGAGCAAGTTAGTTAGTTAATTTTTGTGCGGTTAAAACATATTTTAATTAAAAAATATTTATTATTTGCATAGCTAAAAAGCTAAAACCTAAAGCTGGTCCCAAGCGAGGGCGTAGCTTTTGCCCGCAACGCTTCGTATCTGTGCAAAATACATTAAAGGAGCATAAAAATTCATTACGAAACCGTTGGCAGTAGCGGCAGCGGCAGTTGCCAAACAAATTATCGTTAGCCAAGTTGGAAGCCTAATGGTGGCGGCCTACAGGCCAACAACAAGCACCAAATGAAAATGTCGCACTGCAGCCCGAAGGAAAGGTCAAAAAAAAAGAGAAAACAAACACACGCACAACAGCCTCCCAAATTTAGAATAAACAAAGACACACTACGAGAGAGGGATAGACTGTGTGTAAGTGCAGGAGACGGGAGATGTAGACATAATCAATGGACACGTTTAGTCGTAACTTTTATAAATACATACTCCTTCAACCTGTGACTTCATCTCCTACTCCATTCTCAGCTATAACTTCATTTCCAGCCCCAGCTCCAACCTCTACTCCTAGTTGAGTTTCAACGCCAGTTTCATACTCAGCTTCTGCCCCGACTACAGCTCGGGCTCATCAAGCATCTGCAGTCCCTGGTCGGGTACTTATATCCATTATCTGACACACCTATTTAAACATTTAAAGCGCCGAGTGTGACCCCCATTAGGCAGCACCTAACCAGGAGAAACTCGCCCCAAAATGTGCATAAATATTTCACTTATTTCCTTTTTACTGCGCTGTTGTCGTTCTGGTCGTTCTGGTTGTTGTTGTTGTTTGTGTTGCTTGGGTCTTTTTGAGCATGTGGACATCAATTTATTTAGTACGAGCCTCGAAAGCAACCGAAAATTTGCACATTCCGGATATAAACCGAAACCACCGAGGACTCCACCGAGGGGACCCCATGCGTTGTGGTTGAAATTGTCTCGGGTGACGCCTAAGACTGTCGCCCAAAAGGTGCTTAGGTGTTTTTGCTTAAAACATCGCCATGGTTGTCATTAGGACTTCTGAGTGCCAACTGTCTTTTGCCGATATCATTTCTGGTCTATTGTCTACCACTCGGAAGACATTTCAGGTACCTCTTAGGTTCCTCTTATCTCAGATTGACACAGGGATTAATGCAGCGTGTGCCAAATTTGCCTGGTCATTGGATGTGCTTAATTTATTGGACCTCGTTATGCATCAAGTGTGATATCTGCTATGTGATTGTACACTTAGAGAAATATATTGCCTTCTATGTAAAAATTTCACCAAATATATATACTTAATCGGTAGTAATGGCTGACTTAAGTTTCAAGCAATGTAAGTGCCTAAAAGTATGCAATTATTCTTATTTTATTTATTTTACAACAAAATTAATTCATGCTTATTGCGTTTTTTTTTAGTGTGTACTCTTAAGTACAGGTATTGAGAGATTATTGTGAGAAATTTGCGTTTAGCTGTCTGCTATTTAACTGTCTGCCAAAGCAGCTTTCAGTTGTAAAATGCACACTCAAATCAATTTTAAGACATACTTGACCCATGCTCGAATGCCATCAATGCACAGTGTGTGTAGTTATGCTCAACAGTCCACCGACTAGTATATATATTACTCATACGCCCCATAAGGGCCGGGGCACTTTACTAAATACTCTAATTGGCTTAAACAATGCCCTAATTTTCTGCTCATATGCGAGTGGAAACGCGTTGCCACAAGAACAACAACACGAACAATAAACAATGCTCCATTGTTGCGTCCTCGCACACATACATATATAAGTATACATATGTATATATATATATTTATATGAAGACACACCCGCCATGCACTTCATTACCAGGGAATATTTTTAGCCTCATTTTAGTTAAAGACGCTTAAGCACGTTATAACTCTGCCTGTTGTTGTTGCTATTCTTATTACTTATGTTGTTGTTATTATTGTTGTTGCTGTTGTTGTTGTTGTTGTTGTTGAGGTTGCTGTTTCTGTCGCTGCACAGTCCAATTTGACGCTGATTTACCTAACAAGCGTCGTCCAAAGAACAAAAGGCAATGGGAGCGTCGACAAGGAATCCTGTTTTTGTTTTCATTTAAAGTGATTTTAAAAATTCAAAGGGCAATTGTCTTGACAAAGGCACACACAAACACAAACACACACACACACAGACACACACATACTCATACACATACGTAGACTGACATGAAGAAGCTGTCCAAAGAAAAGGCGGCCCTTGGCTCGGTCTTTGCCTTCTCGCGAAGAGCTCGCATGGCTCCCATTGTTTACGTCACTTTTGTTATTATACACACTTGTTGTTGTTGTTACTGTTGTTGTTGTTGCTATTGTTTTAGTTGCTGTTGCTGTTGCTGCTGCTGTCACCGCTGTTACATTTAAACACATGCAACACGCAGCCATTGGAGTCCATTGCTTACAGTAAGCTGTCTCCTGGACAACAGCTCCTCCGTCTCCGTCTTCAATTTCTTCTTCTTCCTCACACACGCACACACTGCAACGACCTGGCATGTGAGTATGTATATATGTAATAGCACTGATTCTTATGCTAAACAGAACAATGATAATGTCGCATGCTAAATTGCATGCAATTATGTATTTTTCTTATTTTTGTTGACACTTTTTGCATTTCTTTCTCTCTCTTCCCGTCATATTCAGTGCGCTCATTATCCCATTTCCTCATCTCTTTCTCTCCTGCAACAATAACAAGAACAACAGAGTTTGAGAATTGTCATTGCGGTGCTCGTTTTGTTTTCCGTTCCCCTTTTTTTCCATGCCACGTTCTGGCCGTGTTCTTTAATAATTGTGGCTTCAAAGTGGTGCAAAATGAGAGGGGATCAGAGTTTAGGGTGGATAAAGGTGGCTCAGAGTGGATATGACGGTTGTTGAGTAGGTGTGTGTGTGGTTGCTATATACGAACTCAGATATTAATAGCGCACAAACACATGCAATCAGCAACAGACACACATACGCATGCAATTAAATACACCCACACACATACACAGACACGTACTATTTGGCTGACATTTTGTTGTCTTTTGACTGCAGCTTTTATTGAAATTTTATTTGAATATGATAAAATTATTCCATGTATTTAATTAAAGGGTAATTTATTGTGAACCGTTGAGTTTTGCTGTGACATTTAATATCAAAGAATCAGAATATTAATCAGCGAATAATCCAATCAATTCTACTCGGACACGGTTTTGAAACTAACTTCGATACATACCCACATATAAATTTATTTGGACATACTAAATGACAAAGTTGCACTGATGCCGATTAAGCTTGATAAACTGCTTGGAAAATATGGAATTAAGTGCTTAAAAATAGTGATGTAAATACATTGATTACATTTTGACTTGTAAAGTTTTTAGGTCGAAAATCAAACCAACTTCAAACATTCATAACTTTGCCAATTGATTCGATTTGATTTAGATCAGGGTGTGATATAAATTTTTTCGCATTTAAGTTTGTCTAACTTTGTTCAAATAATTTCTTGCCCTAAGATATCGATGTAGATTTTTTCGATCTATAGAATTCAAGTTTAGAATTAATAACTTTATTGATCATTATTCGACAAAAAATGTGATGAACCTATTCAATATTTCAAAAAGGGTTTGATATTTATGCATATTTTATTCGTGTTAAGACATAATAAAATATTGTTCATTTATTTGCTCTGATTAATTTTGTATTTAATCTCAATATTTTTTAATCTTTGAATTTTAATGTCCTCTTATTTTCTGAATTTTAAGTTCATAGTTGTGATCACAAGTAGACTGGACAGTTCTTTTTTTTCTTTCTCCTTATCGTGGACTTGGCAGATAAGCTTTTTTTTTTTAAATTTAAAACAATTTTTAATTCAGGAATATCAAAATTAAAAATGTGTCTAATCAACAGCTACTCGAATGCAGTTTGCTTTCATAACAGTTCGTATAACAGTTTCAGGTCTTTGGGTAAAAAAATACAGGGAATTTCTCAGAGTACGGTGGCCAAAGAACATTTTTCGAAATTGACTTAAAGCAACGTTACAGCCAGGAAAAAACCGAAAGCAAATAATACAAATCATAATTTAAATAGTGAATTTAATTTGGAATTGCCATTAAAAAAATATGACAAATATTATTATTTAATACAAATTATAAGTGAATATTTATGATAAATTCAGTGTAAAATTCAAATTTTGTTGGCCGATTGAGGAGGTTTAGCGCCCAACTTGTAGGGGATTCTGCGCAGTGGCTCAAATCGATGGGCAAATCGAGTCGTGAGAAAGGACGAAGCGAACGACAGAAACGAAATGCTGTAGTGGACGACGAGAACGATGAGGATGACAACTGGCGAGGTGGAGAGAAGAGCAGCGCAGTTCGAGTTGGCACAAGTGAGAATGAGAGCGAGCAATTCGTGAATATTTCATGAACGAGCGCGTTCCTCGAGAGGGAGTCGCTCGCTCGCTTAGGCGCCACAAATAACGGGTCTCTGGTAATCGGCAGCGTCGTGTCACAACCTCGTTCTCGTCGTCGTCGTTGTCGTCCACACATAACTCGCAATGCGCCTCGTCGGAGAGAAATGTAGGGAAACGCATCCCGACGACGTCGTCGTCATCCTCGTTCTCGTCCTCGTCTCTGTCGCTGTCGTCGTCGTCGTCTTCCTCATCGGCGCCACTGCCTACGCGGATCGCCAGCGTTTGTCCTGCCTGCCATGTCCTGGCCAGAGGATAACGGCGCCGTCGTCGTCGTTGCCGTTGTCGTCGCAGCGGCAGCGCTTTTCAGTTTTTGGCCAATGCGTGTATTGCTGGCGCTCAGTAAGAAAAGCGTCGCCTAACGGTCTAGTACGAACTCGTACCGTACGCTTTGAGTTCTTTCTGTTCTTTGGGGCATTCAAAAGCGACAAATTAGTCGTAAAGTCGTTTAGTCGTATAGTCGTATATTTTGTGTGTGCGTTGCGCTCGTCTCTTGATTCGTGCTCGTTACTCGAAACAGATCAGAACAGCATTTAAAAGTAATATTTACTGAATATTGTTATTCACTCATTACTATTACTATTCTTATTTTTTTTATTACAATTTTTAGTTTGTTAATGGGAAAAATTTTAAAAGCAAAACTGTCTGCAGCTCCCTAAACTCTGGCATAGTTTTAATATAGTATTGACTGCTCTGTAAATAAATTTAATGCCGCAACTTTGGCGAGATTCATTAAACTTGAACTGATGTTGGATGCTGTCGTTGTCGCTGTCGTTTTTCTTGTTGTTGTCGTTGTTGTTGTTATCACTGACATTCGGTGACTTCTAAAGTTCATTGCAAACTCATCAGAGTCAGCAGCCAGCAAAATAATTTGCAAACTCTTTCCTCTTGTTTCTCGTGTTGCTCTCGTGTTGTTGTTGCTGCTGGGAAAAAGCTTTACAAGCGACATTGAGCGGACTGTATAAAGACGCTTTATGTTTAAATATTTTCCAGCCTTTTTTTGTGTTGCTCAGACATTGAAATTGAAGAAGTCTTTGGTCTATCTGACTGTCTGGCATGCATATAGCGACAGCAGCAGCAGCAGCAACATATGACAGCAATATTTATAATTTCCGCTGCTGCTGCAGACAAAGCAACAACGACACGAACAGTAACAACAACAACAACGATAAGCAGCAGCAGGGGAAAATAATTTGCGATTACTGGCAGTCAGGCAGTTGTGCTGGCAGGCAGGCAAATATATAAACCCATATCCCCAAAATCTCATATCCATAGTCGAATGTAACGTTGCGAAGGACAAGAAGACGGCTGTAAGGACAACGAAAAAAATTACAAGCCAAGTGCGCTCGTGTTCGTGAATTTCCGGTTGAACAAACACATAAGCAAAACGTAAAAAGAAAAGCGAGCAAAAATTATAAAAATAATAAAAACAACACCGACTGAGAAAGCGAGGGAGAGAGAGAGAGAAAAGAAGCATCAGCATCGAGTACATAGCACAAGGGGCCATTCAGCGTGGAAGACGACGAAGTCACAGTAAGAAAAGTGAAAATACTACACGGAGAAAAGTTGCACAGAGCGGCAAGCATATTTCATAAGTTTACACAAACACACACACACACACAAAGACACACACAATCATAGATACAGACACAGATAGAGACACAGACACAGTCATATAACATAGCCCGGAGCCAGTTAGAGCAAAGTCGAGGCAAAGTCATATATGTGAGAGAAACGGAGACGAAGACGGAGGCAGAGACGGTGGCGACAAAGGCTAACGCTCGACCTTTGGCACAGGGTTCAGCAACTGCAGCAGAGGACACGAACACTGACACGGACACAACGAGGCGAGGTCAACAAATCAATAGAAACAAAGCGAATAGCCAGATAGCAATTGGACACTAGCATTGCCAAGCGACACCAACAACAACAACAACAAGAAGAAACGGTACAAGTACAAGAAGCAGAACCACCAAAATTCACTCTCAAATAATGCTGGCCATGTCGACCTTAATGATGCCCGCGCCGACTATAACCATGGGGGCCCCGCAGATCACGATGGGTCCCCACAAGCCGCCGGAAACGAAGCTGCTCGCCATTCATCCAGCTGCAGCGGCAGCAGCTGCTGTTCAGCAGCAGCAGCAATCAGTGACAGCTGCACATCTGCAGCACAATGGCCAGCAGCAACACTCCCAACAACAGCAGCAGCAACAGCAGCTGCAACAGCAACAATCGAACGCACAGCAACAGCAGCAGATCGTTGGCAGCAACTGCAAGCCAGGTGAGTTTAAAGACAAAAATAAATATATAAACATAAAGTATGAAATTACGATTACCCATAATAATAAAATAATTATTTGAAAATCAAAAAAAAAAAATTAAAAATAAACTTTAAGAAAAAAATAAGGTTTTTGCATAAGAAATTTAAAATCATCGAGTTGAACGAATTTTAATACGAGAAAGTCTTATTTTGACGGCATAAAAATATTAAAATACAAAAAGAACAAAATTTTTTAACATTAAAAGTCTAGAAATGCGATTATGTTACTATTACATTTTAAGTATATTTAAGAGAAAACGTCATTGTTTTGAAATTCGCATGAATTCCATGGGCTGGAGATGAATATGAAACGATTTCTTAGAAATCTGTATTTGTGCTTCATGTTCTCGTCTTCTTGTTAAAGACTTACATACAATATGTTTTTGATATTATTTATATTTGATAATAATGAGAAAATAATGTAAAAATGATTTTTTTGGATATTATCAAAGAAAAGAAGGAGCTGTAAGACATATTCCTAATATTTTTTTTCTATAATTTATACCCTTTCATCATATCAGTGCTAAACATTATTATGAAGATAATAAATATAATAAAAAATAATTTATACAAATATTTTTGGCATTACAAATTGATTAATGATTTTGAATCAGATAGAAACAAAGATATGTATATTTACGAATTGCCTTTATAAATCTGTTTGACATTGAAGTTGAAGAATCCTGCAGACTAGTGTAATTTAAGTCTACGCTTGTTTCTCATTGTTTCGAGAGTAAAATTCGAACAATTACTACTCCGATTGCAGCTTTACTTTTGTGCCAGCTGTTCTAGCCGGGACAGTTGAAAATATAATTCAATTGAAGAAACTAAAAATAGGAAAAGAAAAGAAGAAATTTGTATGCAGCTCGAGTAAGAAACGATGATGATGAGTAAGTTGAAACAAGCAAGACATTCAATTAGGATTCCAAAAACTGTCTGAGTTTAGGAATTCCTATAAGTCATAATTTCAACAGACATTTTCAGTTTCAGTTCTTATTGTGTTCGTTTTGGAGTCATTTGAAATGTTAGTTGAATTGGGCATGCCATGAAAATAACAAAAATTGCACACGCATTTCTCAAATGAATTATTGTGGACAGGCCACAAACCGGAAGACAGACAGCAGGAGAGCAGGACAGGAGGGAAGTGAGTGGGAGTGAGGGGAAGTCAGACCTAAATGTCAAGCGTTGGCATTACAAGCATAAATATCAGTTACAATTTTCATATTCCCAGCCACAAATATACAATTTGATACTGCCTACAGTCGACAATCAAGAGCCTACAGACTGCAGCAACATTATTTGGTAGCAAGTTGGGGCATGCAGAGGGGAAAGTTGCACAAACGAGGAGATTTACAACTTAAAAACAACTTAAGCCAAAACTTGGTAACAAAACGTACAACAGTCGAGAGCGAGAGAGAGAGAGAGAGAAAGAGATGCTTCAATTGCTTGGCCAATTCCTGAGCCTCCTTTGCCGACACATCCTGTCCCATTCCGTCCTGTCCCGTTCTGACAAAAACTATACCAGTGACAGAGAGAGAGAGAGAGAGAGAGAGAGAGTATACTAATAGACAAAGCCAGGCAGAAAACCGGAAATAACGGCTCAGGAAGCTGCATGAAAATGAAACGTTGGCAAAGCCAGCCCATGTGCGGGTGGAGAAAAGTCGGGAGGGAAAGCCGGGGAAATCGTGCGGCCGACTTAAAACTGTAATGAAAACGAAAAATGGAAATGTATAGTGAAAATATGTAGTGCAAACTATGTCTATCTCGCTCCGTCGCCAAGCAACTTGAAAATGAATTTAATTATGGCAAAAAAGTGAAAATTTCCACACTTGAGTCTGGGAAGTTTGCCTTTGCCAAGGAAACTCAACGAATTCTGCAACGGAACGAGGAGACCGACAGACAGACATACCGACAGACAGAGGGAGAGACAGACAGAGAGAAAGACAGAGGGCGATGGCGTTGATGAGCGCGTGAGAAAAGTGTGAGAAAATTGGTAGACAACACAAGGCATAAATAAGAAAAGCGACTGCAAAAAGCTCGGCAGGCAAGTAAAGTGACTGTCTCCTGTCTCCGGCTGCTGCCAAGTCCTGGGTTTGGCCCAAACCCTGTGGTCTACAACGAATGCATGTGCCTGTGTGTGTGAGAGTAGAAAACTAAAACAAATGGTGAGCATGTTGATTACGTTTTTGTATCTGTTGTTTTGATTGTATACAGCCAATGACGACGACAATTGACTCTTAAATGAGACACACTTAACCGCTAATTAGTAGAGCTAAAAAAACAGTCGCATATTGATTAGCGCTGCACTCAACGCTGGAAAAAGAAGAGCAGGGAACGGGGCTGAAATGATTGCAAATTGAAAATTAAGCGCACTGCAAATTTCCAATTCAAATATGCATCATGCCACAGGCCAAAGGACCGAAAGACAGACAGATACACAGACTTAACAGCCAAGCAGCTGCGGCGAAACTGAAACTGTGGCCAACTTGTGTTCTACACAAACACACAGACAAACACCCACTTTCGTACTCACACTGACACATACACTCATACTCACAATTGCGTTTAAATTCATACATACACATGTATACTAAAGACGTGTATACACATAGACAAATATGTATACAGAGCCGTGAACGGTGCATAAACTTTTGAGCAGCACTTGCAAGCACGCACTGCCACACACACACACACACACTCACAGATACCCACAGTCACACACACAGCCACAGAGATAGCAGTTACACCTATGCGATGTAGCAAAAACAAACTGCGAGATTTGAAGTGCCGCTGCAGGAGCCGTCGAGCCAAGCCAACAAGTAACAAGTGCTCCCACTATCGCTGACTAAAGCAAGAGACACTAACCGACAACAATTACAACAACAACAACAACAATGACAACAACAACTAAAACCAACAATTACGGTAGAGTTCGCTTATAAACAACTAACATGAATGCTTACCTATTATCTCTTTTACCAATTTAAACTCACAAGTTTCCTCAATTAAATTATTAACAAATTTGTTATGAACTTTATTATGAATAAAAAAACTTGTATCTACTTCTTATAATTTATTAAATAGTTATTATTTCATTATTATTTTTCCCTTAAGAGAAAGAAGAATTAAAAAGTAACAACTTCATTATCCTTTTTACATTAGATGCATTCGCCAGTTGCATCTAATATCCTAACTATATGAAAAATTAAACTGCCGTACGTTTTTCTACTTTTGTTTGACTTCTGTATTGACAAGTTTACTTTTGTTTAACTTTATGCGAACTATTTTTAACTCTTCTTTAACAATTTATACAGATAAAGTCTGATTAGCTTTAATTTATCAACTTAAGAATTTTCATTTCAATATTTTTTTAGCTTCATAAAATGATTTTGACACCTGCGTCTTATCTTGAAACTTGATCATATATTCAATTGGCAAAAGTCATTTTAATTTTTCTTTACTTATTTAGTTACTTTTATTTAATCTGAACTTTTAAATTTTTAATACCTTTACTTTTTGTCATTTTAAGTGTACCTAGCAGGACTACATTTTGTCGCATTTATAGAGATCCTCTTTAAGCAGTATACACTGTACTGCACGGTGTTGTCGTTTGCCGTGAGGCTGCACTTGGTTGTGTTTCTTTGGCATCATGCGAAACGGCGTGAACAACTCGGAGGAGAACGAAGCTGGTGCTTCACTTTCGCTTTGGCGATGCAGACGGCGACAGCGACAGCAAAACTTTTAAATTGGTTGGCAACACTTGCCACACACACACACACCCACTCACACACACTCTCACATAGACATTCAAGTGCAGACCAACACACACAATGACAGTTGGTACAGAGAGAAAGAGATGCATGTAAAATGTTTGTTTTGGAAATGAATTTGGAAAATTTCATGCTGTGGACTGCGCGAAAAGCGGGCGAGAAAGCAGCAAGAAAAAGCCAAAGCCAATGCCAATTGGGAGGTGGGGGCGTGGTGGGAATGAGGCGTTAGACAGCGCTGCAGCACCTCAACGTAATTTGCCAGCAAATCATTGGAAAAGCGATGGCAGACAGCAGAGCGAGAGGAAAAGTGAATGGGTAACAACGCCGAAAAGTATGCAATGGCAAATGTGATACATAAATACATACACATGCGATATGTGAAATGCTTGCGAGTGTGTGTGGGTGTAAAAACCACTAAAGTGAAATGCATTTATCGACCGCAAAGCGTTCGAAATGAAATCTGTTTAAGGGATTTTAATACTCTTGCGAACGTGCTGCCTCTGTCAGAGTGTGTGTATTGGTGTGTGTATGTGTGTGGGTGGGTGTGAGTTGTTGTATGTGCATGGCAAGGACTGGCAGGCGAGCACAAAAAGTCAATGAATTCGTTTGGCGAATTGAAAAATTAATTCAGTTGCCGTCTCTGGCGTCGATAAGTAGAAGAAAGAAAACTTTACACGCCGCACTCCGTTCATGTGTCTTTATCTTCATTCCCTCTGTGTTGTGTGTGTATTTGAGCTTTTTACTTACTAATGATTTCTCATTTCGCTTACGGTATTTTCAGTGTTACTTGCGCTTTTTGTCTTACTCCGCGTTTTACAGCCGACGAACCCGAAACCTCTCCCTCAGCCGCCCACTCGTCAGCTTTGTAAGCCTTGAAACTGAGGCCAAATTACTCTCTGCCGTTCTTGTGGATTTTCCTCATTTCGCTCGCTTTACTCAACAGCAACAGTAGCAAAAGAAACAACAACAACAGCGAATGTAACACAAGTAGCAAACGAAGAGAAGGAAATTAAGCAAAAAGCGCAAAGATTTATTTCGCTTTGATCAAAATTAAATGAATTGATTTTAATACGCCCCGTGGGCAAGATATTTCCTACGTTGGCCAAATGAAAACGCATAAAAAAGGTGGCTGGGTGGGATGGATGCCAATGCTTGCACAGAAATGCTAATGGGCGTGGCTACCGCCCATTACAATTGAGTGTGTGAGGTACATTGAAAGCGACTTTAGCTTTGCCTTTGGTCTGTGTTTGCCTCTCATTCAGAGTCTGAGTCTGGGCAGCTCTGGCATTAAAGATACACAATAAATTCTGGTTGAGTTAAGCACTCGATACAGTCTAGAGAGCAGCGATAAAAGACATGCTAAGAATTAATTTATACACACTCTCTGCTACTTTAAGAGAAATCAAACTGAATAAAAGTTTGATCGTAAAAGTAACAGACATCAATATGTTTAGATACTTCAGACTGTCTAGACTCGCACAGTAGTTGCAATTATTGTTAACGTTCCCATTTAAATTGCACAAATTGTTATTCAATTTTTTGCACTCCCAACCAAATGAAAAATAATTTGTCAGTCATATTTTTTCGCTTTTTTTGATCTTGATTTCGTTACAATTCTTGCGCCATCGAATGACAATTTGAGCAAACAAAATAGAATTTCTCTCTTTATTTTGTGCGCTTTCGTGTCAAATGAAATGTTAACATTTCATTGCCCAATTCAGTTGACATTTGGCAGTCGCATTCGCATAGAAAATGAGGTTCACAATTCACATCGAGTCGAGTCGCCTCTCCAAGTGCCGCCTCGGGTCGCGTCCCATGGCATTGCCAGAATTTTTGGCAATTTTTCCACCAACCAACAGCATCACGGACTCGATTTCCAAAATTCAGACATTTGACAGCGGCGTCGCTGCATTTGTCGCCCTTTTGTCTGTCATTTTGGTCTCCTCTCGCTGCCCCCTTTCGCCGCTCTCCACTCTTTCCATATCAATAAATGTGTCGATTTACAGATCGCACTGCCCACATCAATTCGATGTGCGCCTATAAAATTTTGTCTGTCTCTGGTCAACGCTTTGGCACAATTTAAATTTCATGCATTTTTCATTAATGGCAAAACAAAAAAAAGGGTGACCACTCGACTTGGGCCGAGTCCAACCATTTGATGGCCCCACAACGACGTGCTCCGTATTGAATGCCGAGCCCTGGTCCATCTTAAATGCCCATCTATTTTACTGCTGTCCATATAACAAAACACAAAAACTTGAGCACAGTGTAGCCCCATTTACATTTGCAGCTCTCTTCTCTCTTTGTTTCCCCTTGATTCAACTCTCCTCTCAGCTGGTCTGGTTGTTTGTATCGATTTTGAGTGTCGGCTGCCATTCAAGCGGCTTTTATTTCGCATTTACTTTGCTGGCTCAGACTTGTCCTCTCTGACTCTGCTGCCACATCCCATATTGCTTTCGTCGCTGACTTTGGCACGTTTTAATGCATCAACAACAACAACACTCACACTCACACCCACATCCACATCGGGATCAACAGCAGCGACTCTTTGGCTACGTGTGCACTTTTCCTTAACCCCTTACTGCCAGGCATTGTTCAGCTTGTTTTGTTTTGTAGTTTTTTTTTCTTCTTTACATTCTTCTGATGGAATTTTAGAGCAGAGCCTGTCCCGAATTTCATAAGCTGTGCGTGCTCGCATTTTGTTTCTTTTTTCATAATTGCTAAAATTGTGTTGAATTTACAAAATACACGGGAATATATTCGTGAGTGTAAATAATAATTTATGAAAATCCAAATAGTTTTAAAAGGTAGTCCTGCCTCGAGTGGAGTAAACAACAGCCAAAAATACAAATATAATGCTAAATAAAAACAGTTTGTTGGTAAATAAAGCATGGACTAGTAGAGAGTCTGGATGGACTGTGGAACATTCTATCCGGCCATGGACACAGGCCATAAAAAGTGCTAAGTAAACACATGTGCGACTACTTCCCCCACAAAATGAATGCCTGCTCATAGTGTAAACACATAAATTTATGCATTTTCAATGGAGAACTGTTAGCATAAATTTACGGCCCTAAAAAAAACGAAAAATGCTAACCAAAAAAACGTTAACAGGACTGGGGCGGAGTCGGAGTCCGGTTTGAGGTTGAGGTTGAGGCTGCTGAAGCTAGCAAGAGGGAAGCCAAATGTACTAAAAAAATAGAGAAAAGCGTAACAAAACAAAACAAAGCAGAAATAGCGTTAAAGCAACGCAAAGCAAACAGTCAAAAGCTCGGCACAGAAAAAAAGGAATAAGCAAACAAACAAACAAAAAACAAACAGTGCAAAAAGGCAATTCACCAAAAAAACACAAGCCATGGGTCAACTGGCCGAAGGGGAGGAAGGAGGATTGGTAGAGGTCAATTGAGGGGGGAGGGAGGATGGGAGGCAACTAAAGAGGGGACACAGCATAAAAAACTTGAAGCATGTGACTGCAAATTGTTCCGAGCTTTAAAAAGGTTCACACAAATCCAATCATTGAATCAATAAACGGCGACAAGTGCCACAGTATGCTATGTGTGTGTGTGTGTTGGTATATGTGGGCTTGGGTGTGTATGTCTGTATATTTGTGCGGTCGCTAACTGCTGCCAATTGCAGCGTACAAAATTGTAGCAAGCGAAATGCGAAATGCGCAATGATTGTGTTTTCGTCACATGGGCAACGGTTTTCCTATCTGTGTGTGTGAGTGTGCCTGTGTGTGTGAGTGTGCCTGTGTGTGTATGTCCTGGCACTCTTTCTGCCCGACTGCATATGGAAACCGCTTGTTAGCAGCTGACACAATGCAGCACCAGTTGCCGTGAAACATTCCCATTTTTCAACTGACCGTGGAAAAGTTTTTACAAGAAGCGAAAATGGAGATATAGACCGGAAGCGATAGGCTGTGATAAATCTGCATAAAACTCTTAGACTATTATGCTTCCCATAGAAAAATTATAAGATAGGACACTATATGACTCAGTTTAATATAATTATATTAACAATATAAGAGATCAATCTGAAAGTAACCATTGCTCAGCATATTTTATAAGCCATCTGCCTATTTTTTAAATTTCACAAAAAGAAATCTTTTAAATTTAGAAAGTTCGTCACAAGTTTATAAAAGATCAAAGGTTATAAATTACACCGCATAAAGAGAGGCATAAATTTATTAAAAAATTGTATATTTACATAAAGTATTTGTATTTCTCTTTATCTATTATATTAATTTCATATTTTAGAGCAGAGCTGCACAGTTTTACTAAATTCCATTTCCTCAATTGAGCTTTTCAACCAAGTTGATGGAAATAATTTCATCTTCATGTCGAGACCTCGGCTTCGGTTGACCGCTCCACTGTGGCAGATGAAACTCTCACGGACACATGGCATAGATGTTAAATTAAAAGTACGACTGACCAGTTGCATTGCATCACTTTGAGATGTATTTGTTTGGATTGGCCACAGAAAATAATTTCGAACTTGGCTCTAATCCCACAAGCCGTGTCCCACTTCATTTCAACCACTTCAAGCAGTTGCTGCCCCTTCGACACAAACTCAGACTCTTATATATATAAAAGAAGGGATTGTAAATACTGTCAATAAGCAAAGGACCAAAGGTAGCTCCGGTATTCGACGGATGCACAAACATTTGGCCAACAGCAAAGCGGAGAGTCGAAGTCAAAACGATGCCGGAAATGCCATTGAAAATAGTTTAAAATTGCACCAAAAAAAACGGATATTGGGCTAAGCCAGTTGCGCACAGCAGCTTACCGAGGGGAGCTTTACTCTGCCATCTTTCACCCTCTCTCTTCTCCCTTCTTTCTTTCTCAGTTTCTCTGTGTATATTTGTGTACCGCATGCACTTCCGGCTGGCTTCTCTATGCTTTCTTTCCATGCACTTTGTACTCGCGTGCAGCCCTGGCTTGATTTTCCATTTGCCGACTCGCTCGCTGGATGCTTATGGAAATCCGCATGATGATTGCATATCCTTGCTGGCTGCAGGAACGAAGAACGAAACGAGGACTCTGCCATATCCCTAATTCCGACAGCGACAGCGACGATGGTGACGGGGAGAGCCGAAACTTTGCGTTCATTTGGTTGGTTCTCCCCGTTATTTTCTTTTAGCTATCAAGCTGGCAAAACTTTTACTTTGCTCGGTTTTTCCATTCCCATTTTCCTTGGCGAAGGCAGAACAGAGCGTCCTGCCAAAGTGTTTCTCTTCTTGCATTTGAAGAGCTTTTTCTTAATGTCACTTATGCATAAGTTCCTATGAGTTTGCCCACACCCACATACACCCCAAACACACACCCAAGCACACACACTCCCATTTTTGATCCAGGCGGGAGTTCGCTCGTGTTTGCTTGCGGATAAGTGCAACGAGCACGACACACAGCTGTATGTGTGTGTGTGTGTGTGTGTATGTTTGGGTGTGTATTGGTAAATGTGTTTGTAGATGAGACTAACTTGACGGCACATCCTCTGTGGGGATTTACAAGTGCTTAGTTCTATGTTGCAAAAAAACGCTTTAATATTATTATATTTTCTTTTCAATGCACTTGGCATTTTCACTACTTGCTTGGCTTTTCTTTCCCTCTCAGCTCTTCTCAGCTTTTCACAGTCTGAAATTAAATTAAATTAAATGAAATGAAACATGTATCTGCGCTGTCAAAATAAGATATAAATACGCACTCGAAATGCAAACTGGCAATACAAATTGACTACAATGCGAATTAAAGACGCTCTGCCTACGACACAAGGAGCATCATAAATAAGCGACAGCACACGCACACACACACTCACACACATGCACCACTTGATGTATTACATGTGTCGGCATTATTTACTTAACTCTCAGCTCTATTTTTGCCGCTCCAAAAAGTCAAAGTCTACTTTTGTTGTGGCAGCCGCTGCTATTAGTGCAACAGCAACAGCAAAAAAACCCAACAAAACAACAATGCTTAAGTAAGAGAGACTATGAAGCAGACATTAAGAAACAGCATGCGTTACTTACTGTAACCAACACATACACCCACACACACACAGACACATGTATAAACACACATCTACATGGACATGGCCTCGTGGCAAACTGTGTGCTGGGCGTAAGAAGAAAGAAATATAATGCCAACATAACATTTAATCCAAGAAATTCCATATCGTAGTCAGTGGGGAAGCAACAACAACAAACAGGACAACAAAAAGCACAGTCAAGAAAAAAAGTAATCGCACTGTGGTTGAGAGTTGTATAAACTGAAATTAAGTACAATTGGTATCATTAAAATTATTTTTAAATATTATTAATTAACAAATATTTCATTAAATTAACTTCGCATTATTTAACTAGTATGGCCATTGCCTTCATAATAACAAAAGTATTAGAAGCAGTAAAAATAAAAATTATAGTTGTGATTCCCTAACTCGAATTACAATTATCCAAAGAGGTTTGGAGATATTCGACTTATGAAGTTCTTGTTCTTAAGTTTAGTTTCTTTAACGACAAATTCAAGTTATAGAAGTTTGAGTTATGGAAGTTCAACTGTATCTGATATGAACAAATTTTATTAATTGTTTTAGAAATTTTTTTAATAAGTATTGTAAATGATTTGCGGGAGATAAAAATAATCTGCTAAAGTTAAGCTTATTTTATATACTTTAATTTTGAGAATTGCTTAAGATTATTTTTTCAAATCTGTTTTCGATAATTTGCGAAGAACGAAAAACAATTAAGCTTAACTTTTGCTTATTTCAAACACTTAAATTTATTTTATTTTAGTATTTTTCTTTAGTAACAAGCTAACGCTTAGCTTTAGCTAATTTCGTATACTTTAAGCACTGTTTCAGTTGCCGCCACAAGCTTCTGCTTCTGCTTTTGCTTTTGCTTTTGCTTCTGCAATTGTGCTTGCTCTCATGTCTAATGCTCGGATGATCATTGCAATGGTCTCCTGCTCTCAGGGAACATAATGTTTATTTCCACTGTGCTTATCTGGCCTCAGCCAGAGCCAGAGCCAGGACAGCAGCTCGACTTGCGATGGCTTTGGCTTTGGCTGCGTCGCACTTAAATTGCGCCCGGGAAAATAGAAAAGCGCACCAGAAAACCAGAAACGTTGCCGTGCTGCCAAATGCTCATATACTTTTCGGAGTAAGAGCATAAAAGCCGCCTGCGAACTACGAATGAGCCAGCGGAAGGAAGAAATAATCATAAAAATTATTTCATCCCACATACATGGACACATAATGCACATGGCTGTAGGTGTGTATGTGTGAGAGTGTGTGTGTGTGTGTGTGGCAAGATGGTGATCATAATGTTGCAAGCCAACGAATGCGAAGGCGTCCGCTGGGAATTTTCTTTACTTTCGCTGCCGACGCTAAAATGTTCACTTTAATGACCTGACGCTGGCAGACTTTTTAATTTTCGTGCTTCATATTTTTCTATTTACCAAATGCCGCACCCTCTCCTCCTCCCCTTTCAACACCATGCCACACTTGCTATGTGTGAAAAAAATTGATATCCCGTCGTCATTTTAAATGCCTTCTGAATGCTGCTTATGAAGCCTTGTGAGTCTCGCTGTGTCCCGTTTGCTTTTATTTTTAAATAACATTTAATACACATTATTTTTGCTCACTTTATTTACAGGTATACCTTCCTTCTCTCTTAGAAAATTATGATTTGGTGGTAGATTAAAGGTCGAAGTTATTTAGCTGCCAAATTAAGTAGTGGTAAATTTGAATCCGATTTAGATTATTTTGGTACGTGGCTTTAGTGACATTGAGGATCTCATTAACATTTAATTAGACCATTATTATTTTCTTTTTCGCTTTCGCTTTCGTTTTCTTTTCGTTTTGCTTTCGGGTTCGTTTTGTTAATGAAATGAATTTGCTTAGCCTTAGGGAGATGCTTTGTTAATTTTTTCTGTTACTTGGTCACTGGTCAAGCAAATTGTCATTGAATTTGTTGCTTAATCTGCTTAGCCGGGCCAATTGACAACTTGACCAGTTGTGCTTACCTTTTGCTGGAGTTCAAGTTCGAGCATTAAATCGAATTAATTTGAGGTGCCAACTCACCGCTCAGTTGACCCAGAGAAACAGACACAAAACGGACCCTCGACGCGCCTTTTCTGTGTTGGCCAAAACGAATGGTCATTTGACATTTGTCGACAAAACGTTTACATTAAATGTTTAGCCATTTCTTTCGTCTCTTTTCGTTTTGCCCTGTCTTGTCCTGTTTCAATGTCTTCGTCTGTCTACGGCGACATTCCTGAAATTGTGCGCATTGCCCTGGCAAATAGAAAGCAAAGATATAAGACAACGAAGAGTTCTGAAGAGGCTGGAAGGGAGTACTGAAGGGGAGAGGAGGGAACGAAGAATCTTCTTAAGTTGAGACATTGGCGTTGACAAGTGTTTTCAGTTTCAGATTCAGATTCAGTTTCAGTCGACGCCCGGACATACGAGATTGGCTATTATATTTACATACTTATGAGCTAAAAGCATGGCCAAAACAAAAGTTAAAGAATTTCTTTGGAAATTTCAACTTAAAAACACTTAAAGCTCAGACGAAATTTGATGTGTGTTGAGCATTAAGCAAAACCTGATAAACGTGTAAATGTAAAATGGAAAATAGACCACATTTTTGGCAAATGTCTTGAAATTTGTGTATTTATCAAATTGATGCACGGAATTCAATTAAACATGCGAGACTTTTCAACTTGGTTTCTCTTTGGCGCACATATCAAAAATCACTCAATTTAGCATTTTCTTGTGCTTTAGCAAAAACCACACGCTCCATTAAATGGCAAACAAATGTGGAAGTCAGCAATCCGCATGCCGCTTGCCACAAATGCCACCAGCTCTCGATGTTTGTAAGTAAATTTTTTAATTTATTGCACAAAATGTTGGGGTTTCGATGCTGGCAAGCCACAAAAGCCAAAGAAATTGTTTCAATTTGTCATGACAATTTCTTTGAAAAGTACGCCTCCCATCCCAAAAGGGCCTAGAAGTGACAAAGGGGGCGTGGCAATGCCAGCAATGAGAGCACCGAATTCAATTTAGGTTTTAGCCGCCGTCATCGTCGTCGTCGTCGACGCTTCCTTTTGCAATTTCCAGGAATAAGGAATAAGGAATAGGGAATAGGTCTATGTCGTTGCCTGTTTATTTGCTTTGATGTAATTTGCAATTTTCACCTTGCCACAGAGAAAAAAAGTAGAAAATTCGCGTCGGAAGGAAGGAAATTGTCGAATGCGAGGCTATTATCAGAGAACGGCGGACTGAGAGTTGACAAATCAGCAGCGTCTTGCCTTCCAAATGGCATTAAATCCAACCAGCGCCTTGGGTTTTGGGTCGCAATGCTTCGCTGATGCCATGGATAATAGCCAGAAGGGGGCGACGCGGAGGGGTAACTGCAATTTGGCAAGAGTTTCGCATCCACTCGTAAATCTGATATAGCCATATCCATTGCCAGAGCATAAATAAATAAATAAATATTTAATGGAAGAAGCCAGAAAGGATGTTTCCTCATTACGGCCCAACAGTGATCGCTATCTGAAATGAGGCTGCCAAGTAATTGCGCCTATCGAGCTGTGGTTACCCCACAAGACAACAAGACAGAGGAGCATAAAGGACACAAGGGCCCAAGGACTTGCCACTGAAGGCATTCACATGTAAATAGCCTAAATTAATATTGCACAGGCTGCTGATTGGTACAAACAATTGCGGTTACCCTCTGCCAATTAAATCCAGTGCAAGTCATGCTCAAAAGGACATTCCATACGGCTCAGCGGTCTAGCGACTGTTGTGAGTAAGACAGAGCAAGAGAGACAGAGAGGTGAGTGAGAGGGAGCTCTTGAGTGGCTTAAATGCGATCCAAAAGCTTCTCTTCAAGTGCAACAAAGGAGCAAATTGAAAGCTGCACATGCCTCGAACTAAATGGCCAAAACAAAAGCAACGCCTCAACCAGAGGACAATAATAAATCTTCTGCTGGCAGGCAGCATCGATGATGCGGCTTTAAGCTGCTTAAGCTGCCCCTTCAATCCCCCTTCCCTCTCTACCACGTCTTGGCTTTTGATGCAATTTCCGCTGCGCCGTCGGAACGCATATTAGCCGCCTGTCCTTATTCCTTGGGTGTCGATGAGGCGGAAGTGGAAGTGGAAAATCTCGCAAACAGCATCAGGCAACCTGTGGCAGGAGGGGGAATGGTGGAGTGGAGAGGAAAGGGGCAGCTGCAACTGATGACTGGGCGCCATTCGCGGATGTAACGAAATGATTGGATTATTATTATTTTATTATTTATTGAGACGCAGCGCCAACAGATGAAGAAAAAGAAAAGAACTCAACGATTTTCCCATTTTCTTTTTTCCACGTTTTTTCTTGCTTTTTTTCCGTGTCGCGTGGTTTTTTCTTGGCGCTGCTTTTGGCCGGACGGACTCGAAATGGCAGCCAGACATGCAAGTGGCTTTGAATCTTTGTCGGGGTTTTGTAATTGGCGCCTTTATCTCGTCTACCGCTGTCCAATTAAAGTTAGTTTGCAAAGTAATTAAGACGATTATGTGGCGTTCAAGTATCAATAAACGGCAATTAAATAAGTCCTCGCATCGATTGCCATTCTCCCCTTTTGGTTCCTTTTTTGTTAGATACTTAAGTGATTACTTTTGAATAAGCAAATTGAAAAGAATGTAACAATATTGCATTTTGAATATTCGGTAAGGGGTTGGACTACTTGAATCCGACTAATACTCGAATTATAGATACTTGCTGTCCATACATGATTTTCCAGAGATTGAAAACTCTGTAGAACTTTCAGGAGTCGAAGCGAAGTGCATCAATCAAACAACTTTTGCCCCTTGCTAATGAACTCCAATGTGCATCTACTAATTTGAAAGTCACTCAGCTTAATCCGCCACGCCCACCAGTCCACGCCCATTCGACACACACTGCAAAGTACACACAGCTGAGTCAAGTTGGAAGTCAGAGGAAAGTCTCTAGACTCTGAGAGCCAAAAAGTCAGAATTTAATCTGTGATGTGGCAAAAGTTGATGAAGAAAGTTCAGTTTCGTTTTGACTGTGCCACATGTTGAGAGATGAATGCTCACACACACATACACACACACACACACATACATATATATTGAGTTACAGTTGGTTGAAAATTCATTCGCGTCATTCGAAAAAGTAACTGCGATTTGCGATTTTACAAGTGAAAAATAGAAAATTGAAATGAAAAGTATAAAATAAATAAATCAACGCGTTGAGTTCGAGGGGGATGTTGGCGTTGGTGCAAGAAAGCATTTGTTATCGCTGCAGTAACATAAATTCACTTTTGTAATTATTTCTCGCATTAGTAGCTGAGGTGGAGCTGAGAGCAAAGTCAGAGTCCCCACTGAAAGAGCCAGTGAAATGAATGGACGTTGGCTGGGATTATTTGTTAAAGCACACAGCAGTCTCGAAACACACACACCAGAACACAACCCCTAACACACACACGCACACACACATATGCACCCCCTAACACACACACACACAACTTTAAAATTGAATCAATCATTCTCACTTTGATGCACATCAGCAACAGAAGCTGCTCTCAGCTGCTGCTGCAGTTTTAGCTAAAGAAAATGATTTCTTCTCTGCGTCTAGGGGGCGTCTACACAGAGAGAAAATTGCCGTAATAAATTAAAGTTCGAATGAACATGAATTAAGTAATTGCTATTTTAAAAATCAATAATTGATAGATGAAGAAATTAAGAAGAAAAAAACTAACAAGTGATCTAAAATGAAATAAATTTCTAAATTTATAAGTATGAGTACGAAAATTCATATAATAATTAAAATTCGATCGGGACTTGAAATAAGATCAAAGTACTCGACTTTAATAATTTCAAGCTTAGAGAGAAATGTACGAAATACTTTGTTTTTTTTTTCTCTGTGTAGTAGTGTCTAGGGATGTGCATGGAGAGGGGGGTAGGTAGTTGGTCTGGTAGCATAAGCTGTAACTATAAACAAGCAGCTTATGTGTTTTAGTCGTTCGCTCGTTCTCAACGTCATTCGGTTTGCTTCAGCTTCATCTTTTGCACAGGGTGTTAATTTTTGTTGGTTTATGAAGTCGACTATGCCCCCTACAATTGTTGTTGTTATTGTTTTTTTTTGCCGCTGTTGTTACTGGACTTTTGGCCCGTTCCCTTCAACACTTATGGCACGGCAGCTGTGCGCAGTTCTAACGAGCAAAAACTAATAAATCCCCACGAAAATGGCTGCGGAAACGGAAGCCGTGTGTTCTGCTGCTGTTTTTCCGAGCACAAACCAACAACAACAACGACAACAACGGAGTCCGATCCCAAGTCCAAGCCCAAATCCAAACAGAGACCCAATTCATAGAGAGGCCTGTCTTACCCATGTCTGTGATGTGTTTTCTTGCTTAATTCTTATTATTATCCCAGGCATTATTATTATTATTGTTGTTGTTGTCGTTGTTTTTGTTGTTGTTGTCTTCGTCTTTTACAGATTTGATTCATCTCTCGCTCCATAGACTGACTATACTCGTATATTTGTTTTGTTTCCCTTTTCTCCGCTTTTCTGTAGCTTCTTTTTCTTTTATTCATTCGCCTTGTTCTTTAGCACTTCTTGTCTCTTCTTCTTCCTCTTTGTTGGACGTGCACGTTCATGTTCGTGTTGCTTATCGTTTGCCTGTATTATGATTGCCGTTGCCATTGTTCGCCATTGTCGTTGTTACATTTGTTGTTATTGTTGTTGCCATGCAATAGTTCATTTTAATCTACAAACAGGATAATGCAAGAAGGATTCCATAATGTGGCCTCTACACTTTCTGCGCCTTTGCCTTAGTCATCTTCCTCCTACATCTCCATCCACAACTCTCTTTCTTTTTTTATCCTTCTTTGTGTTCTCTATCGCCTCGCTTTTTATTAATACATAACTCAACAATTTGGCGCCTTCCCCGCCCAAAATTTTAGCTGCTTTCGCTTTTCTCTTGTTCCCATCGCCATCGTTTGTTGATTGTACAAACTTTGCTCTGAACTTTGAAGTCGTATAATAAATTTGATCGCCGTTGATTGCTTCAAATTTTTTAGAAGCTGGCTTAAAACTTTTCCGCGTACTTAAAATAATAGTTTGCACTATCTGACTCTTTGTTGTTGTCCTTTCTCTTTCCCATTGTTGTTTGCATAATTGTTAGCAATAATATGTTTATTAGACCGGATCTCATCTCTCTTTTTCCATCGATTCGTAGCATCTGCTCCTGCAAAGTGCTTCTTTAACTTGAGGATTTATCTTTTAAGCGGATTGCCTCAATAATTAATTGCCAGCATTAAAAAATCATAACTGCAAGTTATAAATTATAATGCGGCAAAATGCAACGCGCCACAGATTAACAGCTAGTGATGTAAATCCAAATTAAATAAAATAACATCGTGTTTTAAATCGAAACACTAAAGAAGTTATCGACTTAATGTATTTGATGTATTTTTACATGAATTTTACAAGAATTGATTACATGGACAGATCTGATTTGTCAACTTATTATGGCTTCTAATTATTTATTAACTTATAACATAAGTATATTATTATTTCATTATAAAAATCAGGCTTTGATTAAGATGCTCGTATTTAAATAGATAAATTCATTTATTACCGACAACTCATATTTAAAATGATTAGGTTAAGAAAATGTATGAAGCATTGGCCGCGTTCACCAGAACTAATCAATCAGTAATCATGTATTTTGTTTGTTCGATAACAAAGCATCACAATCACAGAATTTCAGCGTACTATTTTGCTGATGAATTTTCAGTCATCATACATCACAAAATTTGAAATCATGATTGCTAATCACTGCATTTCTCCAGAATAATCCTGAAAATTTCATCGATTTTCTGTTGTCGATTTGATCTGGTGCACACGGCCAATGTTTTATTATTTATTACTTAAATTAATAATACAAAAATTTGTATCTTAGAGAACCAATTTAAAAATACTTTTATGTTTAAAGCAATCCTTTAGCTGTAGCTTCAAGTTGTGTTTTCGTTTAAACCAAATACTTCGATTTTTGGTGCTGCATCAGAAAAGTTGCGAATTCGAAATGCTGTGAAAAGTGTGCGAAACTCAATGAATATCTGCCCCAGAAACTCAGCTGAGAAATAGAGAGATAGGGGTAGAGATAGAGAGAGAATAGAACGACGAATGGTCATTGCCCAATGCAATTGGCAAAAGTTGGACAGCAGTTAAAAATAAAAAAAAAAAAGTGCAAAACTTTAGTACGAGTGTGTGTGTGTGTGTGTGTGTGTGTGTGTGTCTGCGAGTGTGAAACAACAAAAATCTAATTGCGCACAAAATGAATTGATGTCGTTGCCAAGCGAAAATGAATGGATGGAAATGGGGATGCGTTTTGAGAGTAGATTTGGGATTGAGGATTGGGATTGGGGAATTGGGATTCGAGCTGGGGGACAGACAACTAAACAGACGACGTTGTTGAGGGCCACACCGAGGGATAGGAAGAGCCTCTCGAGTGTTTTATTAAGCGCATGTATCCAATTTCGTAGGACTCAAGTGGCCAAACAGGACGACGGACGAAGGACGAAGGACGCAGGACAAAGGACGCAACTAATTTATGGCGCTCCATTAAAACTTGAGTTCAATTGCCAAAAATTTCATAAAATTTTTATTTAAAAAGCAACAACTAAAGCGCAAAGCCAAATAGAAATAAAACCAAAAGGCAAAAGCAAATGAGAAACCGAGAGAGAGAGAGAGAGAGAGAGAGAAAAGAAAAAAATAAATATAAAATATAAGAGAGATGCGCAATCAAGTTTATTACGTACTCGTAGTCGTCGCCCTGATGGCGCCAGTCTTGGACTGGACCCCCTCAAGCCTTTGCAAGGCTGCACTTTGGCCATGTCCTGCCCCCTCCATCGTCCGAGCTCCCTTCCGAGCTCCCCCCTGCGCAGTTCATTTGAGCCAAAATGAAATAAATTTAAATATATTTTTAGTGCATTTCGCATAAAACAAAAAGATGCCTCGCAGGGCTCCATGCCCTCGTCCTGCTAACTGCTGCTCCTGCTGCTCCCGCTGCTCCTCTTCCTCCTGCTCCTGCTGGGATGTGGACTGTTGGTCGCTTGCTCTGTTGGCCTGCTTGGGATGCTGTCTTGCTGTTGGCTGCTCGTTTGCAGAGCCTTCGGCGAGCCTCTTTTATTTTCCGGCCGTTTGCCGTCTCAGCTTTTGCGCCGCCTTTTATTGTTGTAGTTTTTCTCCGTCCCCTCTCCCTCTTCCTCTCTCTTTCCCTTTCTCGCTGCCATTGTCTCTGTTTACTTATTTACTTTTGCGCTTTATTATTCTCCATTAACTTGACAAAATGAGTAGAGCACGAGAGGCAACTTTACTTGCCGACCGCCCATTGGCCGACAACTGTTCTTACCACTTGCCTAGTCCAGAATAAAATTAAAAAACCTGAGTAAAATAATAATAAATAAATAAATAAAGTCCCTCGCTGTTTGAGCCAGATTTTAAGTAAGCCAGTCAGGTGTTGGCCCAGTTTAAAAATGGCCATTTCCGTTCGAAATGCTCCTTACATCGACTCAACTTCGGCTTAACTTCTTGCTTCCTTCAATCTTATTGTGTGTCGCATTCTGTCAAATTAGCATCCACAGTTGAGTAATCCCTCAAAAAACAAAGCAGGCAATTTCCAAAAATGTTCCGCAATTTCTTTTGTTTAACAACAGAAGCCAAAAGGGAACTTTATGTATTATTTGCCTTGGCAAAAGGCTTAAAATTAAAATGAAAATGAAAATGAAAGACAAGACAATGTTCTGGCTGTTGTTTTGTCGTCGAAATTGTTGCGAGTTCTTAGCGCCTTGAATGAGTTTCTGCTCTGATTGTGTTTAATTTTGATGATGTCGAGCTCTCATGTCTCGTGTCTCATGTCTCGTGTCTCTTGTCTCATTGCGGGCATGTGGAAAACCAAAAGATGTGTGCGGGAAATGAAACCAAAACGACATTTCCATTGAGCATGTGTTAACTCATATGTGTTAACTCATATGCCAACAACGAGTGCTGTCTTTGTATGTGTGTGTGTGTGTGTGCGTGTCTGCTTCTATGTGAATGTATCCGGGGGGCAATTGCTCTCTGGGCTAGCCAATTAGACGCTTACGAGCTGCACAAGAACTAGAACTGAGATAGCACTTGGCTCAGCTCAGAGCTCTTGTCTTAGTCTAATTCCCAATGTAATGTAAATTTCATTCCATTCAAAGAACTACAGCGTCAAGTGCGAATGTATGTGTGTATTTGTGTGTAAATGTGTGTGAGTGACCAACTTTTCAGGTTTAATTAGCTGCCGGCTAGTTAACTTGGTCTGCACTTCCACTCAACTGCATTCCATTTCCATTTCGATTCACTTCTTGCTTCTTCGCTTCTTGGCCCACAATTTGTGCACGGATCGCATGTTATTTTGCCTGCATGCATCCAATTAAGAAATTTGCCCTCTGCCACGCCTCTTATTTCTTTTTTTTGTCCTTTGGAGTGCTGGGGAAGGGAGGGGTAAGTTTTAAGTGAAAAATGCTCAGCGCAATTTTACTTATTTAGTACGAAACTGCAATTTACGCCATGCATCTGCATATAAAATGCATTTTTTTCGCTGCGTTCTTCGTGCTTCAGCCTGCGACACGCCCATTTTTTGCGCCAACTGTACACACACACACACAGATAGCGACTTATTATTTATATGTCTATGTATATGTAAGTGTATAAGTGAATGTGTGGTCCTCTCCACTTCTTTTTTTTATGTACTGGATAGTAACGTTGCCAAAAAAAAAAGAAAAAACGCAAAAAAAACAGAAAAATTGGAAGGAGGAGGAGAAAATGCAAATAGCATAAAATACAATGCCGAAGCACCTCTCTCCCTCCAGCACTCCATCCCTTGTGAAGCACCCTTGCAGCCCCTCATCTCTGCGGCCTTCCCTTTCCCCCGACTGTTCGACCGCTTTTTCACTTAGCTCCTCGCTGTGGATTTTTGTATATTTTAAATGCATTTCAACAAGCTCAAACACACACACACACACACACACTCACCCTGGCACATAACAGAAAACACTGCATACTTTTGCCAACACACAAAAAATCTTTGCCAAAAAGGGTTTTGCGTTGGTTTCGCTTTATTTTCTTTTATTTTTTTATTTATTTATTTTTTTTTTTGGTGTCTGCGCTTCCTTAACATTTGATTAATGAGTGCAGGACGCGTTGGCAGTTCATTTTTGGCGCACTCAGAGCGACTTAAGTAGATAGCGACAGTTGTTCTATGTGAATATTGCGCATACGCATTGTGGGCCGCTCCATGAGGCTATTGCCGCAATTATGCCATCTTCGATTGAGCGCAATTTAAGCATTAAGTATCAGACACTAAATGAAGGCAACTAGCAAACTTTACAAAGCTATGACACAACAAGAAAATTAATTAAACGTACACAATCGATGCTCGCTGCGTTCAAATATGGATGAGTATTTCAATTCGACTAAAGATTCCTAGAGCAGCAGCAGCTTCAATATGCATGCTTAAAGTTTTAAAGACCTTCATGACTTTCTTGCGGGATTCCCATTTCAATTCAATGGCAATGTCTGTGATTGTGGATGGCTCGGGCCAAGGCAGTCATCGTTGTGGCCACAGCACAAAGCCAGCTCAGAAATTGAATTGTAAGTAAGGCGAAAAAAGAAAAATGCTGTCGCATAAATGCGATGGCAAATAAAAAACATAAACTATGACCCGCTTGCCAAGAGTCTGGGCCCGTCCAAACGGAGGAAGCCCAACATCAATTTTGGGATTAAGGACACTGATTTGATATACTTTTTATTACCATTAAGTATAAGTTGACAAAATGCCGCCACTGTCGGCAATTTAATGTGAACTCCCGTCACACACAGAACACGACTATCGAGCGGTTGAAATTTAAAGCTCGTTGTGTTTTGGCATTCGTACTTGTAGCTGGTACGAGTACGAGTACGAGTGCGAGTACTCGTACTTTATGTAATACAATCGGCTCTCGGCTGCTCTCCAGTCATTAGCTGCGCACCATTAGCGCCGGCGACAGTCAACCAAGACCTCCCCCCACCCCCACACCCACACTCTAACTACCCCAACCCCTAGCCTCAACAACCCCCCTGCGCTATGGCCCAAAATCGTGGCTCGTTATTATGGCTGATAACATTTTTACGATGCCGACAATGACATGACATGATTTTCTTTTCGCTTTTTTTTTTGTTAGGTTTTTTTGATGTTTTCTCTCTCACTCACCCTCGCTCTCTCTCTCTCTCTCTCTCTCTCTGGCTTTCTTTTTGGCTCTTTCTATGCTGCTGATGTTCACTGTCAGGGGACAAAACGATTTTTTATGCCACCAAAATGACGCAGTTTTATTGCGCCTTGGACAGATTCCCTTCGCCTTTCGCTTTTCGTATTCTCATGTTCTTTTTTCCTGCACGCGCCGAGATTTTCATTTTTAAATCATTAAAAATGGCTCATAAATTTATTGTTAAAGTAGCCAAAGACTCCATTCGTGCTAAAAAGAAAATATGCCTCCCTTAAGCTTATGTTTTTTTTTGAATAGTCCATTAACATTGTGACCAGCTACTTCGATTTTTAAATTGAATTAGAAAACAAATTTTCGTCGGCAAAAATAAAATTAAAGTCGTAAATAAGTTGCACTAAAACTCATTTTCTATTTCATAAGTAAATGCTCAACTAATTGAGAGTCATTGAGACAAACACAGGGAGAGCTTAGATTAGTAATAACTAAATAGCTTATGCATAAATTAGCAACAAATTATTGCAGCAATAACAACAAGAGCAACAATGAAAGCTATTAGAGGGAGTGAGTAACATGTGTATTAAATATTATGTAATTAATTGGCATTAAAAGCGAACAATAACAATACAAGACCAGTAAGACTGCTCAGATTTGTTGTGATAGACCATATAGATACCTTGTTAATTTATAATAGGTGACTGAAGTGCATTCAAAATTACATTAAATTGTAAATAAAGTTTTCTTTCAATTAGACAAATATTTTGAAAAACTTTAATTTACAAAATTCTGTTTCAGCCTTTTTAAGGCTATTTAATGCTATCTCTTTCCTATTTTATAATATTAAAATTATTTATATGTTTAATATATTAAAATATAGCTCTTCTTTTGAATATAAAGCTCGCAATCTAGCTTAATTTTGCTGTCAAGATATGTTTATCATTTTATCTTTTTTTTTTTAATGCTTTCAATATACTTCCTTTCAACTGCTTAATGCTTACAGGGTACATTTATTGTATATACAACCAAAGCCGAGTGCAGAAAAAAGTGAGCTGAAATCCAAACAAAACCACAATATTGAATATGCCACGAGTGGTGCTTACCTCCAACTTATCGACAACCACCCGCCCCACATTTTGCCTCCGAGTGGCTGCATGTTCGGCTTATGTATTATTAATGAATGGGCGTGGATGTGTGTGTGTGTGTCGTGAATGAGTGTGTGGTTGTGTGTGTGTGCTTGCATAATTAATATTAAAAGTAGACATTATAGCTATTATTTTAATTACGCGCACATCAAGTGAATAACAACACCGAAATACGAGTACAAGCAGCAAAATTGGGAACAAACTGAAGAGAAACCTATCTTGAGAATTGCTTAACTTAACTCAGTGTAATGTGAATGTAATTACACTCACAATTCACACCCCTTTATGCAGTTTGTACTAAGAGCAAGCCAGGATAAGATGCACTTCAGATTTAGCCGGCATCGATTGTGGTCGGAAACCTCAGTTAGAGCTGTCCAAGTTGGTAACTTGACTCGTTCCCAATCGATTGTTAAATGAATCCTCTGTGGTTGGCCATAAAATTCACTCACTCGAAGCTGCATATTCAATTTGGAATTAATGTTGCGGCTTTGCAATTGGTTTGCACAACTTGAGAGTCGACGACAGTCACGCGTCTCGAATTAATTTGAATTCAGATTGAAAATGACTTAAATAGTTAGTTAATATATAGACGCAAACCTCATACTAACACATACTACGACAGGTTTGCTTGTTGGCCAAATTGTCACGTAGTCATCTCATCGTCTTCGACAACTGACGATATCTTCAATCAAATGTCGACAAATGTCGGGTCAGAGCACGTCATGAAGTGCCTGGTAATTGCCAAACAAAACCACAAAAACTCACATGGCCCCCATTCCCCCTCTTTGAGGGGTTGAGGGTCTGTTAAATGTGTCATCAAGTCGCCTTTGCATGACTTTGAGCCACTTAATGTTATTTGCATCCCATTGCGGCTGGCGACAAGTGAAGGACATTGACGTCGCCAGTTACGACCCGTTGCATATGTCGGTCAGCTGTGGGGGGAGTTAAGGGTTGGGAGCTGGAGCAGGAATTGCAGCTAAACCCAAGTTAAGTCCACAGTCCAGCTGTAGAGAATTCAAAGTGGGAGACGTCATGTCATTATTATAATTTCTGTATTTGCACAAATGTCAGCCGGCGTCGCCAGCCCGTAAATTGCAATTGCCAACGATTATTGAATTTAGTTAAACAACGTTTGTCGTGGTCGACAGCCGGTCTTTCGTCCTGTCGTCCTGTCGTCCTGTCTACCTTCTCTCCCCTTGCTTCTCTTTCTGGTCTCGACCTCAGCTGCTACGTAGAGCACATAATCAGCAGCTGTTGTATGGTTGTCAGTCGCCGTCTGTCGCCAGCACATTCCAATTCATCACCCCTCTCTGTCGCACTCTCTGTCTCCCTGTCTCTTTCTATATATGTCTGTCTCTGTCAGGCCTGGACAGGACGTCGCCTCGTCGGCTCATTGCAGCTGAACTTCCGGTGCGCTTGCGTATCACAGTCTGTCTGCCTGTCTGATTGACTTCCGTTGTCGTCTACGTTTGTCAGTTTGGCCATTTTGGTTTTGACTCGAGCCGGACGGACGGATGGACATTGAGCCACAGTCCGTTAGAAGGAGACGGAGAGAGGTGAGAGAACGGGAGATTGAATAAGGAATCTGCTTCAGTTACCAGCTCTCTGCATTTATTTACACTTTAAGTGAATTGTTTGCTTGTGTTTTAACGCAAATGCAATTATGCGCAGCCAACAACGTTGCAGTTGCCAGCATTGTCATTGTTGTTGTTGTTGTTGCCATGCAAAGTGTAACGCGTGTTCTTACTAATGTCAGACCATTCGTATTTGTTGTAATAGTCTCTCTCTCTCTCTCTGTCTGTCTGTCTCTTTGTAATTTTGACGATTACTTGTCAACTGGCAATACGAAAAAGAGGGAATATTCTGTCGGTAATTGAAGTGTTTCGGTCAAGTGGTTCATTTTACTTCTACATTGTATCTAACTTTAATCTCTTATTCAACGATGAGCAATCCGAAAAGAGATCTGTAATGAAATTGGACTTGACGGCAACCTCTATTACTCGTACTCGTAATTACTCGTACATACACTGAACAAACTTAGACCATTTTAATACCAAATTTCCAAAACTAAGAGTATTTGTCTAAAGAATCTTAAGTTTTTAATGTAAGAATAAAAATCTTAAAATGTGTTGGAAATATGAATATGTAAACAAGCTTAATAAATTTTCAGAATTGTTGGACTATATATAAAAATAATTGTATAAGTTTTAATCATATACCTGTATTTGTGGTCTTGAATATATAAGAGTTTTTGATCTTATTAATAAGAGCTTCGTCTTATTTAAAGTTTTTTTCAAATCAAAATGTACGATGTATTTTTTAGCCAAAAATTCTTAGTTCTGAGACTAAAATCTTAATTTTAACACCCATTTTTATGTCAGTGTATTCGCTGCAACAACTTCGACCTACAAACGCAACATAACTACAACAACGATAACAAATGTTGCTTTTGTTGTAGTTGTAATAACCGAGAGCAAAGCAGACGTATGAATTGTAAATTTAATTTAATCAGACTTAAGTGCAGCCGCGATGTCCATGTGTGTTTCTCTGGCTGTTGCTGTTGTTGTGCGTATGGAAGCATAACGCATACGCCACGTTGGTCAGGCAAATATTGAAACTCTGTGTGTGCGGTTAGGCTGCCATGGTCTTGGAGGCTTATTCGCTTTGTGGGCAAAACGGCAATAATTGTTAACAATTTATGAAAATGTCTAACTGGCGAGCTGTGTATATAATTGCAGCAACAACAACAACAACAAAAGCACAGAGATATTTACAATGTATGTACATATAACCTCAATGGGATTGTGCACAAATGGTCGACAGGGTCTCTCTAATTACATATATAGCGAAGTCGACTGAAGTGCGTTCTTCTTCTTTTCTGCACAACAAATGCACAGACAAAAATGCATTTTAAAATTAAAGTAAATTTCCCAATAATGTAATCAGGATATTATTGTTAAATGAACACAATAACCATAACTCGAACTTCTATAACTAAATGACAGCAAACTTAATAAACTTAAGAAAGAGTTCTAAATCTCTATAAAATAAATAAATAAATCATAATAATAACATAAATAATACAAGTCAAATATCTCCATAGCTCGCACCTTTTCTTTGGATAATGGTGATTAGAGTTAGGGAAGTTCGACTGTATTTGATTTAACTGAAAAAACGTTTATAGTGCCCCGATAATCAAAATATTCGCTGAGATGGAATTGAAACCCCGTACTTGAATAAAGTATTTTCCGAACTTTTGACACCGTTTGAATGGATTATATCCCGTAATCTCGGATTTTTCTCTGTGTACACTTACAAATAGAAACCAGGCAACCGACGAATCGTGCCAATTGAAGTTGTCGTTGTAACAGTGGCAATGAATGACAGTTTGTGTGTGCTTGTGGGCGTGGCACACACACTCATACTCACAACTCACACTCATACTCGCACTCACACTGACTCAGACAGACTCAGACAATTAACAGCGATTAGAAGAGCCTCAATAGGTAGGCAGACCTTATATATGTACATTTAATTAGTAAAATCCGAAAGCACAAAATCCACTTTTCATACATTGGCAAATTATTCCAGCAAGATGTTATAATATTCCATGGCAGAACCATGTTGATGATGATGTCCTTCGTTTGGAAACTTTGTTGACATCGATATGTGCACATCATGTGTGCACATTCAAAGTTCTGGCCATAAACTTATGGCTTATCAATCAACAGCAAGTGAGTTCGTGTGTCTGTGTGTGTTCTTGGCCATAAAACATCACAACTTGGAATGGGATGACACAACAGTTCAGCTGATGCTCTTCCACAAAATATGAATGTTTGCGAGTAAGAAATGAGTACCCTTTTGCTGGCCCCCATTTTGCCCTTTGCCAATTTAAGCTAATGCCAAAGTTAAGCTCGACTGTCACTTTGGTAAGCAATCGCATCGATGGCCCAAAGGTTGACTTCCCCACATCCATTTCAAGCCATGTCGAAAGGCAGTTTAAAGAGAGAATTAACTGCAACTTTAACGTCTTGTTATGCACAATTAAATAGTATTTCATACTCGTAATATGTTTTGAATGCTTATCAAATAAGTTGTTCAACTTGTGCTTCTGCTGTGGCATTTATCAAGTGCAGATATTTCGATTTCAGACACGTGTCGACAGCTTATTGTATTGTTGTTGTGTGCACAGTCCTCTTGTAATATGTAAATTGAAAACTTTTGCAATAAAATTACATTAAAGTACAATTTGTCTAAGCAGCCAGGGATCGGGATCTGGGAGAGAAAGAGGCCTATTGCCTGGGATCTGCGCCCTGTCGAACCGTACTGAATCAATCAACTCCGGAAATTATGTTAACAGCACAAAAAAGTTTTTTATATAATCTTGTGAATTGTTTGTTGTTGCTGCTGTTGTTAAGATAAATGCGAGCTGCTTGAATTCAATTGTAATCGCAACTGCGTGTATAATATATCATCGAGTGACCGCAAATGTATCGCAAGATGTTGCCACGGCGACAGCATGGGAGATAGAAGACAGGAGCAAATATAACACCTCAAAGTCAAGTTTGCCTGCCTCGAAGTGGTGGCACGTTTGCCAGGGCTGCACACGGATACATCAATGTCAGAGCAGGGCTAATTATTTTACATTAAATTAAATAATGATACACTTGCCAAGAGTATACCCCAAAAAAGGTACCAGTTGCTAGTTGTGTGAGTTAACTTCATCATCATGGTCTTTATCGTCATCGTCATCGCATCGTCTGTGTGAGGCAAGTTCGGTTCGTGCAACGACAAAGAAATCATTGGGGCACGTGACGCAATTTACATAAATTTGAAGCAGCCTCGACGATGCCGACACGGAAGCGAGCGCGTAATTTCAATTGCGGTTAAACAGCAGCCAAGTAGAAAAGCAGAAAAGTAGCAAAAGTGGCAAAGTGGCTGCTGCCAAGTCACACACACACATACACACACACACACACACAGACATACACCCAAAAACTATTTAGGGCTGCCATCTGCACGCTCGTCAAAGGCAAATGTAATGCGCACATTATTGAATACGAAGCCCTGTTATCGACGTTAATGTCTGAGAGCATGGAGCATTATGGTTCTTCAATTTATTGAAAAATTATTAAAAAGGAAAAAAATAGAAGAAAAAAGGACAGGTCAGCTGCATGTTCGAAAAATGAGAGAGAGACGAGAAAGCAGTCGAAGGAGAATGAGAGGAGACTGGAGAATTTCGCTTTTGCTTTTGGGTCATTCGCAGAGACTGTCGGAAAGTTGTCCTAAGCAAACAATTTGTACGCAACGCCAAATGGTCGAAATATCTTTTGCTATTTGCTGTTAGATTTCTAATGAATTTCGGGTAGCTTCCCTCAGATTCCCCCGTCCTTGCCAGAGGAGGACTGCGTTGCTGTCAGTGTTTTGGTTGAGATAACGAAAGGCACTTGAAGTGTTTACTTGCGACAAATTGATGTGTTTGCATTAGTCCAAAATAATAAATTAAGTTTTCCCCCACTGCAGAGTCTGTCTCTTGTCTTTGGAGAGATGAGAGATGTGGCTATTAATCGCATATTTTATTGAATTTTCATCTGTTAAACTACTAGAATATATTGATATCATATACTCGATGCTCATACTAATTAATCATCCTCTGTTTTATCCTCATTTCCAGGTAAGCACCACACGCAACAATCAACAACAATGTTCAGGCCATTAGCTCTGACCCAAGGTGAGAGAGAGACTACATTTATGGTAAGAGTGTGCGATTATACCATATACATTTCATATGGCTCGCATTTAACCTCCACTTTAGTCCTGTAGTGGCCCAGAAACCCGACGAGGCGAACTCCTCAGTTCGACTAAGTAGCGTATAATGCACAGTAAATCTCGAGCAGAGCAGCGGCTACATTCCAAAATGGGGACTGCCTGAGTTCTGCCAATATTTTCTAAAAATAAAAACAGACGGCAGTCGCAACTCGCAACTCGCAGCTCGGTTACCTGCAACAGACCATGAGGCACGCTTCCAGCAATATGCGGCAGCTAAACGTTTCCGAGCACGCGAAAACTTGCAAGACTCTCTAACCTGGCACCCAATCCAACTGCTTTGCATGCTCTCAGGGTAAGGATAAAACCGAGACTGAGACTGGGACTGAAACCAAGACTGAGAAGAGAGTGGGGCAAACCATGGTGGAGAATTGCAGAAAGGGGCTGCAAATGCAGTTGGGAAAGCATGCCAGGCCATTTCTTTACACTTTTCGTGTGCTTTCATATTTTTCTAACGTTAATGTGGCCACAAATTGAAAAAGAACAGTAAAAGCTGGAAACAGCAGGGGGAAGGACAGACGGCCAGAAGGCAGGCAGGCAGCACACCTGAACTCAATAAAAGCTTCATTTTGGGTTGTTCAAGCAGCAGAAAAGCAGCTGAAAAGAAAACAAAACAAAAACCGAAAAATAAATTATTTAAGAAAAATATGTTTTACATAAACTTTTTTTCGAGCAAGCGAAAGCAAAAGAAAAGCAACGGCAGCAGCAAAAACAACAGCAAGTAAAGAAAAAAGCACTGAGAAAAATAAACAAAGAGTTGCTAGAACAAATGGCATGCAGTTGGAGCAGCGCTGAAAATTGCAAAAGTAAATAACTGAAGAGCGGCCAGAAGGGCCAACTACTGTGCATAAAATCAGGTAGGACAGACAGATGAGGTTTGGAGATGTGGATGAGCAAAAATAAAGAATAAAGAATGAAATCCGCGTTAAGGCAACGCCAGCAGGCAAAACAGTTGCATAAAGTTGTAAAAGTATTATGAAATTTCAAATAATAACTGCATCTACATCGCGATAGTCTAAGAAGTCGCAGCTGGAGATAGGAGCTGGGAGATGGGAGCTCAACTTGGAGTTGTAGCTGATGTTGGACTAGTCGGAGGCTAAGTAAATACATAACAGTATCACGTGGGGTCTTCTTCTTTTAGCCTGCTTGGCCGTTGGCTGTGTTTCTGCTGCGTTGCTGGCTTAATAAAGTAAGTATCCATAAAAAGATATGACCACTATAAAAATGTGGCGGCTGTAAAAGGGCGACAGCAACAACAACATCAACAAGAGAAGGCCAAAGAAAAGGCCATCAACTGGGAGACTGAGCCGGAAATTGCGCCCTGAAAGTATGCAACAGTGTTTGCAATTCAACTCATTTGAATGCAACAGCTGAGCAGACGGATCAACTGAATGTATTCATATATCCATAAATAACCCTGGCCCTCAAGCAATACTCGTGCCCGTTGTTGCCATCATCCAACTCATCAGCTCAACAACTTTAAGAAATTATCGCAAATGGCAAAGCAACGCTTTGCGAATTGCCATAAAAGCTGCAAATTGCAATGCATTTATGCGTGGATATGTTGCAGTTGCAAGTTCCAATTTTCAGAGTCACGAATTGGGGTCGCTGGCTACAAAATTGCAGTGAACCATAAATGTTGCAAATGTCAGAAATGTCAACCCGCCAACACAGAACGGTCAGCGGTCGACCCTCAGTCGAGCCGACAACAACAACAACTATAACAACAGCAACAACAATGATAACAGTGACAACTGGCAACTGCAGACTGGACACTGTAACCCTTTGTCATTGGGGCTGCATGTAAAAATAAATGTCACACATGCAAAGTAAATACAATTGAAATGAGCAAAGTTGCAACACAGTCAGAGTCGGAGGCGGAGGCGGAGTCGGAGTCAGAGCGGGGCGGGGCGGATGTTGGTCGGAGCTGTTGCTCGGACTGACAGCTGAAATGCAGTTGCAGCTGAAATGCCCTGCAACTATTTAGATTTAGTTTTTCTAGAGAGGCAGTCTGCCAAATTAGATTCAATAGGGAATGTCAGTTAATGTGATCATTTGAGTAATGAGAATATTTATAAAACTAATGTCTAAATATGTTCGATAACTTTTGAATAGAAGATAAATCTTACTTTACTTACTTTTATGATTACTTTTGCATTTAATCAAATAAAATATTCTAGATAAATATCAATATTCAAATAATCACAGCCACAATAAGTAAATGCAACATAAGTTATTAGAATGAAATGAATATCAAATAATAAACTTGACTAAATAAATAAAAAAGACTAAACAGCTATTACTACGTAATAAATAATAATTACAGTGTAAAATTATTATTATTGATAGACAATTCTAGAGGCAGTATCTATTCAATAACAAGCAAAAACAACCTAAACATAATTACTAAGTGTCTAATATTAACCAACAAATTTTAAAAGTTATTCTTTAGTATACTCGTATTTGTCATGAGTGTCTCTAGGAAATTTGCGATGCTATAAACTGACAAACTGCATGAGAAATGAATGATGCCCGTGGCGATGTTGTGTGCGATGGTTGCACGCTCATTGTCTGCCAAATGGGCGTGGCAACAGCCCAACAGCCCACGCATACTCATAGTGCATTCATAGTGGCTGACATTCTGTGCTCATCTGTCCGCCTCCGACGCTTTGTCCAATCCAGTTGAAATATCCTTCTCAATTTTCGCTTGTATGTCTATGTGTGTATCTGTGTGTGTGTGTGTGTGTGTGTGCATAATAGCTGTGTAGTCGTCTTTGTGCACATTTTGTTTTTGCCGCTGCATAAATTTAATATTTTGACATATGTAAGCGCAGTAGCAACAAAAACAACAACAATTGCAACAACAACTAAAGCGGCGACAGAGGCTACAAAAATGAGCACAAATAAATTTACATGCATGCATTTTGGTTAAACTGTCAGACCACAAATCAGAAATACACCAACACCATGACGTCTGTCCCCAAGTCCCGCTCTTCTCTCTCCCCCTCCCTCTCGCCACCTATCTTTCTCTCTTTCTTTCTCTTTTATTTGAATAACTACTGTCAAGCGTGGCAACATGACCGTGAGCATGCCCGGACCGCTCTCAACTTGCCACAAAGCATCGTCGTTTTTGTTGTGCCACACACACACACAAACACGCGCACACACACACACACACTGTTACGCACTCACAATACATATACATAAGAGATTTATGAACGGCAACGGTTTTTAGTTGACGCTCATCTCCCTCAGCGTTGTCGCTTATCTGCATTTCTGCCGAGCTGAGCTGCGTTGGTTTGGGCCGGGTTGCATTTGGCTTTGACTACGGGCCTGGGTTGATGGTCTGGTGGGGTCTGTTCTCCACTCTATATTTAATGAATGCCATAATGACTGCAATGCAACGCATGAAATATTTATAGATGTGAATGGATACGAGCCGAGCCCAAAAAGCCGAAGCATGACATTCACTTTAAAGGTGTTTTTGAATATATACGAGTACTCTTAATTCACACTTACGTATCTGTGTGCATTTAAGGCTTAATGATCTAGGGTCTAGTGTTCATATTGTTCTTGTTATTAACGCAATTGTTGTTGTTGCATTTGTAGCTGTGGTAAAAATACGTAATTTCCTTTAATAAAGCCGCACAAATTTAATTAACCGGCATACAAATGCATTTACACCTTAATTATTAATTGAATTTAAATACATAAATACGCGTATATCGCACAAATTGTGCACATATCTATAAGCATCGCACAATGTATTGTAAATAAAGCTGCATTTTTATGTGTGAAAAAATATATATACTTATATATATACACGTTTGTCTCTGTCATTACATATATGTACACAAGTTTGTTGTTGTCTGTCTTCCATAATTCCCCTTTGGTTTGTTGTTTCACTCTGTAAAAATTGTTCATTGTCCTTTTTACAATTTTTCGCTGAAATTTCAGTTTATTGTAAGCATTTTTTATAGAAACTTTAAATATTTAAAATGTCATGGTGGTCCTAAAAAAAATTTAAAATTATGCCAGCACAATAAGTTCTGTTCACTTGCTTTTCTATTATTTGTTCACTGTTTTTTTTCCCCTTTGTCGATTTATGCATATTTAACTGAAATTATTGTTATTTGCATGGTATTTGTGGTCGTATTGGTGCCAAATTCTAGGAATGTGTTCGATGCTTAATGCGGATTCAAGGCAGCACTTGAAGCTTATGTTTCATTAAAATTTCCATTTCGTTTATGTGTTAATCAAACTTTAATCTAATTTAAATCTGAAGCTTAGTCTAGAATACAAGTCGTAGCGTATACGCATTATTTAAATAAATATTACGTATACACATACAATTATAAAGACGGTCTAGAGTGATGGAAAAAATAAAACAATTTAAATGTATTTATCAGTTTTTAATAATAATTACAATACCATAATTAAAATAATATAAAAGAAATTTTGCAATGAATGGTTTGGCTTAAATAACGTAGAGACTAAAAGCTGAATGTTTTTTATTGACAAAAGATTTAAATAATTTTTGTCTTTGTTTCTCAATAGATTTCAGAGATATGTGTGTACTTCAAGAAAGAATATAATTTATCTCCAAGCTGATCACGAAGATGATCCTAGAGAGAATTGCCAGTTGTGAATTAATTAGCTTGTATTAAAACCAGGCAATGCTGCTGCCACGTGTGGCATGTGGCGGCTGAGTCAATCAAGTTGGCATACCGTAGCCAAGTGGGCAGGAGGGCGAGTGGGCGTGGCTCCGGGCAAATGTCATTATGCAATGGCGAATAATTAACCGAAAATCGTTTAAACGCTTGCTTCTGTCGCCCCAGCGCTGACCGCAGCATGCAAATTAAAAACGCAGCAGGGCACTGGAGGGCGTGGCAAGGGCGTACACATAGCATAGAAGGGAATGAGGCAGAACGAGAGTGGTGGATAGAGAGGGAGGGACAGAGAGAGAGGGAGCGAAAGTTGTGCGCTGCATGTTTACTTTGACATTAAATAAAGTTGTTTGGCCAGGGCTCTGTGTTTTTAATTTGCAACAGAGACAAGGACCATCAGATAGAAGCAGAACGGTTAAATGGATGATGCAGAAAGAGTGGGCGGAGAAAGGGGTGTGTGGGAGAGGGGGGGAGAGAGGGACATGCTGTACGCATAAATAACAAATAAATCATTTATGGTCAGAGTGAAAACATTTATTGAGGTTCCCGGTCACAAACATTGGCGCGCGTGCAGTGAAGTTGAGCAAAATAAATTAATTAAAAGTTCGAGTGCGTGGCGCAATCAAACTTTGGCTATGCATGGCAACGGGAGCAGGGGCGGAGAGAGAAGAGGCGGGGCAAGTTGAGGCGGCGGCACAATGTGGCGTATGCGCAACGTTTGTCGTTTGTCGTTTAGCTGTGTCGCCAGGCCGTCGCCTTAAAACACAAATACAAACACACACACACACAATACAAATACAAATACAAACACACACATACACGCAATTGTCAGGGCCAGAGCGATGCTTCGATTGCTGTACGTTTCGCCTGCCTGGGCAAACATAAATGTCAAATTGAGGACACAAGTTGGCCAGGATCGAGGCGAGGCGAGACGAGTCGAGAGGCAGTTGGGGCAGGACGAATTGCAATCAGCAGCCAAGTGCAAAGCTTTTCACTTGCTGCGCATTTCGTTCTTCATTTGCAAGATGTCTGCGTTGCATGTGTGTGTGAGTGACTGTGTGTGTGTGTTGCAAATTTGCAGCTAGCATTTTTAATTTGTCTTAACATTTTAATTGCAACAACGTTGGCAACGAACGCAACACATTTTCATTTCTTATCGACGTGTCACTGCATCGTTAGGCATTGGCTAAAAGCCTGGCTAACAAAATGCATAACATAAATAAAGTACTTACATATGCGCTGAATGCGCACAGGCAACATGGAAGCGAAAGAAAATTAATTAAAAGAGTGTTAAAAATAAAACAAGAGAACCTTGTTGTTGCGCATTCTACATTTTTTATAATTTCAATGCATTTAAAATATTCAAAAGCCACTCAAGAACAACAGCAACTTTTACACCGTTCATTGCGGCGAGTGTAAGTTTATCCCCCCTCCCTGTCCACACCCTCTCCGCCCACTCATCCCCTCTCCCACACGCAACTGTTGCAGGAAAGTTTGTTGTTTCGTGCTTATTTTAGCATACAACTTTTGACGTTCTCTCTATGCCAGATGCTTATCAATAATTTATTTATAAGCTTCACCTCAAAACACATGTTGTCAGTATGCCATGTCACTTTTCCTCTTGCTTTCTGCTTTATGAGTCGCTCACTGTAATAGTTGTGTTGGCAGTTTGGCTAACAAGCTGCCGTTGCCGTTGCCGTTGCCTCTTGCCGCTTGACACCTGACATGGCACACACACACACACACACCCACACTCACCGTCATGGACACACACACACACATCTAATGAAAATGCTGGCCCAACTCTGGCTCTGTTGCTGTTTCTAGTTTCTGGTCCTGGCCAGCTCTCTGCTCTGTTCCTGCTCCTTCTGCTCCTGCTGCCTGCATGTGAACTCACTCGACGCGTTTGCATAATTTATGATTGCAAAATGTGTTCATTTAGTTTTGCAAATTGTTGACATGAACAATCATTAGGAAACCAGCACAGATTTCAGCACCATTTCATCCATGTACCAATTCATATGCTTCCTTCCATGCCACGCCAGATAAGGTTTTGCAAATTGAGTTGTTGCAACATGCTGACAACTTGAGAGGTTGCTAATGAACCGAAATGAAAGCGAAAAAAATGAGAGCAAAATTAAGTAAAACTATCTCTAAGGTAATATATATTTAATTAACATTTTGCTCATTAACTTTATGCAAGCACATTCCAAGCATGTGCCATAAAGGAACAGAAAGAAACATTGAAGTCTCTGCGAGTCGTGTTTGGTTGCCAAACAACTTAAGAAGTTGACACTATTTTCATCAACAACTCAACAAAAATTAGCAAGTGTCAAAGATAAATAAAACTAAACTGTAACTGTAGTAGCTTCTACCCTCTGTCTTCATACTCAATAGAGGACTATCTTTCTTTTCGGTCTCTGGTATTTAGTTTTCCTATGGAAATTGTGTCAAAGCAAGAGCTTCTTCACATACCCCAAAAGAAAAACTGACTAACTATGCAAATAAGAGAACGGCATGTGTGCCAACCCTCTGTTGGCACGCCCCTTTTTATCCCTCTCCTGCCCCCTCATTCCCTCCTACCACTTAGAGCTGGCGACAGTTGGCACTGGGTAAGTGCAGTTGGCAGAAATTAACTAAGTTTGTAGCTGCAATTTTTGGCGAGAACTATGTCAAGTTTGGTTTTAGTTGCCAGCAAAGTTTTGCTTAAGAAAATTGTAACTAGTACTCGTCTAAGTAGCGAGTACCAAGAGGGCAAAGGGGTCAGGGGTCAGGATAAGTTGGGGTCAGAGGCAGACTCGACAGAAAACCTAATGAATTTCATGCATGACATGAAAACACGAGACGAGTCGCTTAATTAAAACCATTAGACGCGACCTAAACTTGTTGGCCGAATAAAATTTGATGGCAACAGCCAGGTACCCCTCTTTATACTCTTCTCTACCCCCTTCACCCTACACCCTTCACCCTTTCACATTGTAGTACATTGTTCACTTTGCCTGCAGCAGCATCCAATTTACATACTTTCTTTAATGTTTTGCTGCATAATTTGCACATTTTTCAATGTCAAACTGTGCGACGCTCCATTGTATTCAGCTGGCTGCAGTGCAAGCGAGAAATCTTTTGCATGTTTTGGTCATATTCTAAAAATAATAGCATCACTGGCACACACACACACACTCTCACAAATACATACACTCACAAAAATATGCCATCCGAAAATTAAGTATGTCCACACTTGAATTTATTAGTTTCTGTGTACTTTTCAAGATTTAAATGTACTTAAATGTGAGAATGTTTTAGCCAGCAAAATTGTTAGTTTTTGGAATAAATTCAAGTTTTTTATGTACTTTAACTAGAATGATTCGATATTTTGATGCGTAAATTAATCCCAAAACGTACCAGAAAAATGTTATTTAAACTTTTAATCAGTTTTGGGAATTCCGAACTCAGTCAACTTTTGAGATCGTTTATACTTGAATACGTACAGAAATCTTGATTTTTTCTGAGTGCAGTCTTATGTAAGTAAATCAGTATGTATAATAGCACTGAGCAAGACACTGGCTGGTCAAGCGACCCACTTTGCTGACCCGGTAGTGAGATTTTTATGACTTCTATGCCAGCGACAGGCGCAGCAGCTGCCAGAGGTGGCAGGAGAGGGCTGTCGAGACATAGAAGAAGAGGCTGAAGAGAGCAGGGAGTGTATGTAAAATTATAACATCCGGCTAAATAATGTCACTTGGCTGCAACTGAAAGCGAAAGCGAAAGCTTAACAATTTTGCTGCATAGATTAGAAAAAAATGTCACACAATTTATGTGGCGCAATAGAATAAAATGCCAAAGGAAGGGGGAGAGACTAACAGGGATCGGGGAGCATGGTCAGTATAGAGGGGGTGGGGGGCCAAAGCTGCAACTGGCAAAATAATGATGCTTTCGAAAATGAACTTGTTTCATTTTCATGTACAGGCGCAGCGGGCAAACTTCTCGAGCTGTTAGACAAGATTGCAAAATTACGAGCCAAAGCCAAAAAGGCAACTTGCAACAAAAGCAGAGGCAACTTGCAACTTGCAGCTGCAACTGTAAATGGTAAACGGTAAATGGTAAATGGCGAACGGCTAAAGGCACCGCAGGATGCCAGCCACGCCCAGCTGAGCTGAGCTATGGCCAAAGCAAAAAGTTTAATTCAAAAACTTGTACAAAAATGCACATTTAATGGAAATTTACTACCTGCAGTCGCGTCAAAGGCAGCAACAGTAGCAGAAACAGCAGCCACAACAACAGAGAGAGAGACAGAGAGAGGGAGAGAGAGTAACAACAGCAACAAGAACAAGTGCCACAAAGTTGCAGTTGCTCTTGCAGTTGCAGTTGAGTGAATAATGGCAAGAGGCAAAGGGAGAACGCAGAGCAAAGGAATCTACAGCAAAGTGTTAACGGTTTGTTTGCGCGCCAAATGGCTATAGAATGAGGGGGCAGAGGGAAGATATGGTTATGGTACACTGGAAAAAATCCATAGTTGCGGGATAAAATCAAACCGATGCGGTCTCAGAACTTCGGTAAACGCAGACTTTTTTAAAACAAGTACGAACAACTTGATTTAAGTACGAATTTTGTCTAATTTGAAGGCTCCATAAGAATTTCATAATTGAAATCAAATGTTTGTGGCTTTTGTGACAATTTTATTGCTGAGTTATTTCCACGTTATTCGCATATTGTGTTACTTAAACAATAATAGCCCATAAATATACAAACTAAAATCAAGATTTTAAAACTTGAATTTCAGAATGATTTAAAATGAATTTTTCTCGGTGTAGAATAGAGCTTGTTCTAGGGCAGGATGTGCTATTTTTGGAACGACTCCTGCCGTTGTCCGCTGTCCGCTGCGTTGCGTTGCGACAAGCAGCAACCGGAAACGGAAATTGCGTAGCGCGTAGAACGTCGAGCGTCGAGCGTTGCCAGCAAAGCGAACCTCGTGACCATAACCATAACACAAAAAAGCACCACCCCAGTTGGCCAGTGGTGCAGTGGTGCAGTGGCTAGCATGTGGTATCCAGTGCCCAGATGCCACTGGCTGTCCGCCATTAACGCGTTCCCCAACAACAGTCAAGGGAGGGGGAAGGGAAAGGGACCCTAAAGGGGGGCCGAGTGTTTTATAACCTGTGTGAAAATGTCAAGGTTATACTCGCTGTCGGTCTTGGTACGGTCTTGGCGGCAAGAGGGTTTAAGTACACATAATGGCAAAAATACGATGTGGTGCATTGTTATTAGTGGGAAAATCTGAAGAAAAGCAAAAGCGAAAGGCAAAGAAAAGCAATGCAATCGGGCACTTAAATGCCATATACATGAGAGCTCATTTCATGGCATCGTCAAACATCAGCGAATGAATGCAATGGATGAATGAATAAATGGGATGAACGAATCAACGAATGAACGAATGCGAAATGCCAAAAACTTTTCATGTGCAACATGCTGGTTGCAATAAAAACCAAACGAAATGAAAATGGAAAACTCCATTTGCTTGCCCAACCCAGCTTCTATTATTCTTGTCTACATCTGTGTGTGTACGTGTGTATTTGTGTGTGTGTGTGTGTGTGTGTAATACTTGCAACCGAGAAGAGCCAAACAAATAAGAAATTAGTTGTTGAGAATTTGTTGCAGCTGCAAGAGTAAAAGTGGAAAAGCGGAAAAGTAGCAACAGGAGAAAAAAAACTTTGCGCTAATGTCTTAATGCAAAAGTTTGTTAACGTTAGCTGGGTGGTGGTCTGGTCTCTCTACCTGGCTTAAAACTTGCGGCAACTTTCGGTGAGCACGTTTGATTGAAATTTGTGGCGTATTGCCTTGCAGCACTGCACTTTGCCGGGGCGTGGCATGGTCATAATGCCATGATCAAAGCTGAACACCAACTAACCGAAATGAAGCATAAAATCAGTCAGGTACCCAACCACCCAAATATCCAGACACCCACTCAACCTCAACCACACAACTATTGAGGGGCAACAACTATCTCACGTTTATCAGCTCGCTTCAAAAAAAAGAGGAAAGAAGGAAAAACCCATTCAAAATTGTTGCCAATGAGCATTTCAAGTGTTGGTGTCGGCACACACACGTTTCTGCAGTTTGCAGCAATGCCAAAAGTGGTATCAATGCCAGTGGCAGTGGCAGTGGCAGCAGCCAAACAAATTGTCAGCCATTACCAGCTGAAGGGTAATTTTTACTTTGCAGCTTTTGCCAGGCGCTTTATTTGCCAGCCAAATTTGTACGAATTGCAATAGCAGTTGTAAGAACCAACAAAGCCATCAAAGAGCAGCAGCTACAACAACAACAAGAACAAGAACAAGTTGCCTGTCGATTTCTAATAGGTGATTTGCCAAAGGAAATTGAGACATCAATAAATGTGGCTTGCCTTGGTTCGTTTCATTGGTATTGATGTGCATGTGTGTGTGTGTGTGTATGAGTGTGTGTTACCAGCAGCAATGCAGACAAAATGAATTACAAAAATGCAGAGCAGAGTTAAAAGAAAGAGAGCTAGATAAGAGACAAAAGACAAGGAAATATGCAAAATATGAGAATATTGCGTATGCGCCCTGTCGTCCCTCTGAATATCTGTTGTGTGTAAGTGTGCGTGTGTTATTGTTATTGACTTTACAGTCTTAGCACTCTAATTGACCCGAAATATTTGTACAGCTACCAAAAGTCATTCGGTTTGCCAAATGCCTTGTCCTTGTCAGCGTGACTCTCATCATTGTGCAATGTCTGTGAAGCCGACAAAGAGGTTTTCCAAATATCCCATTGCCAGTTATGTTTTTGCCAGAGGCAGCTTCCATTCTTGCCCTCCATGTCTCTTTTTACTGTCATTCTGTTCTGTGTGTAAACGCAAATTGAACGTTATTGCCACGATTGTGCCATGTTTTGTCCCTGGGCATTGAGAGGGACAAAGCAAATCAACGCGGCTTGTTAGACAGTCAAATTCGATATGACGATTTGATCAGGCACTGCAACAACAACAACAATAACAATGAGTACAACAGCAACAGCATCAACAACAATATGGTTGGCATTTCATTTGGCATTTGTTTTTTGCACACAACAATTCTCTGTCTGCCAATCTCATGCGATATTCACTTTTATATTGTCGACAATCAAAGAAAAGAATAAAAAGAGACGAGAAAAATAGAAAAGTTACATATATGAAAAGGTGTAACTGCAAGTAATAAATAATTGTGGGATTTAAAACGAGGAAATGTTGTAGTTTTCAGTTTTGGTATCATTTTTGAAAGTGAATTTATTTAACCTGCTCCAATATCATTTCTATTACTATTCTGAACTCACATTGAGTTGGCAAATTTTAGTTCAATCAATTAAAAGATCATTTTTAAATGCTTAACCTAATTTAAATGTGTTCAAATGCATTTCACTTAATGCCAAAAAATAAAAAAGTGAAAGCATTAACTGGGTTGATTTTTGTGATTTTATTTTGAAGAGCACAACACACAGCAATAGCTTGAAAAATTCAACTAAAACTTGTAGCTTTCAATGAAAGCAAACACAACGAAATTATAAATAATTGCAACGGTAATAACAACAATTGTCACAACAACAATGACAACTGCCATCACCGCTAGCAATTACAATGATAACAGGAATAATTGAAATCGCAGCTGCTGTCAGAAAGTGCTCGTAATATTGGCAAAGCTGCTTTAGGCATAATGCAAATATAGTCATGATTTTGCCACAACGCTTGCAGTAATTGAGCTAAACACACACTCACACAACAAACACACACTAGTGCACTCTCTCCGTCTAGCAATAAATGTCATAATCTGCGTGCATTTTGCACCTAAAAGTTGGCAACATTTTGTGCAAGGCGCACATGAAATCACACATGAAACTGCGACTAAAACATCAAAAGCTGCAATTGTTTTTGTTTTTGTTTTTGCCGCAGTATAAAATACATAGCGACAGATGTGTGTACACGTACATACATATGTATGTATATAGTTAATAATTTAGCTTGCATAAATTTTGTCGCCTGGCGGGCGAAGCCAAAAATTTGGTTAACAATTTTCTGGGCCAACACAAAAGTATGGCGTGTTTGAGTTTGCCAGTTTACCAGCAGCAGTAGCAGCAGCAAAAAGCTAACAATAGCACACACAAGACAAATATATAAAGTCACACACACACACACACACCACTCACACATGGATGGAATTGCTTATATATTATTTGCAGTCAAATTAAATCTAACAGCTGTGAATATTTTACATATGTGCGTTCATGCTGCCACTTCGTACATTTCCCTCTCCCTCACTTCCTCTCTCTTTTCCCCAACCACTTCACACTTCACACTTTTGAAAACAAATTTAGGCAAATATGAATTTTTAATACAATTTTGTAAAAGTTGTGTTTTTGGTCGCAGTGCCTCTACTTTTGGCGCGTTGAAACTTTGCTGCAATATTTCTGCTTAATTAGCTATGCTAAAAGTGGGCGTGTCACATACATATACAATCAACCATACACACACACTTACATACACATATGCAATCAAATTATATTATTTTTTATATCAAAATGCCCATTGCCAACAACAATAATAAAACGCTTTCATATTTCCCTCGTCACAAAACGATTGAGTTGTCACTTTTGTGGTAGAATTTAGAGATGAAGGAGGCGGAGAAACAACTTGAACTAATAATTTACACAAATTGGCAATTTTGCTTTGTCGTCGTTGAATGTCCGTCAGCAACCGGGTCGAGTATTCTTCTCTCTCGCAAAATGCAAAAATTTTTGGTCAAAAAGTTTGTCGGGCATATCGCAAACTTGTTCTCACTTTATCGCATCTTTATCGCTTCAGCTTCAGCTCGACAAACACGTCGAGAAATTCAGATGATAAGAGACAGATGGAAAGTAGGAGCGTGGGATGGATGAGGGGGCATCATTCAAGAGGGGAGGGGAGTGCAGCTGCTGGGCATTGCGCGTTATGACAACATAAACGATATTTACTTTTTGGTTTGCTTTTGCTTTTTTGCCTTTTTCTTTCCTTTAGTTTTGCTTTGGTTTCTCCCTCCGCCCTCGCGCCAGTTATTTCTTGATTCCTCTCGATGGTTTTTATGTGCGTTTTGCTGGCTTTTGCCATTTTAGTCGAACTGAAACTGGAACTGGAACTCTTACTCGTCGTAGGCAAAACTTTTCGACTCACTGTGTGCCATTTTTCTTTCTTTTCTTTACATTTTTTGTTTCCTTTTTTCACTTTTTGCTATTTGAAGTACTTCAAAGATTTTAGCATATTTTATTTGAATACTTTATTTCGCTGAAATGCGTTTGTCTGCGTCTCACTCAATGTGTGTCTGTGTGAGTGTGTGTGTGAGTGGGAAAGAGAGCGAAAAAGTAGCCAAAGAACGACACGACTTTCAGCTTTGTTGACCTCGCCCCTCCCTTCATACTCCCTTCCCATTTCCCGTTTTCCACTTCTAACTAGTTTCTATGTCTTTGGCTCAAAGTTTTTCTTTAGACTTTGTGAAATGAAATTTTTGAAAATTTTTCCGCGGGGAAATGAAAAAGTTTGTCCTGGGCGGACACAATGCGGCTGGCCACGTTTCCCGGTACCCGATCCCCGTTCCCCGGTCTCCGAGCCAGGCTAACAAAAAGAGTATAACGCTGCATTCGATTCGACCCCCGAACTCGACTGCTCAGCAGTGTCATAGTTAATATTACGCATACGCCGCGTTGCCCTTTTGACTTTGTCGCCTAGACTGAGCTGTTATCCTGTTATCCTTCTCCTGCTCCTTCTATAGTTGCTGCCTTTTCTTGTCATTTGCGTGCCAATGTAGAGAGCACAGCTGTCGGCGAATCCAGAGCAACGAGCACCCGGCAACAAGGAAACAGCGAGCAGCGAGCAGCGAACAGCGAGCACAGAGAGTAGAGTGCAAAGCATGGGATAAGCAATAAAGGATAATGTCATTCAATGTTTTGTGTGTCGCAACAACAACACAAACAACAACAACAGCGGAAGCTCTTGCCATCATCAACGTCTTCCTCATCGCCGTCGTCACTGTCGCCGTTGTTGTCCTTGTCCTGGTTGTCGTTGTCGTAGTTGTTGTTATTGTTGTTGTTGCCATTGCCATTGCCGTTGTCATTGGCAATAGTTTTGCACAGACATTGTTGCTGTTTTGAGCTTTCTTCTCATCGTATTGCCACGCGGCAGACAATAGTCAAAAATGTCTTCATGCTCCACGCGACGCGCATAACGGAAATTCGCATTTGAAAAATACTTTCTTCATTTAACAACAATGTCTTCGAGTGGATTCTATGATGGAGGGGGATGCCGACAGCGGATGAGGGGGGCGAGGAAGCAAATGCTTGGGTGGCAAAGTGTTAGCATTACTGTAAATCGCTTTCGTTTTACGTTTCATAATGATGAAGACGGAAGAGGAAGAGGCGCTTTGACAGTGGGCGAAAGCGACAAAAGAGTTGGCAAATAATGACAGAATTTCTGATAAAACTTTTTTGACAACAAAGTTAAAGATCAAACTATCTATAGTATTTCTTATACAATTGATTTTAATAAACACATTTACTTTTTACATTTACAATTTCTTTTTTCTCAGCTCGTTTTTAACTTTTTTAATAACATACACTCTGTACAGCTTTATAAAAATTTTCTTTATTAAAAGTTAAAACGATATTTGATCGCATTTCTTTGGTGCACTGCCATTATTGCTAGCTCAGCTTTTTGGGTGAGTTGCCTCGAGTTTCATTGAAAAACTTTTCACATAAGCGTAAATATGAAATCAAATTGATTTCGGGTTTGATTGAAAGTGGGGAGACCCAAGAGACAAAGGGGAAGGGCAAGGACTCTACGGAATCCACCTAAATCCGCGCAACGATTGATAGAGTTTTTCCAATTACATTTAGCAACAGCTTCCAACTGTTTTTCTATTTTTTGTGTGCTATTCTTCTACTAGTTTTTTGTCTGCGTGTTATTTAAATAAAAGCATTGCAATGTAGCATGGACTAAAGGACATTTTCTGCGTTGGCAATTGCATTGGTGTCCCTGATATCCTGCGGGGGGAAGAGAGTGTGTTCAGAGCTCGCCTTTAATGCCAATTAAAAGCAGAAACCCTTCACCGCATGCACTCGATGCGAGGACGCTCAGTTGGAAATGTGTCAGCGCATAGAAGGGACGTCAGCCCATTTTCATTTTCATTTCCATCATCATCATCAGCAGGACATGCGCTGACATTTTGCCTGCGGGTGCGCCATATTTAAATCTAATTTTGTCGCCATGCAAATAACGACACGTTTACGCGCCAAAGACACATGACGTCCTACGCTCCACTCTTCCCGCTCCCCTCGCCGTTGCAACTTCAACTCCTGCAACTTGTCCTCCAACTGTTGCAACTCGCTGCGCTTCCTGCAGCTCATGTGTGGTGTGCTTTTGACTCGTTGTAATCGTGATTTCCTGCTCAGCAGACAGACGGCATCAGCTCAGACCGTGGATGAGAAGGGTCAAAGGGCCGCGGAAGAGGAGGGGGAACAGACAGAGAGAGGGGCAGGCAAAGCAGCTGCTGGCTTTGGTTAGCTGGATGACATTGTTGTTGTTGCTTTCGCCTTTGTTGGCGGCGTTAAAAATGTCACAGCGCATTGCATACTTATTGGCCCGTGTGTTAATGCACACCACCCACTCCAATGAGTTGCACCACAGTTGAATTCCCCATTTCCCACTCCCCCTCCCACCACCAACATCAATAGCAACCCCCACCCATTTAACTGGCCCGGCCTTGTAGCACCCGCCAGGCATTCACACCGCAGGCTAAATGTTATACGCCGTGTGCATTTGTGGCTGCTGAAAAACCTTTTGCTTTCATTGTTGTTCTCTCTTTTTTTGTCGTTGTTGTTGCCGCATTGTGTCGTGCACCACATTCACATGCGTGTGTGTCTGTGTGTGTGTGTGTGTGTGTGTCTCTCGTCAGTTTTTGCCACCTATTGTGCCATGTGTTTGAATTAGCTTTCAGCTGGTTGGCGGAAAAATGCGCGAATGCTGGCAATTGCACAAAAGCTTATTAGGTTCTTTTTTTTATTTATTTCTTTACCTGTTTGTGTGTGTGTGAGGGGCTTGAAAGTAAGACTTGCACAACAACTAATGCGCTTTGAGGTCGCGCGCTTCACGTGTTTCAATCCTTGCATTTATTCTTCTTCACTTAGGAACGTTCTCACAAAATGCCCAGAAAGTATATTGTAGCTACAGTTGACTTGTACCAAGAGCTGGCTCTGTTTCCAAATGTTGGTTTTTACAAAGGACAGTTTTAAAATACAGATTACTATATAACAATTACTTGTTTTATTATTTTTTTTTTAATTTAAAATAAAATATTTTTCATATATTCACTTAAATTAATAAAAAAGTTTTTTCTTTGTAAACTTAAAAACACGTTACTTTGGATTTACAAATGAATCTTAAATCTTGTGATAATATTTATGTGACGAATAAAACTCGATTAAATCTTTCTCGATCTTAACATTTTGATCTATGCTCGATTAACTCTATAGATTTACATCACTAGGAGACACATCGTGACATGACTTTTGCTAAACATGCTTCAACGATTGATGTAATAAAGGCATTCCGGAAAACAGTTTTAGATTTGGTTTAGATTTCTCCATACAAAATTATCAGTGTGCCCTGATTTTCCCTGATTTGCTCTGGGCACACTGAAAAGTTTGTATGCAGAAATTTAAACAAAATTTAAAACTTTTTTCCGGAATGCCTTTATTGTATAATAGTTAGCATAGTTGCCTTCCCGGGTTCGATTCCCAGCCGACGCAGCTTCTAGTTTAATTTAAATATGTATCAGGTTGGACAATTAATTTTTTAAATGATTATTCATTGTACTCATTTATTCACACCAACACATACGAGTACTTTAGTATAACAGCCGCTTACATAATTCTTAAATCTAAGCGAAAGAAGAAGCCACACGAAGAGCTGCATTGAAGCCCTGTCTTTATGTTGTATCGACAACAATGGCAATGCCTGCCCAAAGTTGGCCAAGAAGCGTAGGAAGGGACAGGGGGAGGGTAACAATACGTATACGTACGTTGCCAATGGCAATATCTAGAGGAGCACACGTAATGCTCAATGCTCAATGTTGAATATATTTTTGGAGCTCTTTTCGGCTCATTGTTGTTGGTCATATGGAGGGGGGGAAGGGAGGTGGAATATTTTCTGCTTGAGTTGTTGTTGATTTAATTCAAGAGGCAATGCATTTTACAGTCGAGTGTTCATATGAAAAATGTACAGCAATTCGAACCAGGACTTCTGGCCACTTATGCTGTTATCCTTTTTATCAGTGCCATTGTTATAATGCAATGTAAGGGGAAGAGAATGCGAATGGAAACTGGGACTAAGGGTTGCACTTGAGCCAACAATGGACTCTGATAGCCGCTGTTTTTATTATACTTGATGTTGTTGTAGGTGTTGTAGGTAGAAGTGGCATTGTAACATAATTTCCGTTGAAAATACATCAAAATGCGCCAACGATGTAATCCAGCTTTCCATGTGTTTGTCTGCTAGCCAGGCCAGAACTCACTGAGTGTGTACGTTCACACAAACACACACACACACACACACACACTCAGAAGTACACATGTAGAACTGCTGTGGTTAGTTAGCATCTGTGTTTATATTTGTATTCGTGTTTGCATTTGTTACCACACTCACACTGACATTAAGAGCACCGAAAAAGGAGAATGTGTAGAAAATACACACATGTCCATCACTTTTGTATTGGTGTTTGCTTCCCATTCGAGTGTGTGTATCTGTGAGTGTGTGTTTGTGTTTTTGGCTTTTTTTTATGAACGCTCGCAACGATTTTTGCCTGTGATTCCGAGTATTTGTGTTTGTTCAGCTACTTTTGCGGTTTGCCGCTTTTCGCGTACATTTCAACCACATTTGCAGTCAGTCCGGTTTCAGTTCGCGCATTGGACACATGCCAAAATATGACCCGCCCCCAACCCTCCCCGCGGCTCAAATACCACATGCTTCACTTGAGTCCACTTTACACTGACTGCGCCTAAATGAAGGTAAACACTCGCCACAAAATTTATGCACACTCGTACTTGCAAACAATACAATTGTCGATAAGAAAAAAGTATAAATTCAAATTAAATTATGTAAAATATAATTTAAGCAAGTATCAAGTTATTTGACACTTTTAAGCTAGCCTCTAAATATCCTACACCATTAGAGGTTAAGCTATTGAATTTCCAGTCGCATTGCATCAATTTTGACAGTGCAGTGAACCAAATGAAACGAATAGCTAATTGTTGTGTGTGTGTCTGTGTGTGTGTGCTAGTGCCAAAAAGCGATAATGTTGGCTAAATTAGTGGGAATTATAACAACAACAACAATTCGACGATGGTGCTCAGAAACTTTGACGTTGCGTTACACGGGGCGTATGCGCAATGCACAATTTGATGTGCTCGCAATTCAATTAAATGCGCCAAATTGCAATGCCAAATTAAAGCGAAACTGCAATCACTGAACTGAAATTTAATTGTATTCGATTGAGGGTCTCTGTCTCTCTCTCTCTCGATGCCTGGTCCCCGCACGCGCCACGCCCACTCTCTCTACGAATAATCCCCCCGGGAGGCGGCGGACTGCATCACGTATTTATTAGCTGACTTGCATTGATAAAGGTCGCTCTCCTTCTTCTTTGTCTATTTATTTCTATCTCTCTCTCTCTCTCTCTCTCTCTCTTTTTTACTCAGTCCTTCTCTATCCCTCTCTCTTTCTGTGTGGCAGGTCGTTGATTGACTCACGATTATGCAATAAAACAGCAGACGAGGACAACAGCAGCAAGAATGAACATGATTTCAAACCAACGACAATACCCAGCAGCCCTCTCTCTCACCCTGTCTGTGCCCCTCTCTTTCTCTCTTTCTCTCTCTCTCTCTCTCTCTCTCTCTCTCTGTGTCAGTATTTCATTGCCTTCATTTCAACGCCAGCTTTTGAAAATCTAAAACTTTTTTATGTCCAACTCATTAAAAATGTGCGGCAATGGACTTTCAGTCGCCTCCCCTCTGGACCAAAATACGACCACGCCCATTTTGCCGCATTTGCTTTTGGGTGTTTTGTTCGCTGTTTGGCGAGGATTCTCATGAATGGGCCAGAGAGCCCAGAAGCATCAGAACAGAAGAGCCCAAAATGCAATTTCCAAGTTTTTAATGTGCGAAATTTCTAATTTAAGATTTACGATATTTTTATGTTGAATTACATTTACCAGCCCCCCTACCGTCCAACCCTCCAACCCCTCATTAATTCCTGCTATTATTCTGCACTTCCGTATTTCTGATGTTCGCTCATTTTCATTTCCTGGTGTTTGGCTGTGAATTTCATTCCGCTGACTTTTTTTATGGCATCCCGTGACTTTAATTGCGGGCTCAATGCGTTGGCCAGATTTGCAGGCCAGATTAACTGTAGGCCCAAAAATATGCTCTAGGTCATAGGTCAGCTTAATGCAATTTTATCTACTGGAACTTAATTGACCAACATATCACAGAAGAACTCTTCTCTTTGTTTCTCTTTACTTTTCCTCTCTCTCTCTCTCTCTCTCGCTCTGGTGGTTGCAGTTAAATAAAATGCGCTGATTAAATTGTTTTCGGCTGACCAATTGACTAAATTCAGTAAAAACTTGTACTTGTTGTTGTCCTCGTTGTTGTTGTTGTTTTTGTTTTTGTTGGCATGAATACGTTTCAGAGTTTATGGCTGGTTGTTTATGGTCAAAACTTGTTGTTTTGGGGTATGTTAACATAGCTACGAGTGAGTTTTCCGGCTGCAGTTTGTTTTGTAGCTGGCAATAAATTTTGTAGGTTGAAACAGATTTAGTTGCAGAAAGAGACAAATATGTATAAAGAGTGAAAAGGAGACAGGGAGAATGTCCGATTGCCGAGTTCAGCATAAAATGAATTGTGCAGCGATTGATTTGGGGATTTGCAATACAATTTATTGCTACAATTCAAATGAAAGAATTTTAAATTTACAAATGCAATTTAAATGCAATTGGCTTCATTCGAGTTTCATTCCCACACCCTTCAACTTGTCAGCTCAACTAAAAGTTAAACCGTTAAGTATCGGAGATGCTGTGGAGCACGTGCAGAGGAAAGGGGAGGGAGGTGAGACGGGACACGGCGAGCTGGCTGAAACCACTTCTGACCATGGCCAAAAAAGAAACCACAGAAAAAGCGTATCTCAATTGCAATCACTCAAAACAACGGAAATGACGCTTAGCACAACTTCCTGTCGTTCAGCCGGACAAATAGACGGCACACAGGACACGGGACACAGGACACGGGACACAGGACAACGCGCAGCGAAAACGTGGCCAAAACCAGCTGCAGACTTGCCCGAATGGAATGGAGACACATTGAATAGCGAGCTGCTGGTCAAGTCCAAATTCATGATGGGGTTTTCCTATTTTTTTTCTTTTGTGGCTATTTTGGCACATTAGTCAACGCTGTTTCCACTGTAACATGGCTGTCACGCCCACTGTGCAAGCCATGCACTTGTCGCTTGCCACTTGCCACTGACTGACACATTCAAGTGCAATTTGCTTGTAATGCGAAACTATGTCATTTTGGCACGGACGCGATTCCCAACCAGGCAACCAACAACAGCAACAACAAATCGAACAGTGTGTGTGAGTGTGTGTGTGTGGGCCAAGAGAGATAGGAAAAGTTGCAGCTCGCATCGTCGCGTCGTCTGCATACGAGTACAAACATGACACGTTGCCACACTTGGGCGGCACTCGTGTGTCCACCTGTGTGGCAACTCCACCAGCTGCTGCTGCTGCTGCTGGCAACCAAAGCGACATCTTCTGCTCTGCATTCCACACTATCTGCAACTGGCACATGTATCCGTATCTGTTTCGGTATCTGTTACTGCTCGAAAGTAGCAAGAGTGGCAGCTACACGGAAAAAAAAAATCATTCTTAAATTCTAGTTTAATATTCTTAATTTTAGCATGTACTTATTTTTAAAGTATTTATTTAGTGTATTATTATGGCAACACTTCAGCCTTACAATTGTCAACAAGATTCTAAAACATCTGATTTCACTGAAAATTTTTTTTAGAAAGACCCGATAGTCAAAATATTTGCGGAGAAGACATGGAAAATTCGGAGTTAAATCAAATATTTCGCACATTTTTATCCCGGAATACCGCATTTGTTTTTTCTGTGTAGAAATTCCGCTTGCCAAACGTGCAGGCAACGGACAGACAGACTGAGTAGACAGACTGACAGGCGGCATTTGATAATGTCAAAACGAAAATCAGCAACAGCAACAGTAACAACAACTGCAATGGACAACTGGTGTCTCGAGTCAAGAGAGGAACTTCACAATTCCCAAACTCTGCCTAAGCAATTGCACGTTGCGATTTCAGCAACTGGCAACTGGCAACTTGCAACCGACAAGCGGCAACTGTTGCCGGAGGCGTCTCTTCATCTCATGTGGCTTTCAAGTGCTCGTCAAGGGTTTTGGCCTAAGGCTGACGTTGCAACTGCAACTGTAACTGTTACTGTAACTCTAACTGATGAGTTTTGCTTGCCAAGCAGTTTAATTAGATTTAACTGAAGTTGTAAAAGCTTTCATTTCTAATTGCCTTCTTTTTTTCTCTCGCTTTTTTTCGTCATTACAGAACAGTTTCACATCTTTGTGGGCGATTTGAGCGCTGAAATTGAAACGCAACAGCTTAAGGATGCATTCACGCCATTCGGAGAAATATCGTAAGTAAACGAGTATTCACTTAATTCATTCAATATTCAAATAGACATTAAGGTTCAACAGTCACGAGCCAAGTGTATCTCTTTGATTCATTATGCTCTCATTTAAGGACATTTAGTCTGCCTAATTGCTTTTTCATGGCAACTGGCGACTGGCGAATTCGTTAATAATTATGAAAGTGGGCCAAGAGTCTAGTCTGGCCTCTGTTTTAGGCCAGGCATCGATTCACAGGCACATTAACTTCAATCAAAGTACAGTTTGCGGCACTTGTGCAAATTATTAAATAAACAAACAACAAAACGGCGAATGAAGTGCCCCCAGTGGAAGCTGAATCTGAATCTGAACCAGAAGCAGCCGCTTTATTTATGAATAATTAGCAAGACGAAGGGGACCCAAGTCAAGGCAATCTCAACCGCTGAATGGCCAAGTTATTTTTTGTTTGCTTTTTACTTTTTTTTTTCATTTTTATTATTTTTTTGGGAAAGGCATAGAAAGCTCAGTTCAGCTCCAGCAGCAATAAATTAATAATTTAATTTTCGACTTTTTGTTTGAGCCGACAACAACAGCAAGCCAAATGCAATAGGAATAGGAGCCGGCAACCGGACCCTGGGAGATGAAAACCACAAGCGACGACGCGGCAGCAAACAAAACGGGCCAAATGTGCCCAAAAAAAAAATATAAAAGAAAAGAAAAGGAAAATAATATCAGAGAGTGGAGCAAGTGAAAGCAAATAAAACCTGATTTATTCGCCAACGTTTTCGCCACTTCCACAGCCTCTCTCTCTCTGTCTCTCGCTCAACTTCTGTCCTTTTCTAACAGGTCAGTGTAGCTCGTTGTCGTCGCTCTGGGAAGCCCCTCTTAATTTGAAGCGTGTTTTGCTGGCTTTTCATTTGCCACTTTCTTAATTAATGAGCAGCAGTTGCTGTAGCAGCATCAGCTGCTTGCCCTCTGCCTGCCACGCCCCCTTCCTTGCACCTGCTCAGCCGCGCCCCAAGTTGTTTGCGCTAATTTCTTTGAGATTTTGCAAACGGCAGCTACAAAAGTTGAACTCATTTGGGCCAATTCTCTGTTAGCCACTATTTATTTATTTAACATTTTATGGGCCAGGCCTTTTTAAGTTTTCCTCGCTTCCATTGAAGATGCCACTTGCTCATTAGACCGTTGCCACGCCCCCCCCTCCCCCCCCTACTGTTCCGCCCGAGGCCGGCAAATAGTTAAATTTTCCGCGTGTTTATTTTTGTGAACGCAAATCTACGAAATAATTACATTTTTCATTTACACCTGAAGTGGATGCCTTGGGGGCAAATGGGCACACCGAAAGCGGCGACGTTTTTTGCTTTCTAGTGTCTTGAAGGACGTCAGAATCCTTGTCGTCCTGCTCCTTGATGCCGCTGTCGATGTCGATGTCGTTGTCGTTGTCGTCATCCTCCTCATCTTCTTCGTCGTTCTCGTTTTCGTTGTCGTCGCTGTACTTAGTCTTACTAGTCTCTGGCTTTAGCTTTTAATTTATTGCTCTTTATGTTTTGAGTGCCCGCGTGGGAAATAATCGCAAATGTGCTCGCGCTGCCAGCGTCGCAGTCGCCGTCGGCAGCGCTGCTCTATGTTTTACCTACTTTTCATCAGGTTAACAGCACTCATGGGTAGATTTTTCATTTAGTTGCGCATAAAGAGCAAAATTTATACAACAATTTAGCTCGCTCGCTTTGCTCCCTTCACTTCACCTCCCTTTCTTATTTTCTAAACTCCCTTTTCATCCCTGCTTTCATTTTCCTATTTCTCTGCTTCCTTTCTACTTTTTTTTTAATTAACTGAAAGTTTCTTTTGCATACGCTTTGTATCCTTGCCAACAACACGAAAAAACAACAACAGCAGCGAGATGGAAAACTTAATAAATATAGATGTGTGTGTGCAGACATATGTGTGTGTGTGTGTGTATGTGTGTGCGGTTCAAAGTAACGACTGTCGAGACACAACTCATGCAAATTTATAATGCCTTGAACTTTTTGCGGCTTTCCCGTTGCCATAAAACTCATTAGAAAATTTCCGAGGAATTCCGAATTTAATTTCATAAATGTAAAACAAATTGATTTTCTTGCAATGCACTAAAGTTGATTAGCGATTTAGATTCAAATAATTAATAATAAGTTTTGTAGGAGACTTTGAATGAAAAATCTAACTTGTGACATCTGATGAATATTCTCAATAATATGAAACAAATTGACTTGTAATTATTACAGTGCATCAGCTAATCAGCTTATAAATGCTTGAGTCTGTGCTAATTAAATAAGCATAGATATATAATATGACACTCAGATAAAGCATTGATAGTATTATATCTCTGTGCTGGCCATTAAGCACAGTTGCCAAACGTCTTTGGCCATTTGCAGCCACAAAGAAATGGTCCTCTTTGATATGGCTAATAAATAATTCGGGGAATTCAATGAAATTTGAGTCGAGTGAAACAAAGGCCAGACATTTGGCTGGCTTGTGTCAGCAATTAGGCAAACCAATCGATGCCCAGTCGCTTTAAGTGCGTAAAACTGAAATTCAATTAGACGCCATTGGCGATCCTTTGGCAAATTACCGCTATGAAGTCGGAGCTCATTCGGATTGATTTAGATTCAGATTCAGCGGTCGCAGTTATCGACAGTGTATACTTGGGGCTACACTCCTGATTAATTACATGCAATATATTTATGGGGCCCTTGGGTCAGTCACATATACTTAGTGGCGTGTCATAAATAAGCAGGAGCAGGGGCAGGGAAAGGAAGGACACAAAGGCAGAGTTGATTACGAGTAGTGCCAGATCCTTATCGATGTGTGACCTCTCTCTCTCTCTCATTATTAGCCGCATTTCATACTGGGAACAGTTCTTATTATGCTGAAATACTTGTGCCTTAGTTCACAGTCCTAATAATTGAATTACTCGTACATTTTTCTGGAGCATGCCTCATAATTGGCAGCGCTCTACTTGTTGTTGTTATTGTTATTATTATTTGTTGACAACAAAAGGCTTAACTCGGCTTTTGTGCAAAGTTTGCAACATATTTCAAAATTCGAATAGCCGGCCAACACAGGAACAAGAAAAACAGACGAGAAGTTGCCCCTTTTTAGCCGCTTCTCGTTGTAGCCAAGGTAGACAAGCAAGAAGTACGTGCTAGCATGGCAAAGAAAGCAAATCGAGAAGATAATAGTTGAATGGGCCTTCCTTTTTTTCTTTCCCTTAGTTCTATTTTTCTGGTTAGTTTTAATGATACTTGAGAAAGTTTTGATTTTGGCTGTGCTCCTCGCACCTGTCGCTGTCGCTGTCGCTGGCGTTGACATCATTACGTTGATTTTTCTTGGCGGACCTACGTACGAGTTCGACTTCGACTTCTCTCTCTCTATCGCTCTCTCTCTTTTTCTCTCTCGCTCTTTATCTCAATTGAGGCGATGCCGAAAATGAGCAAAACTTTCAACTTAATCTATTCAGCAAAGTTGGCTTTGCTGCTGTTTCATAAACTTCAAAATGCGCCTGTGCACGTCGAGCAAGTTGCCAGATGCTGAAAGGGCCAGAAACGGAAACCAATGATCGGCGACAAGTGGGCGCCAAGCGTCTGATGGAGCTACTATTCCTACACAAAAGAAAAAAAATTCAAGCGTAAAATTTTTGATTTTAGCAATTAATGTAATTTAGATATTTTTCTTCAATAACAAAAATGGCGGATAAAATGACAAAAACTCAGCACTTAAAAAGCGAAAAAATTGTAAAACATTTGATTTCACAGAAAAAATTCGTAAAGAGTTCCTATAATCAAAGTATTTACAGAGAAGGAATTGAAAAATCGAACTTACATCAAGTATTCCGTGTTTTGGTTTGAGAAAATCCGGGACTAACGATTATTTCGTAATCAAGCATTTTATTTCAGTGTACTCGTTCCATTCGTGCTGCATCCACTTCGGAAGCGGAAGTGGCAAATGGAAAATGGAAAATGAAATAAAAACTTGTATTCGTCGTCGTCGTCGTTGTTGTCGTCATCGCCATCGTCTGCTAAGTAGGCGATCGGCTTTTGTCACGAGTGCCGCGAATGACAAATCAAAATCGCATTCAAATGCGACGCGCCGTGCAGCGGAAGTTAATGCGAAAAACTTTTGCCCCAGAGCCCAGCACAATCAGTCAGCCCAGCCCAGAGGCAGCTCCAACTCCAGCTCCTATTCACTCTCCAACTTTCCCTCTTGGCAATCTCAGTGTGGGGTGAAAAATGAGTCCTGTGACTTTTGTTGCAGCGAGCGAAACGCAGCAACCGCAAAAGCCAGACACTTTTTCAAGCTGCCTGCAACAATTTATATTTGTTGGCAAGTGTCAAAAGTTGTTCTATTGCGAGAAAAGAAAATCACATTTATATATACATACATACATACATACATATTCATGTATATGTGTAGCTCCACTTCATTAAATGCAAATTAAACGCTTTCGAGACCCTAGAAAAATATACAAAAATCTGTCAGGCATTAAATTTTTGAAATAGGCCAAACAGGCTGCCGTATAAACTTTTTAATATAATTTTAATGGCAGCTCGTTGAAAAAGTTTGTTTTTGGGACCGGCACCGAAATCATTAAAAGCCAAAACGATTTCCATTTTCAATTTGTTGACAATTTTGTATCAATCGTCCCAAACTCGCCTAATGCTTAGATAATAGAGAACAGATTCAGGTCCGGGTGTTTGCAACATAAATTTATTTAATTTACTTTGGCGTTTTTGCTGTTTGTTGTTGTGGCAGCCACAAAACAACACAACACAGCGCGGCACAGGACAACGCAGGACAAAAGTTGGCTCTGGCGACAACAACTTTTCACATAAAATGCGCATTAATTCATTAAAATTGACAAAAAGGCTAAACACGAGTGCCAAACATGGTTGACTGCCTTTTGGTTAGCACTGTGCCAACTTCTGCATTCACTAGCTGAACTGACAGACTGACAAACTGACTGTTTGACTGAGTGTTGGGCTATGAGAAGGGGTATTCAGTTGTGCCTGGGGCCAACTAAACGGCTCTCAGTTGGCAAGCCAAGCAATTTGCAAGGCGCTTGCCCCTTCAGCCTGCCCCTCGACCCCGCTGGGGGTTTCTAAAATATAAATATATATAAAAGTGCTTTGGTGCGCAATGAAGAGCCTGACGATGGGACAACGTCACCATTTAAAATTAAATCAACGGCATTAAAGGGAAAGGGAATAGAGAGGGGAAGGGGAAGGGGTAGGGGTTGGGGTAGAAGAAGGAGAAGGGGGACGCTGCGGCTGGAGCAACTTTTTTATCGCGCCAACAAAGCAGCAGCAGCGGCAGAAATTATGCTGCAATAAAGACGACAATTTTTGGCTGCCATTTAAAATGGCACTTTTCGTTCACTCTCTCCCTCTCTCTCTCTCACTTTATACCCCTCTCGCTCGCTCTTTCGCATTGCGCCTGTCATTTGCAGCCAGCGCGGCACAAATTGAATTTAAGTGCAGTTTTGGCTTTGCCACAGCCTCCGTCTCCGCCTCCGTCCCCCTCCCTCCCTTCGCCATCCCATTCTCTTGGCCATCTGAGCCCGCTTCTTAGCCTGGCTCGAGCCCAATGTTGATTCGCTGCCAAAAGCGGCTCAGTTGGAAAAGAGAGAGTCGGATCTTTAAGGCCTTGTGTCGCACATATGTTGCAAGTTTATCACTGAGGCAAATAAAAATGTTTGAAATTTTTGCCGCTCAGCTCGACTTTCGGCCTTGCTCTAAACTTTTTGGCTACAAATTTATTGGCAATAAATTGACTGCCATTAGAGTAAGCGCCGGGTCGCGTCGTGTCGACTGAAGGGGGGACTGTTGCGGGGCAAGGGCCTACAAAATGGCTGCCAACGCATAAATCCCCAAAATAATTTGACACAATGAGTCACACAGATTGAGTGGCCCACTTTATGACGAAAGCAGACGAGGACTCGAGGCCTATGCGACCTGCAAACTGCCGACCTGTCTCCACCTACTCCTTCCTCTCCCCCTCCCCCTTCCCCTCACCATCCTCATCGTCCACCTCCTTCCTCTTGGCTACTGTCGCAGCCGCAGGTGCAATTTCGACACGCAAATGTAATTTTAAAGCACTCAGCTAAGGTTGACAAAAAATCGCTAAAGCCTAAAAAAAAGAACCAACAAAAAATTAGAAAGCGCAAAGGAAGACTTACAATGTAATATAATCATGGACCAATAGAGACTGACACGGCGCACAACCAGGACACAGAATCGGAATCAGAATCAGTATCCGGAGCTGAAGTCGTACACTGAGAAAAAATCATTCCAAAACTAAAATTTAAAATGTATGATTTAAGCATACATTTTCAAACTATTAAAATAGTAAATTGCATTAAATTAGTCAAGAAAATAGTTAAACTTTTAATTTCAGTCAAAATATTTGTGGAAAGAGCATTAAAAACAAGTGGGAAAGGCTATAGTCGAGCTCCCGACTATAGGATACCCGTTACTTACCTAAATAAATTAAACTTGTGTTTTTATTGCATGCTTTTAGGCACTTTTATTGCTTAAAAGCTTTAATCAGCCAGTACCACCTTTATCTTTGTCCGATCTTGTTGGGATTTAGCAGGATGATAGGTAATAATTATAGCTAACGTTCACCGTTTAAAAAAACCTAATATTTTGAAAACTGTGCGTGTGGTGGATTTTCGCGATTTACGGAGGCGGAAAGGGGCGTGGCAAAATTTTGAAACAAACTTGACCTGCGTGGGGTTTATAGAAATCTGTGTGCCAAATTTGGTTGCTCTAGCTCTTATAGTCTCTGAGATCTAGGCGCTCACACGGACGGACAGACGGACGGACGGACGGACGGACGGACGGACGGACGGACGGACGGACGGACAGACGGACAGACGGACATGGCTATATCGACTCGGCTGTTGATGCTGATCAAGAATATATATACTTTATAGGGTCGGAGATGCTTCCTTCTCCCTGTTACATACATTGCAACGAATACAATATCCCCTTTTACTTATTTTTATAAGTAACGGGTATAAAAATAATACTTGACTCAAATTTGTCGTACTCTATTTAATAAATTTCGAGATTTCCGAGCTTGGGATTGATTTTATTCCCGTATTCCAGATGTTTATTTCTGTGTAGACTTAGTCGAACTCAGGTGTGCTGTCCATGAAGTGGACGCCATTAAATGACACTCTGTGGCACCCCTAGAACCAAGACGGACAGACAACACGCCGAGAGGAGCTGGCTGCCATTCGTTGTCGTTGTCGCTGTCGCTGTCGCTGTCGTTGTCCTGGCAGCAGGAACAAGAACAAGAAAAAATCTAATCAAAGCTAATCCAACAAAAGCGAATGACGGCCAATGTCAAGAGCCTTTTGTTTGCCCAAAGTGGCGTAAGCGCTGAAATTTGCACAGCTGCGGCGTGGTAACAACGCAGAGAGAGAACATTTATTTAAAATACAAGCTATATAAAATGAGCTGCCCTGTCTCTTCGTTCCCTTTCTCTCTTCTTTTATCTGCTGCCTGCGCTGAGCGACTGTCGAGTGCCGTGTAATTGCAGCACAAAGGTAACCAGAAAGACCCGGAGAGTGGAAAAGTGGGAGAGATTTAAATGAATTTGATTTACGTTTTTAAAGCCAAATAAACGCCTTTCAATTAAGTCCAAAGCGTCAGCCACAGCCGCGACCCTGTGCGGCAGCTCCATCTGCGTTCTCAGTTGCCAGCTTTGTCCAGCTTGTCGTCCATCGTCCTTCGTCCTGCGTCCTATTGACTTGACAGTGGGAGCGTTGACAACGCTGACGTTGGTTTGCCATTGGTTGCCATCCGACAAAATACTCGGAAAACCACCGCAAACACCTAGCAAGCATTCATTCAATGGCACGGTGACCAGTTTTCATTCCTGCCCTCCCTCATCCCTCCCACACCGCTTACTCGCTCACGTTTTGCATACAACACTCATACGCCCCGTTGCCTCGTTTCGTTTTATACGCTGTACGCTTTGCTCGTTGTCATTTTGTGAAATAGAAAGGTAAAATCAGATAGGTAAGAGGGAAGAGAGGGCAGAGAAGCCGTGTTCACTGATTTCACTTGCAAATTAATGAGAAATTAGAGACAACGTTGAAGGGCAGAACGGAAAGCGAAACGTTGCCACCGCTAGCCGCTGTCAAAGTCGTAAAAAGAACATTTGTGCTAATTTAGGAAAAGGCAAATTTGGACAGGACTTCATTAGGGGCACGTAACGGCATTGGCATTGCCTCCTTGTTTTGATTGATTGAATTTGTGTGGGCTTTCTTTTCCCCCCTCCCCTCACCACAGGACTAACAATAGGAGCACCTATTGATGGGGTCACTCATATACATTCATTTTACGAGAGTACGAGAGTATTTAAATGATTTCCTTGTATAGATTAATATCAATTTAATGTCTTTTTGGCAGTGACATTTGCATAATGGCTTTTTGATTTCAAATTGTTTAGAGTAGTTTGTCGAACGAAAAGAGGGAACAGGAAATGGAATTCAAGACTCAAGACTTTGGCTTTAAATAATTTCCAGTAATTGAATTTAATTGAGCCAATTGGGGACTTTATACAACTCCTACTTCCAGGAGCCAAACCCAAGTGCGTTCAGTAATTTTAGATTAATTTGCATATTGGAAGGCATGACATGAGGAACAACAAATGAAACAGTTACCGAGTGACATGTTTGTACTTTGTCAGAACAGTGACGAACCGATTAATTGCGTTAGATTACACGGGGCAGGGGCATGCACAGACATGCACGGGCATGTACAGACGTGTACAGACATGCACAGAGGCACGCATAGACACGCAGACACACACACACTTAATTTGTGCTTTGAGTTAATTTCATTTCTTCGTTTTGTTGTTGCAAAACAACACACGACGAAGGACATGGAATGAAATTATAATTGAGCAGTCGCCGCAGCAAAATCCTCGAGCGCACGCGTTCTAATGAAATCCAAAGCAGAAGGAGAGATGGTCAGGTGGGGAAAATATCAAATGGAAATGGAAATGAGGCTGAGAGAGAGTGTGTGTGTGTGTGTTCAGCTAAATAGCTATGCATGCCTAATGTCTGTATTCAACTGGGCATGAACTCTGCCCCCAACTCTGGGCATGACCGTAATTACAGACATGCGAGCAGAGACAGAAGCAGAGGCAGGGACAGAAGCTGGCAGAGACAGAGACCGAGACATAGGCAGAGCACACTCAGAAAAATGGGGGATGAAAAGTTCTTAAATTGATTCCGTTTCGTTCTGGAATCTTTTAGAGCTCTTAAAAAATTGCTCTCGAAAGCAAAAATGATCGTTAAGCATTCAAAAATAAGAGAGCAATTCTTGAATTAATATCTATATATAAAACTCTTTGTCCTGACTCACTGACTGACTTATACTTTAATAGGCTTAAAAATAGGCTTAGTCCCGATCCAACAAATTCTTAATATAAGTTCAGAAATCGGGTCCGACTCACAACGTCGAATTTTTTTCTCAGTGCAAAGATGGAGACAGAGGCGAACCTCGTAACGCCCACTGAACATTTGCGGGTTAATAATCAACTTACACACATCTCTACATGGTAAACAGCTTTAACTCACACTCTCTCTCTCTGTCCCCGTCTCCTCTCTCTATGTAAGTAGATAATGTCGCTTTGTTTCTATCACATGGCCACGCACTCTTTATGATTAAAATATCAAAATAGATGTAAGACTGTTATGCATATGTCTGTGTGTGTGCGTATTTTTGTGTTGAGAGCTCAAATTAATTAAGCAACAAAAAAACGACTAACAGAGAAAAGATTAGAAAAAGAAACACATAAAATGTTATGAAAAGCCTCAACAATTTGTTAAGGGTTGCAACTCGCGACTGAGCCAAAAAGGCAAAAGGGAGCTCATTTCCAGTTCCCTTTCCTAATCCGTTTCTCCATTCTCTTTGTCAGTCACTAACAAGGTGACATTTGCGTAACTGTAATTAGCGAATTTAATTTGATTTCACACCACTGTCTTCTATGAGTTTCCAGAAAAGCTCATTGCAAGAACGACTGAACAATTGATATGAGTTGAAACAAGCAAATTACTTCCGAAAAACAGCTTTGAATTTCAAACAATTGCAATACCAAGAAATGGTATTGTTGTTAAACTAATTAATTGAAATGTGTAATATGTTGAATTTCGTAATTTTTCACGGAAATTTCAATTTTCATTGTAGTGACTTAAATATTCATTTTCAGTCTAATTTCACATATGTTGTACATAAGTTAATTGGAATTTTTATATTTGTGCTTAATCAATTTGATCAATTTAATCAGGCTACTTTTAAGCTGTGGTATTTAATCATGGATGAACTACAAAACAAAACACATCTCGAAAGTCTGGCTTTAACTGTAAAGCTAACGATCTAACTCTCCCCACTTTGTCGCTGACAAATTCGCTAAGTCTTTTTGCAGCATTGATAAAAATATTTCCACATGCAGCAAAGCTGTTTTTCACAGCTGTTGAAGTTGGCTCACAAACACACACACACACATTCAAATTGAATTCAGGCTTAAAAGTTACCTTTCAGAATGAAATATAGCCGGCATACAAGTATTCCTATAGTATATGGGATCTGGGCATATCTCGGGTTGCGGCGTTGTCACCAATGTCAAGACAGCTGCCAACTGCCTTCGGCCAGATGATGTTTGATTAATTGTTGATTTATCGCAGGCAGTCAGACATATGGACAGAGGGACAGACAGAGAGAAAGAGAGACACACGCTTAGGCATATCACGTATACGTACTCACATTTATAAACCCAAAAGAGGAAGGACATGGCAAACTCGCACTCGTAGTCGTATGAATAAAACAGTCAACTCGAGTAAAGCATTCTGCCAAATGGCATTAAATTTATTTTCCAAGTTTAGCGCAGCTGTAGAAAACATTGAGGTGGCAGGGAGGCAGTGTGGCAAAGTGGCAGTTCATTGGCATCTTGCAACAGCTGTTGAGCATCCGCATAAAAGCGGGTTAGAGTGCTCTTTGTTATACCGTAAAGCGGATGCGATGTGTTTGTCCAAACTGGAAAAGATGGAGATGAGAGACAGAGATAGAGACCGAGACAATAGCTAAACTTGTCGCCTTCTTTGCCATTTATTCAACTCAATCTCAAGCAAGTTGCGATGAAGTCATCTCCAGGAATTGAAAGCGATTTCAGTGCTAAGTTCTGTTTCCTTTTTCGGGGCAATGTCAAACCGAGTCATGTGCCAGGACAACACAAAACACCTCCTTGAGTAATTATGTGCGCCAATGCCCAGGTCGAAATCATGTTGTGTATTTCCGTAGCAATTTCGAAATTTTAAACTTGTTAACAGCAAATTGAAGTCATTTCCTGCGGCAACAGCAGTAGCAACAACAATGGCAGCGACTCCAGCTGCAGGCAATGGCAATGGCAATATGCTGAAGGTTTGTTGTTGCACCAAATAAATGAGAAAACCGCAAGGTGCAGCAACAAAACAAGAAAGGAAAGAACAAAAAAAAAGAAAAGAAAATAGAAGAGTGGATGCACAAAAAGGCAAAGGCAAACACAAACACAAAACGCAAAGACCAAAGAAAACAAAATGCCAAAAAGGTACAAAAGCGGAAATAAATGCAGGTGGCAAGGGGAAGGGGGAGGGGACAGGGGCAGGAAGAAGCAGCCAAGGCGCAGCCAGGACTCACAGGCGGACACAGGATAACCTGTTGACCACGTGCATACTGCAATTCCAAACACACACACACACACACACATTTATATACACACACCCAAGGAGCAGCAAGTTTTCGGCAAAAGTGCCAAGAAAATTGCATTTTCCTATGGCACCAAAAAAAAAAAAAAAATTGTAGAAATGAAGAAAGGAAATACATGAAAAAGGTAGCAAAAGGCTGCTGAGAAATAAGCTGCAGCGTTTTGTGCTTGGCGGGCAAGTGAAATGCGCTCATCGCGTGCCGTGAATGCAATTTTCGGAGTAACCCAGCAATACAACAACCTACAACGACAACAACCACACCCTCTGTGCACTGCAGGGTGTCTAATAGGCAGAGGGGGAGCGAGAAGGAGGTGGTCGGAGGGAGGAGCTGCGGCTGGGGCGACAAATGCAATCTACAAACAATGAAATGAATTGTCAAGTGCAAGCATGTCGCTGACGTGCAATTGCAACAGCATTCTCCTGTTCCTCTCTCTCTCTTTCTTTCTCTCTCTCTCTTTCATTGGCTACAATTGCAGCTACCCCCTCGCTTTCGTACTCCCCTCAGCAGCTGCAGATTCACACCCATTGCCTGTTTTCCGCGTTTCGAGTCGAAATTTGTTTTGCATGCGTTTGGCAGTTAAAAATCAACGTGTTCCCTGTTGAATGTTGCAACAAATTTAACACTAAACGATGGGGCACACAAATGCCAGCTGGTTAGGCACTTCCGTCACTCACAACACTCAACACTCACAACACACAACACTCACAGCACTCGTCACATCGGACCAATAAAAAAAAACAAACAAACAAACATCTAAAAAGCAACTAAGAGAAATCCAACGACTTGAAAGTCTTCCTTGGCCAAAATGGGAATAAAAGAACGGCCAAAACTTTTATGACACTGCAATTTCGCTCGAGTTGTTTGTTGTTATTGCAGTTGTTGTTTGTTGTTGTTGTTCTCGTTGTTGGGCGACGTTTAAGAATGTCTGGAGTAGCCTTGAGTTGACGTCCTGTTGCTCGTTTTCCATTCTGACTTGACTTAAGATTTATGGCCCTCAGTCTACCCGTATACTGGCCAAGTTTAGCGGATATCCGTTGTTGACACGCCAAAACAGTCAAAATGCAGTCAGTGGCCTTGGCCATGCTAAGAGTTGCCTGCTGACTCTCCAAGCCGGAAATAGTTCTTAACTCTCAAGTTATTCAATGGGCAACATTCGAATGGCAAACGAATTGAAATAAACAAACAAATTGAAAATAAATTCGGAGACTCTTAAGAGCTAGACTTTCTTAAACAAAATTCAAATTAATGAAAATCTTAAATAAGTATAATTTAAGCATACTCTTCAATATACTTAAATTTAACAATTTAATTTAATATTTTGTCATAAGTTCCTTACAACTTTTTGCTTTTTATTATTTAATAAAAACTCCCGTTCCAAACTTCGCATTAAAGAGAACATTTATTTTTCTTTAAAGCCACATCTCGATCTCTTTTCATTGGAGGGAACATCTCCTTCATTTCTCAGCAGTTTTTGCTTCTATTCACAATTGTTGCACAACTTTGACATTTTTGGTCTTTTGTTGTTTTGAACTTTTGTTCAGTTTCATTTCATTTCATTTCTCTTGGCCAAACTCACATTTTTTTGCTGTTATCCTGTTTGACATATATAGGACATTGACATGTCCATTTTTTACTGAGCTGTGTCAACAATAAGCATAAGAAAGGCCCTACTTATAGCTGCTACAACAACAACGATCAGCAACCAAAAAGGTGATTTATTATTATTTCTCTTTCTTGTTTATTTTTGGAAGCGAGTTCAACTCGTCTGTTCGCCTGTCTGTCCGTCTGTCCGCCTGTCCACAAATTGAATCAATTTTCAATGACGTCATTATTAAATTGCAATGGCAGACATGACTTAAGTGTGTGAGTGTGTGTGTGTGACTGAATCTGGCACTCACACAACAATTAACACTTGGCCATTACTTCCATTTGCGGCATGTTAATTTGTTGCCACATCAATTGCTGTTACCAATATGCGAGGCACATAGTACACAAGCACAACACAAGCACACACGCTTACACACACACAGCGACTGGTTGTATCTGTGCCTGTAACTTTGACTGTCTGTGTAACAATCTCACCGACAGCTGACGCTGTTGCGGTTTACAGCTACAACTATAACAACAACAACAACAGCGACAACAACAACAACAACAACAACAACAGCCTGCTGACAATTGCCTGACACTCGGCAGCTGGTTTATTTGCCACACACACATACACACACACACACAGTCACACGTGGACAAAGTACATTTCTGCACTCAACCGCCCACTGATTTAGCCAGGCCAAGTCAGTGGCAATGGCAACGCCAGCATCCCATCAGTGGGCGAGGGCGTGTGCGGGGGCGTGGGGGGACAGGGGCGGGCCATACATAGGTGGGGCAAGCAGGCGCCGACTGAGCAGTTGAACAATAACGCTTGAGTGATTATGCAATTGACAGCTAAATCAATCAATGATGTCAACTACATGCCGACAACGGCCAAACCAAAAACACACACAAATACAGCACGCACACAAAGCACACAACAAGCACACTCCATGTTTATTTCTACGTTTTGTGCGACAGCACAACATCACACACACACAACTATAGCTCACACACACACGCACACTCCCTTTCACACACACACACTGATAGGCAGTGCCCAACTTGTTTTTGACATTTTCAATTTTTTATGACATAACTCGAAATTGGAACAACTTTTTTCTCTGCTTATTTCTTGCATTTTATTTTGTTGCCTTCACTTTACTCACTTTTTCAACATAATCGTAATATATATAAATATTTTTGCCAATCAGCATTAAATTTCTATATTTTCTAATTGGCAAAAAGTGTACTCGGAAATTTATATGGTTTAATATGATAGAAACTAGTGATGCTTAATAAATAAAAAAATACCAAGAGTGAATCGGGCTTTAAATTAAAATGTAAAAGTCTACAAAAGAAAAGTGAAAACCGATTCAATTTATTCAATTAATAGTCAAAAAATTATCGAGTTTTAATATCGAGTTGTCGACACTTCTATGTATTTTTACACCACAAGTCGAATCCAATTAAATTTCGATAGCAAAATAATGACAAATTTTCGGCAGCAGTCGAAAAGGAGACTTCAATACAGACACGAGGCGGAGACACAAGAACCGAGACTGAGTAGCTCACATATTTGTCAATATTTGGCGCTGATTGCCGGCAATCGTCAGCTTGACAAATGGCCAAAACGCCGACGCACGTCGCATTCCCACTCGCATTGTATTCCCAGCGAGAGTGAAAAAGAGCAGGAGAAACCGTCAAATGATAGATACTTTCTCTTCTCTCGTTTCTTTTCTTTTTTAATGGTCTGACAAGCAAACACAAGCGACACGCACAGCTTCGCTTCATCTTTTCATTTATGCTTTGTTTTACCTCCGATTTCCGAGTATCGATGACGTTTAATACGTGTATGAATATAATGAAGTTTATGCCTTCGTTCACACGACACGACACAAACACGACTGCAGAGACGAGCACACACACACACACACACTAACGCACTCGTAAACATGCAAACAGTCAGTCAATCAACTCCAGCCCCAACCCCAACCGAACCCCTAAATCATATTCGTATCCCGAAATTTATATGCAACTTTACATCCACCAAGCGGAAGTGCTCGCTTTGTGCTCTACAAATATTGACAGTGAAATATTTATAAAGTACTCGTATGTTGCCTAGAAAGGAAAATAAATTGAGATATAGCTTCCAATTTGTTGATTTTGTTTTATGGTCTTAAAATAAAAATGTAGACTAGAGATTCAAAAAAATTAGAACAAAAATATAGAAGAAGTGAACAATTAAATATAAAAGAAACTGATCTAAATAAATTACATAAGAGTGAAAACTAGATCATTAAACTTACGGAACTTCTTAAAAGAAGTAAACTTAAAGATCTCTTAATACTGTTCAGAACACTTAAATATCACGAGATTAATGTGACTGAAGTATAGAAGATGCCATTTATATCTATCTTTATTAATATTCTGCTACTAAGTAGACATATGAGTGTGTTATCTAAACTATTCCATCATTTTATCAATTAAATGGACTTGAGTACAATGCAATTTAATCCAGTGTTGTTCATCTATATCCACAAGAAGATAAGTATAAGCTATGTATTTGTTCTATGTGTGAGTGTGTATCTGCAAATATACGTATCTGTGTGTTTGTGCTATTGTGGCGTATCATCAATTATGGCAAACGGAAGTTACATTCTTGTATATGTTGTGTCTTCTTGTTGTTTTAAAAAAATAAAATAAAATAAACAAAAGCAGAGCAACAGCAAGGCAGACTCTTGATTGAGATTTACCAAGTGTCTGCGGTGAGAAATGGGCATGTCCATGAAGAAGAAGAAGAAGTGGAAGAAGAGGAGAAAACACTGATTGCTTTTGCTATCATTGAATAATTGATGCTTGGCAGCAGACGAAAGGCAAAACAATAACAAGGCTAACATAAATTATTTAAATATTATTAAAATAACAAGCGGATGTTCGCGCAGTTCTCTCCATTCGCGATTTATGTAAATCAATGTATGAGTACTCGTACGAGTACTCGCCTCGTCGTATGTGAATATTTCAGAAAATCTGCTTACGAGCGAGTGCGAACATCTGTTGGGAATCTAAAATATTTCTATTTGCAGGCAGTGTAAGAGTAGGAGTAAAATCAGAGTTCGAGGAGGGACAAATCATCGCTGTTGCATTTGGAATGTGATTTGGGAGATTGTTTTGCTTTCGTGCGAGCACTCACTCTCCATTTATGAAATCCATACGGTGCTCTGCCCATGATCCTGACTGCGGGCTATCAGAAGGCAGGGGGCAGGAGGAGCAAGGTCTTCAGCCTGTCAGCACATTTATGTATCGTGCTTCAATACAAATTTTTCAATACTTCTAACCTGCACACAAAGAGGGAATTGGAGCCTGGGGCTCGGGAGCTTCGCAGTTGGCATTGTTGTTCCTGGATTAACAGTCTGTCCTCCACAGGATGCCAGCACCGCCAAGGATTTCTCGGTATGAATGTGTGTGTGTGTGAGTGTGTATTTTACAGCATATGCTCTGCGGCTAAAATTACAGTTATAGCTGAAGCTGACGCTGAAGCCCAAGAGGAAGCCCCAAACACTGCAAATTCCTATAAATACAAAATACCAAAAATTGCTGCCAAACTCCGGCAACGAACTCTGAGCTGAGCTCAGCTGAGCTGAACTGAACTGAGGATGCCTAGAAGCTAGGAATGCGATTGGAAGTATAACATAAATATTTGGCCAATACAATATACAAAATTATAGACCAGAGAATGCGCCACAAATACTCAAAGTTGGCGTTGGACTTTTGTTCGTGTGTGTGCTTAAAATCACAAACCATTGGATATGAAATAATTGTACAGCTTTCAGATTTCAGCTTCAGTTAAGCCAACATATCTGTTAATGAATGAAGCTGCAACAGAAGTCAAAGTCGAAGCTGAAACTGAAACTGTAACCGACTGACAGCTGCACTCGTTCATTAGACAATAAGCCAGGTTGAGGCAGCTGCAATGGCGATTTTCGACCCCGGCCAAAGATGCCAGCCACGTGCAGATAATCAGCGCCAAAAAAAAGGTGCACATTGTGTTTGCGGGGCGAGAAAACAATGCGAGAGAAAGCTGCAGCAGCTGCAAAAAGGAATGCTGAAAAGCAGCTGAAATACACAGAGCTTAAGCAACGATGAACCGACCACTGACCAGAAAGAAGCGTCGACAATCGGACAAACAACCGTCGGACAGATGGACCGCAAAACGAATGCAACTCGATGCCCTCAGCTGCTGGCTTTTGGCCTCATCCCCAGACACAGACCCGGACCCAGAAGCAGACTCAGATCCGTGTCCGAGTTGGGCTCCATTCCGGATCTGTTCGCCTCTTCACGTTGCAAAAGTCAGAAGCATAAAATCCGATAGCTTCCGCTAAGCTAGCTTATTCAAGCGTAGATAGGGCTAATAAAACATTTCTAAGGATTTCGCTAGGATTTCGCATAGCGCATCCTTGCACATTCCAAATGCGAACTCAAACTGAAAATGAAAATGAAACTAAAACAGAAGCTGAACATGAACTGAACTCAAACTCAAACTCAAACCAGTTACTGTTGAAGGTGGCAACTGCTTGTTGCACTTGTTTCTCTGCCTCTTCTTCTACGCTTTCACACTTTGCTAAAAGCTTCACTTGACGCTGTAAATTATTTCCTAATTAGTTGGGCTGACTTCGTTTAATGAATGATGCAACAATTGAAATGCCCCCATTTAAAGCAAGTTGTTATTTTTGTAGCTATCTTGCTTGCCACATCTGTGTCTCCATTCGATTGCCACAAATTCAAACTGGATTTAAAGCACAAAGCTTTATTTTTATTGCCTTTTGTCCTTTTGTCGTAGCTGCCGCCGTTGCACTTATCTCAGGCAACTTTCGCACAAAGCGCAGAATGGCTACAAACAAATTCAAAGCCATTTTGATGCTTATCCCTAATGATGCAGTAAAATGTGTTTTCTTTTTCGCTTCTTTTGCTTCTTCATCTTTATCTGGATTCTCGCCGGCCACTGGACACAACGGCTTCGAGCTTTATAGTTTAAAGGCACAACTTTGACCCAACTTCGGTCTCATCCTCGACTGCAGCACGAAGCAATCAAACTGTCGGCAAAAATAAATGCCTCAAGGCAAAGAAAAATACGATTTGTCTCCCAGACACAGGCTTACTTTTAATTGCTGACAGTGTTCATCTATCAATAAAACTATAGACTTTGCGATACGGCATGCAAACCAAATTACGTATACGCCGGGTTCGCACAAGCTTTTCTTTGTTTTGTGAAGAATGCACCAAAAAAGGGATAACGAGCCAAGTTGTTACAAGTTTTTAATAGAGCAAAGTAAAAATGGGAGCCCTGCTCGATTAACAAATACTCTGTGTTTTGTTAGAAATATACTTTAGATGGCATAAGTTGTAAAGACGACTCCTTTTGGCCTTCTACTTTAGCTACAGGGTATAACAAAGAGCTTTAGCTGAAGCAGCTGCACAAAAGGCAACTGCGAACAGACTCCAGACTCCATAGGCAGCAAACTGCCGCATAAACTGCTAAAGAGATGATGAATTTTCAGCACCGAACGGCACTGACTCCATAAGCTCGTCTATCTTCCTCTCACCTCCCTTCGGTCCCTTGCCCAGTTCTTCATAGTGAAAAGCTACTCACTTCTTTGTCGGTTGTCGGCGCGTAATAAACAAACTTTTGAGCAAAGTTTATTTCACTATTTTTTTGGCTTTTCTTTTTCTGCTCCAGCCAGCCAGTCTATGTTGCGCTGTGGTGTGCAGTCCATGTACGACACAAGTTTTACACCCAACGACGACGACGACTGCAACATGGCACGCTTAGTTAGTTATGTAGATGGCCAGGTCGAGTCGACAACTGCCAACGAAGCGGAGCAAAGTCCATTGACATACACTGACTGCGATCCGGCTGCTGCTCAAGCTGCGGTCGCTCATCTCTGGCATCATTAAGCGCCATTTTGTAGTGGGTCGACAGGTGGCAACTGGTGAGTGGCGAGTGGCGAGTGGCGAGTGGCAAGTGGCAACTTCAAACTGCTGGCTCAGATTTGGCCAAACAAAGTTGCCCAAAGTGTAGTCGAGCAGAAAGTGAGTCTTAACTTGCCGTGCCCACATAAAGATACAAAAACGAGTAATTCAGTTTTATTATGTATATCATTTTGTGTGTTTCTGTGTCTGTATCTTTTTGTATCTGTGTGTGTTTGTGTGAGTTGAATTTTTTATGAGCACGCAACTCGACGATTGCGTTGTTTTTGGGTCCATCTAGGCAGAGATTTGAGCGCAATGGCCGTTAAACTAGCCACGAGCAGCATTTTAGCGAGAGAAACGTCAGACCACTGAGCCACACTGAGTCAAACCAAGCAACGCACCACCCACAACTACTCGAAAACCACCCAGCCACCCAATGCGCTTGTTTCGCTTAAAAACTAATTAATCTAAATGGATGTTTTGTTGTTGCATTTTGCATACTCACATGACTGTGTGTGTGTATGTGAGAGTGTGTGTGTGTATGTGTATGGTGCAAAATAAAAGTCAAGTTAACTGTAAGCGGGGCCACTCATAGAAAGCGAAAAACCGAAGCGAACCGCAAGCAATTTGCATGTTTGAAACGCCATGCAACGCCATGGCAATACCGTCTCCCTCTGCCCTTCACTTCCCTCCTCCGCTCTTCCCCGAACACCATTCAGTCATTGACTGAAACACGAAAGGGGCCGATCCACCTCGTAGTCGGTGCTCGTATCATGCACAAAACGGGGACAGCGTTAAAGTAGCCTTATCGCCAGGCCACACATCGCATCAGCTTCAGCTCACATCGCCCATCTCCCTACTACCAACTCCCCACTGCCATCTTCCAGTCCAGCCCCTACACAGAAAAAAATCCATTCTAACATTCAAGTTTAAAATTCTTGATTTTAGTAAGTAAGGATATCATTGTAAAATTAACACGATATGCGAATCAAATAGCAACCAACCATGATTTTATTCAATAAATTCGCAAGGACCCCCGATAGTCAAAATATTTGCAGAGATGCAGTTCAAAACCTGAACTTGAATCAAGTATTTTGTACCTGGATATAGATAATTCGGAACGACCAAGCTTCTGACATCGCATTGGATTAAGCTTATCCCGAAGTCCCAGACTATTTTTCCCAGTGTAGACTCTTTTTCTGACCCAGCTCCTATTTCTACTGCCGCTCTGGCTTTAGCTTCAATGTGGACAGTTTGAAGCAGTTTTATTGACGTGTGTCCGGGCGTGGCCAGCAGTTGCTGTGGCTGCCCCCAAAAAGGGGGCTGAGTGTGGTTGTTGCGTTATAAATAAAATTCACTCAACCCACCTTGAACCACATAGAACACTAGCCTGACTAAAATGCCAACGGAAACTACTATATATTAAAGAAAAGTGTAATCGCAGCACGAGATTTTCTTAAATATTTTGAGATTCATAATATTCCACATTTATCTATCATAACAATTAGAAAAAAGCATAAGTATTTTACATTTCTGAATTGTAAATCCATATTTATATATAGTATATTTATTCCATCATAAGTCGACTCGACCATTGTTCTATAATTCATGACAAATCAATGCCAAAGCCAAAGCGTAATTTATCGAATAACTTTTGCATAACACACACATAGACGCAATGCTCAAGCTTTGTTCATGTGTGTGTGTGTGTGAGAGACATTTGTGTCTGCAAAATGGCAGCGGCGCCATTTTAATTTGATTTTTACTAGTTTTTTTTTTTGTCCGTTTATTTTTTTTTTTGCCAACATCGGCGTCGTTTTGGCCATGTGTGACAGTTGGTTGACCGTTTTTGGCGATTTTAGCTGATGACTTTTGCAAAGAGACCAAAAAGTTGACAGTTATAAATTGAATAAATACTGCAAATTCATTGGGCCTCACCGAGCACAGCCCATAATACATAATTGTTTGGAAAAAAGAAATGTCTCATTTAGTGAAATGTTCGATGTGGTCATGAGTTTGAGAAAATTTAGGTTTTGTTTTTAAGTGAGTTAAAGAATAGAATGTAAAGGATGGATAAAAGTTATTTTTAAAAATCATGGAGATCAGCTTATATTCTTATTTTTAAAAATAATGTTTAAATCTTTTTTGGTATATTTGGCAAACATATTAAAGGTTTTATGTCAAGTTTTAGCCTAACTCATTGATGACCTTTAGGTCATATGCCTTAAAACTTTTAAATGCACTGAATAAAGTGAACTTTACCACAATCCTCAATCATCGCACTCAGTTAACCCTCCGTCTGTGAACATTCATTCATATGAAATGTGGTTCAGATGTTGGTATTATTGGCATACCCTGTACTATTCGTTAAAGTGGTATTTAAGCAGATTAGTGTTATAAAATTGTTTGCTATAAAATGCGTAATGCAGCTAAGAAACCTATAAAAATCCGAACAGAGAGCAGTTTGTGTCCATATCGGAATTCGTGTTATTTTTACAGGGTATCTCACACTCAAGCCTGTTTCAGTAGCAAACTCTTGCTTGACTTTTTTTTGCATTTTGTTTCGAGGTTTTGGTGGTTTTTTGGCACATCGTTTATTATGCCAAACGAAAAATGCAATATTTTCTCCTGCGCCGCTACGTGGCCGACAAAAATATTTACAATTTGGCAGGACCCCTCCCTCTGCCTCCTCTCAATTGCCCCTCGCAATCCCTGAAGCCAGCCAACAGCTGTTGTTCCTGCTGCTGCTGTAAAAATGCGGAAGCCATAAAAGGAAGCGCCATCGAGGCAAACCAAACACCACGGAACGGGCACCACCAGGAGTAGGAGCAGGAGAAGAAGGAGAAGAGTAGAAAGAGAAAGAGGGGAAGGTGGATACACCGCCAACTGTCGGCGTACTCCATAAAAAAGAGGCCACACACCATTCGGCTAAGCTCAAAAGCAGCAACTTCAATCTTTGAATGTTTTATTTACTGCAAAATCGATATGGTTTTTTATAAGTGTGCGAGTGTCAGTCGCCGAAAGGGGATGGGGAGGGGAGGAGGAGGGGCAAAGGGATGAGGCCCCACCACTCGGGCTTAACACACACAAGTGCCAGCCGTAACGAGTTGCATGCAAATTCCTTTCCATTTTTTTGTTTTTGTTTCATTTTTGTGAGTTTTCTTTTTCTGTCTTTGGTTTTTGCTTCGACTCTTTGACTCTTTGGCGCTAAAATATCGCCTCAGCTCGCGGCTGTGTCTTCAAAATGCGTTTCCGAGCACAAAAGCAGAAGTGAATGTGCTGCAACTAAAGTTGGAGCCCGATGGAAAGGGAAACTGCGAGACAGCGAGACCAGGGGACACGGAGACTGGGTGAAATGTCTGTGGCAAATCACACACCACATAATTTGCCGCTGCACTGCGCACACAAATACAACAGCAATTCCAAAACAGAGACTGGAAGAGAGAGAGAGAGAGACTGGAATTAGTAAAGCAGCTGCTTCTTCTGTTCCTGCACTCAAAAAAAAATCATGATAACAGGAAAAATTCCAATATTAGCAATCTCAAAAGCTGAAGTTCGCTTTTCGCAACCCCGCAAATCTTAAAAGGATTTTTCGTGGATACATTTTTAAATTATTAATAAATTTATTATTAAATTTAATTTAAAAAAGTCTGTGAAAGATCGCATAATTCTAGTTGAAGTACTCAAAAGTCTTGAAGTTTTCCCAAAATGTGCTTGTTTCTAGTACATAAATTCTCATATTTAAGCTTGTTTCAATCATAAAACACTTGTATACTCTGACGTAGCTTGGTCCAAATCGGACGATTCTATCATAAAGCTGTCTTAGAAACGGTCTTAATTTTAGGATAGCATATTTTTCTGAGTGTACTAATGCTCCTCCCTCCTCCTTCTCCTTCTCCTTTTCCTTTTCCTCCTGCTTCTTCTCTGGTTGCTGCTGCGTCGCCGTCGTCCCCAGCCGCATTACGTATGCATGACGTTGGCGTTAGCTCCAGTGCCGACCAGTGTCTACGGCGTAAATGCTTGAGCGGAATGAAAAACGTGGTGCAGACATCGCACAAGTCAAGCTGCCCTTAACTCTACCCTCGCTCCGCATTTCCCTTTTTGCCATTCCCCTTTCATCTTTCGCACTCAACAGTCATCTCTATTTCCTTGCCCCATTGGCCGGTTCAATGCTGATTGCGATCGCTGGCTTTTCTCGTACCCATTTTGGCCAGAACGAGAGTGAAAGAGCGTAGTCAGAGCTGAGTTCTTTCCCTTGTCCCACGTTGATAATTCGAAATTTGTATTCCAATCTTCAAATTGTCTCCAAAATGGAATTGATTTTATGCAGATGAGCATGAAATTGTCTCGATGCGAGTTAACCATGTTAGTGTAAATAAATGTTGCATAGAAAACGACAAAGCTGGCACGTGACACGCCCACTGCCCCAGAAACCGCCACTGCCCCTGCCCCACATTGGCAAATGTTTAATGCAACTTTAAGTTTCTTTTAAACCAATTCAAAAGTTGAGAATTTATTGCATAATTTTTAGGGGCAAGAGTTGGAATTCAATTGAGATAATCGAACGCAGTCGCTGCGAGATGCTCATAAAATGAAATGCTAAGAAAATCCACTTTAAATATTTGGCTAAGCGGAAATCAACCAACACTCCCCGAATCGGAATCGGAAACGAAATCGAAATCGGATCCAATCAAACAATGCGCCCACTTGCATTTCATTTGAATTTACAACTGTATTTGAGTGATCGAAGTAACAGCAGCCACGCCCCCAGCTCTACCCGCCCCCCACTCCACAACGAGCTAACGGAAATCATTGAGCAGGCCAATAAAATGCCAGAGAGGGGCAGAGAGAGAGAGAGAGCAATAAGAAAATCGCATAAAAATTCGCTGGCAAATTTGGTAAAAATTCATAGAAGAGTCACAGTCAATGGCCCAATATGCAAACATGACCAGAAAATATTTCAAAATTTCAAACGAGAAATGATGATGACGATGATGTTGGTACTGAAAGATAGATGCGGACTGTTGAATAGGAAGTGGAGGAGGGGAGGGGAAGGTTGATACATGTCTGTGGCATTGCAATAACAAAATTGGCCAAAAGGAAATTGAAGTACAGCCACAATTCATTGACTTAGTGATGGATTTTGACTTTGCAGTTGCTTCCGCTTGCCTTTCACCTCCCCCCCTCAATCTTCCTGTCTCCTGCTCTGAGTTCGCGATATTATCGGCTTACATTTGTTTGCAATGCTGAGTAATTTGTGTTTACTGCTGATGTGTTTAGTATGCAGGCAGCTCCTGCCTCCTTCTGGCATCCTATTCCATCCGATGCCTGCAATGCCAATATATGGCAGACGAGCTCAAAATTATATATGTCTACACAAAGAGAAAGCGGACTGTTATGTGAGTGCGATGAAGTATCGATAAAGTACTTTAAGTGGCCAGGAAATTGCAAATTGCTGGTTTACTCGTAACTTAGACCAGCTCTCAATGATACGCCTTTCCGTCTTGTGCTGTTGTGTTATTTATAGAGCACATACATATAGAGCATTTCTAATGATAGTTTAGTTTCTCAAAATAAATATTGACTCGAGCGATAAGAAGAATTACGGGCTGCACTCTTTGCCAATTTATTTGTTATGTCCATGCCGTGATAACTTCTTTTCACTTCTTCACTTTCCACTCCCCTTCAAATGGCAATTGCATTTGCAAAAATCTCATGCATAAGTTTTCATCTTATTTACTCGAAGCCAAAGTCGAAGCCAAACTGCAACAGCATCAGCACGATCTCGAATTTCTCTATAAATCATCTATGCAATTTTAATTCAAACACAAAAGAATTTCAACCGCACATGCCGCACAATACTACGACTACACATGAAGAAGGAGAGAGAGATAGAGAGACAGAGACAGAGAGAGATGAAAATATTGACATGGGGGCATTGTTAGCATAAACCAATTGTTAAAGCCAAAATAGCGACAACCCAAATCCCCACAGCGCCCCCAACTAATGCGCTCAACGCGCCCAGAAGATACACAGAAGACTCTCAGAGAGCGACTGCGAGAGAGAGAGAGATAGAGGGAGAGAAATGAGAAGCATGAGAAGTTGCCCCCTCGAGACTCGAGGCCAAAAGCTACTCGAAGCATGGGCCAAAGGCTTGGGAATAAAGCCAAAATATGTAGTCTAAATAACCGCATTTCTCTCTGTGTGTGTGTATGTGTGTGCGTGTGTGTGAAATATTTTGTTTAACGTTTATAGTTTTATGCACTTAAGATACGAAAATATTTTTTGGAAATTTATTTTCTAGCTGCAGCCAAAGCAAAGCTAAAGCCAAAGCTGAAGCCGAAGCTGATGTTGAAGCCAAAGTAAAAGCAAACGCAAAAACTTTTGCCAATATTTGTAAAAAAGATATTGATTGGCCTGAGCTGCATATACAACTTGGCTCACATATTGGTCCTTCTTATGCACATAAATTTATCCTTTCAATAAGACATGCAGGTTTCTGGTCTGCGTTTTGCGTTTGCTTTTTCCACCAACCCAACATCACTGCTCAATTCTTAGAGCAAACACAGTCTATGCTGGTGTGTGTGTGTGTGTGTACGCCCTCGACACGTACCCCACATGCCACATGCCCCAGCAACACACAGACACACACACACACAGACACTCCAGTTGACTGCTGCATAAGTAAACGTCAGCGGATAAATTGCCACAGTTGTTGCCCTAGTCGTAGACGTAGTCAAATTTTTGAGTTTTTCGTGCATGATAACAACTATGGCAACAGTTTGAGAGCCATTGAAGCGAAGTGGCTTCAAAGCACACACACACACACACACACACACATGCATACATATGTAGTTATAAAGAGTAGGAGACTCGACATTTGGATTTATTTCTTGAGCATTGCCAAAGGTTATGTTTGTTTTATGTTAAATGTTCAAACATATTATTGTAACACGATGTTCAAGCGAGTACTTACCAACATTTGCGTATTTATTTGACTCTCTCTCACACACGCATGCACATAGTAATTGTTGTTGTTGTTTTTGTGTCTGCTGCATGTTGAAATATTCAAACAAAAATGTTATGAAAATATGAACTGATGCTTATCGATTGTAAAATATGATCAAGTTGGGGGTTGCTCTTATATGCCAGGCATGAATGCAATACTCGACACACAGACAGACGCACACACACACACACACACACACTCTTGCATACATTTGCATGGCGTTTAATTTGTTGGTACAATCAAAGCCCAAACCCACATGGAGGCTGCAATATTTCTGTGAGCGCTGCTAACAGACATGTGTGTGTGCATGTGTATGTGTTGGCTTGTGTATGTGCTGGTGTCTGTTTTCGTATCGTGTTCATTTGTTTGTTTGCGTGGCAACCAGACAAGACCAAACCGAACCCAAACTCAAACCCAAATCCGAACCCGAACGCAATCTGCAATCTCAAACCCAATCGCAATTCCGTTGCCAATCCCAGGCCCAATTTCATGGCCCGAAGCAATTGCAGCCAAATTCCTTTGGTAGCTAATAAATATTAAAGTTTAATTAAATATGCTTTTTGCCCAATATTTATGTGAGTATCGATTACAGACTGCCGTCTTCTGCTGTTGCAGCAATGCAATTTCACTGTTGGTCAACGCCATAAATTGCAACCTTGAAGCTTGAGAGCTGAAGCCAACGCCAAAGGCCATTAAAATACTTTTATACTTCCTTTTTTTTTCTTTCATTTTCTTTCCTTTTTATTTAACATGGTGTGGGCTTAGCTTGGGCTAAACTAAAACTCTTATTAAAAATTGACTTTTATCGTGATTTACAATCAAGTTGGCCTTTTTTAAATGCCGCGGTCGACATGCGGGTTGCCAGCTCAGTGTTTGATGTTGTTAGTGTTGGTGTTGGTGTTGCTGTTGTGGTTGAGGCAAGATTCAAACACACACACACACTACCACACACTCATCAGTGGCTAGCGCAAAAATATTTCTTCATGGCTTAAGCAAGACGGGCACATATTTAAAGCCCTCTCTCTGTCCCCTTCACCCCTCTCAAATGCCCGACACGTGGTCTAACACTTTGTGCGGTATTTGCAGCTGCGAAATCCTTTTTAGTTGCCACGCCCAGCGCATAAGCTGCTTGCTGTCGACCTTAAGGAGCAGCTTTTACCATTCAGCTCGCTTTTCCATCTACACACGTTTATATAGAAATCCCATTCCCCAACACTTTTTTTTTATTCGCTTCATATTTCTGCACATGCAATTCTATTATTTCTTCAATTCTTTTTTTTTTTTTCCTTTGGCAAAAGGACATCCATTCGACTTTCAGCTCTTTCGCATTCGACTTTCGACATTTGCTTGGGCCAACGTTCACTCTTCATTTTATGGGATTTTGCTCAGATGCTTCTCCTTGGCTTGGGTTTGTGTTTGTGCTTTGGGTCAGCTCAGTTTTATCAACATTACGAGATAATATTAAATTGCTTATATAAATTAAGTCGATGGCTCTGGTTTTAATTGTGTGGCACTTGCAGTGTTAAACACAATCTTAATTATATTTTTAACAATAATAAATTGTTTTCCCTTTTATCTGTCATTTGCAGAGACTGTCGAGTTGTGCGCGATCCGCAGACACTGAAATCAAAGGGATATGGATTCGTCAGCTTTGTCAAGAAATCGGTGAGTTTTTAATCGTAACTAAATCAAAGCTGAGAAAGGCGTTGAAGGAGTAATGAACATTTGTAATTGAACTCAAACAATGTGGCATATCAAAAGCAAACTTAAACAGTACTTAAATTAAAGGTTGATTGTCTACTCACATGACTCTGATAAAACATCCTTTTTAGACAGTCAAGCACGCACACTTGTTAGCAGATGCAGCAAATCTCACGGCCACCTTACGAATGAAACCGAAAGCATTTACACATCATATTCAATATGTTGAAACCGCAAGTGATAAGGGTACAAATAACTCGCACTTAATCGGAGTATGCGTGGCTTAAAGATTTGTGGGTTTTTGTCAGTTGTGATTGAATTTCGTGTGCTTAATGGGTAGAAAATTCAGGGAAGCCCAGAAAGTTGACGCTAAACTGTGTGTCGGGGATCAAAGGCAGCGCAAAGAAGCAATGCGTGTCAGTCAGTCAACTAGAAAAAAAGCGCAAGCTTAGCTAAAAGACAAACAGACGGAGAGCTGGAAATGTTGGTAAAATCAAAGCTAAAATCAAAGTCAAATCAAAGCTCAGCTCAGCCAGGCAGATAGACAGTGAGACAGACAGGCAGATGATATTAAAGCCAAAGGCCAAATAAGTCAATTAAGTAGCAAACGTTGAAAACTGTTAATTAAATATTAATGCTAATATCAATATTTTCAAACTCAAAAGAGATTGAGATAGCTAGACAGAGAGAAAGAGAGAGGGCAAGAGTTGTGTGACAGCTAGCAACTGAGTGTGTAAATATAACATAATCCCTGACACTTAGACACTGCCACGCCTCTCCTTCCCTCCCTCAGCCGGATTCTGTCACTCAAATGGTTAAGCTGAATAAGTCTAAGCTCTTTGCCAATGTTGTTGTTGTGAGTGCAATGCGGCGTATACGCAACTTGGTTTGCGGCTGACGTGTCAAAAGCATCGCCAGCACTAACTAGTTAACTTTTTATGTTGCATCGATGCTCTGGGGGTTCGTTGGCAGGGACGGGGGTGGCAGGCGACAAATTTCCGAACTTTCTCGATTAGTTTCGATGCATTGCAAAGGCAAATGAAAGAAAAACAAACGCGCTCCAAATAGCAAACTCAAATATTTCAAATTAAGTTTCTCGACATGAGTTTTGCACACACATACACACAGAGACAGACACACACATATATATACATACTCATATGCAGCTATAAGCCGTCGGCACGCCCCCTTCTGTCCCTGCCGCCTTCTGACGTCGCTTGCAGCTGATTTAATGCAAATTTTATTTATGCGAAAAGTTTTATTAAATTTTTGTACAAAGTTTATATATTTTCTGTGGTTTTGCGGAAATTGAAAAGTTATTTTTCGAATGGCTTACTGCTCACACATGTGTGTGTGTGTGTGAGTGCATTTCGATTGCAACTGCAAACGGAAAAGGAAGAAACATTTTCTTCATTCAGCACTTCCGCCTGCGCATGAATATTTTGCCAATCGCCCAGCTTTGCATAATATGAAACTGAGCACAGGACGAAGCAAAGAGCTAAAGGAGCTGAAGCTGAAGGCGTACAGCCTTCAAATATTTAGCGTAAATTGTTTGGCAACATGCTTTAAATAAACACCCACGGAGCAAGTGCTTGCCAAACGCTGACGATGTACACAAATTGCCATAATTTAATAACCATCAGCAGACAGCGCAGCACAGGAGCAGCAGCAGACGAGGCTTGTGGGTCTGAAGGAC